>QXEO01000531.1:2874922-3360227 GCA_007115705.1 Dactylis glomerata | reverse complement strand
GGAGGTTTAGGTTTCTGTCACTCCAGCAACCCCACAATCGGTAGCCAAATACACAATGCATCTCACTAGGCCCATAAATGGTGAAGTATCATGTAGTCGACGTTCACATGACACCACTAGTGAAATAGCACCACAACAATATCAAACCATTAAATATTTCTCAACAATAATTCACTACTAACATCTTGACTTCTCCCATGTCCTCAAGAACTAAACGAACTACTCACAAGACATCATATGGATCATGATCAGAGGTGAAATAATGGTAAATAACAATCTGAACATAAACCTTAATTCAACGGTTCCACTCAATAGCATCAACTACAAGAGTAATCAACACCGGGAAAGTTTCCCCTATGAATATAACAAGATCCAACTCAAGATGTTACAGCGGGATGGCGTGATGTGTGGAGATGAAGGTGCTGGTGATGGAGATGATGATGATGATCCCGATGAAGTGGTGCGATGGTGATGACGATGGCGACGATCTCCCCTCTCCGGGAAGGAATTTCCCCGGCAGATTTCTCCTGCCGGAGAGCTTTTCTCTCTCTGGTGTTTCTGCCCCGCAGAGGCGCGGCTGTGTCTAACTCTGAGCCCCCCCTGACTTAGGTTTTCGGGGACGATGAGTACGCGAAGGGGCGAGACCAGAGTGGGCCAGGGCGGCCTCACAGGGCTGGCGCGGCCGGGGCAGGCCGCGCCACCCTGTGTGGGGCCCCCCTGGCCTCTCGACTCCTCCTTCTGGCTTCCTGAGTCTTCTGGGAAAATATAATTTCTGGTATTTTTCTGGAATTTTCCTGATCTTCAAAATATGGTCCTTGATGGTCCTTTTTCCAGCAGAATCCTGACTCCGGCAGCAACTCCTCCGATGATCATCAAACATGTGAAAACAAAGGAAATAACATAAGTATATCTAAATATGAAATATATCAATGAATAACAGTAAATTATGATACAAAATAGTGATGCAAATTGGACGTATCAACCCCCCCAAGCTTAGACCTCGCTTGTCCCCAAGCGAAAACTAAACTCGGTAAACATGACCACAGGTTTATGGAGTGAAGTGTCGATAATCAAAATACGGACAAGAAGCATCACATTCACCAAGGCACAAATTATAATAGACAGCAACTTCCCTTTATAAGTATAGACTTGCAATAGGTAAAAGGGAATCACATGTAAAGATGCACAAGGTAAACTATAATTGGCAATGGCAAACCTTAGTTCTTGGTCAAAGAATGAGAACAACTATTCTTCTTTTAAACGGAGCCTTTTAAAACAGAGCTAATATAGCAAAGACATATGCTCAACAAAGTAAACTTTTGCATTCATAGAAAGCTTTCAAAGATATATTCCTTCAGACAAAAGCATTATACAAAACAAGGAAGATATAAACATGATTAAACGGATCAACATATGGATGAGTGAAACATAACAACTCAAATGCTTGCTTGAGAGAGGGAAATAGGTTGACTCAACATAAAAGTAAAAGATAGGCCCTTCGCAGAGGGAAGCAGGGATTAAACATGTGCTAGAGCTTTTCATTTGTAAAACAGAGGTAAAAAGTTTTTGAGAGGTGGTTGCTTTTGTCAACGACTAGCAACGGAGTTCTTGATATCTTCCATACTAAACAAGTGAGAGCGGTTCCGAGATGTTTGATTAATTGGCACTTTGGTGCTCTTTTATAGCTTTGCACTCCTCCCCACCTTTTTCCTTTCTCAAACCATGGCTAACCGATTCCATCGGGTGCCGACCAACTTTCACATCCATGGAGGAGTGCTCTTTTCTTTCTTTTCTTTTTGAGATTATAATGGTCTGACCAGCTCCCTTGCAAAATTAATGACGAGCAGATGAAGCTGCCTAGTCGAGGGGTACTTAATTTAGTATGGAAGATAACAAACCCATCCACTACGTCCTCATGAGCTAAAAACAGTGGCACAAAATGAGAAGTGTTTGAAGGTTTTTGAAAGGTAGCACATGAAAATTTACTTGGAATGGCTTGAAATACCATGCATAGGAATTTATAGTGGACTCTTTGGAAGTGACTTGGCTTTTGGGAATTGGATGCACGAGAAGTATTTCCTCTCAGTACAGGTTTTTGGCTAGCAAGGCTGGGTAGCAAGCATAAGAGTTGCATGAAACAAACAAACATACATATAATAAGAACAATCATGCAAACTCCCTTGAAGGTACAACGATTTTAACTTTAAGAATAACAATGCTTATAAGCCAAACATAAGGAAAACTGAAGTGATGTAACTAAAGCACTTCTTTATTCTTTTCTACTCAAACCTCAAGGTAAAGTTGCTACTGACCAAGCTAGGTTTGCCAAAACCAACTAAATTACTCATGCTCCCAAGTGATACCAATACCAATCAACAAGACTATCATACAAGAGAGATTGCAACTAACATAAAGTGTGCGAAAGTAAACGATAAAACTTCTCATTAATATTTCATTACCGCAACTCACACCAAGGGATACATAGATAACAACTAAGGAGGATACTTCCAACTGCAAACTATTCTATAGATAACTTCTCTATTCATGATATGACTCTACTTGAAAAGTAAATGAGCAAAAGGTAATGATGTGATACCGCGGCACTCCCCCAAGCTTGGAACAAGCCAAGGGGATGCCTATACCGATGACGAATTACTCCTTTGGCGGTGGCGGTGAATCTTCATCGTTGTCGTACTTCCAAGGCAGAGGTCCTCCATCAAGAAGGATGTCTTGGTCTCCAAAATCCTGAAACTTGCAGCAGCACTCATTTGTTGAAATCTAGCTTCATACTCACAATTTTGGTTCTGCACGTCGTAGAGTTGTGCTTGTAATTGGCTAGTCGTCTCCTGGAGTGAGAGGACATCCTTCCAAGCTCTGTAGTCTCTTCTTGTACTTGGCAACAAGCTCTTGATTAATCCTATAGATAATGTCCACCTCGCGTTCGCCATCTTCTTGTATTTGAAAACTTGTTCCAGTGCTTCCATCCTTGCTTCGAGACTCCCTTCTCCCTTGGGTCCTTGAACATCTTTAATCTGCAACTCCCCATCCTTGAGTGACAACTCCTTCAGATGCATCTTCAGCTCCCTCATATACGGATTGATGGAATCCGCAGAGGGTTCTCTTAGATGACCAGACGAAGACAAGACATTGTAACCAAAGCCGAGAGCAATCCCTGACAGAAACAGCTCGAAACAAACACGACGAGAAAACGATATACAGACCTCGGGGACTCCGGGGGGTTAAATAGGCGAAAATTATACATCGAAACGAAATCACAGGAGGAAACCGGGACGGAAACGAGTTCCGGGGTTCTCACACAGGTGGCGCGGCCAGGGGTGGGCCCGCGCCACCTGTGTGAGACACACGGACTCTTTTTCCTGCCCGTTTTCGTCTCGTGATTTTTCATATTTAGTAAAAACAGCAAAAATATTAAAGGAAGAACTTTTCGCGAAACTTTCTGACTAGAACTGTTACCTATTCGAAAACGAACTCTGCAGGTACCTGCAATTTGTCTTGGATGAATTCTTCCGGAGAAACTGTTTCAATAACATCAACATCTTCATTATAAGAATCTCCAGAAATATAATGTTTGAGTCTTTGCCCATTCACCACTTGTGTAGAATCATCTTTCAATGAAGCAATCTTAATAGCACCTGAGCGGTACACTTCCACAATAACATATGGTCCTTCCCATTTAGAAGTAATTTTCCTGCAAAAAATCTGAGACGAGACCTATACAATAGAACTTTCTCACCAACATGAAACTCTCTCTTAAGAATTCTCTTATCATGCCATTGCTTGACTTTTCTTTAAAAGTCTGGCATTCTCATACGCTTCGTTTCTCCACTCATCTAGAGAACTCAAATCTAACAACCTTTTCTTACCGGCTAGTTTAAAATCTCTAAGCTCTCTCACTGCCCAAAAAGCTTTGTGTTCTAATTCTAAGGGCAAGTGACACGCTTTTCCGTAAACCATCTTATAAGGAGACATACCCATGGGTTCTTATAAGCAGTTCTATAAGCCCATAAAGCGTCATTTAACTTACTAGCCCAGTTTTTCCTAGATCTATTGACAGTCTTCTGCAAGATAGACTTGATCTCCCTATTTGAAAGCTCTACCTGCCCACTAGTTTGGGGATGATAAGCAGAAGCAATTCTATGATTGACATCATTTAGCAAGAGTTTTTCTAAAACTACCGTGAATAAAATGAGAACCTCCGTCAGTCATAAGATATCTAGGCACCGAACCTAGGAAAAATAACATCCTTAAGCATTTTTAACGAGGTCTCACCATCGGCACTCTTTGTAGGTATGGCTTCTACCCATTTAGTAACATAATCAACAGCAACAAGTATATGGGTATAGCCTTTTGAAGGAGGAAAAGGACCCATAAAGTCAAATCCCCAACAATCAAACGGTTCAATAACAAGAGTGTAATTCATAGGCATTTCATTGCGTCTAGAAATATTACCAACTCTTTGACATTCATCACAAGATAAAACATACCTTCTGGCATCTTAAAGAGGGTTGGCCAATAAAAACCTGATTGTAGAACCTTCTGTGCGGTTCTATCTCCAGCATGATGCCCTCCATAAGCGCTGCTATGGCATTTTCTTAATATCTCTTGTTGCTCATATTCCGGTACGCATCTTCATAATACCATCAACTCCTTCTTTATATAAGTGTGGGTCATCCCAAAATAATGCCTCAAATCATAAAGAATTTTCTTCTTTGCTGAGCTGTAAAGGTTGGAGGCAAATACTTGGAAACAATAAAGTTAGCATAATCAGCATACCAAGGAAGGTCTCGCAAGTTACATTATTGCAGCCAACTGTTCATTTGGAAAACTATCATTAACAGGAATAGGATCAAAAGAAATGTTTTCCAATCTAGACAAGTTGTCAGCCACAGGATTTTCAGCACCTTTCCTATCTACGATATGCAAATCAAACTCTTGTAAAAGCAACACCCATCTAATAAGCCTAGGCTTAGCATCCTTCTTAGTCATAAGATATCTAATAGCGTGATCAGTATGAATAGTAACTTTAGAATCAACAATGTAAGATCTAAACTTATCACATGCAAAAACAACAGCAAGAAACTCTTTCTCAGTAGTAGCATAATTCTTCTGAGCAGCATCAAGAGTCTTACTAGCATAATGAATAACATTCAACTTATTATCTACGCGCTGTCCAAGAACAGCACCAACAGCAAAATCACTAGCATCACACATAATTTCAAAAGGTAAATTCCAATCAGGTGGTTGAACAATAGGAGCAGTAGTTAAAGCCTTCTTAAGAGTTTCAAAAGCTTCCTTACAATCATCATCAAAGACAAATGGTACATCTTTTGAAGAAGATTAGTAAGAGGCTTTGAAATCTTAGAGAAATCTTTAATAAACCTCCTATAGAAACCAGCATGACCAAGAATACTACGAATACCTTTAACATCTTGGACAGGGCATTTTCTCAATTGCCTCCACTTTTGCTCTGTCAACTTCAATACCTCTTTCAGAAATTTTATGTCCAAGGACAATTCCTTCATTACCATAAAGTGGCATTTCTCCCAATTAAGAACAAGGTTAGTTTCTTCGCACCTCTGCAAAACTTTATCAAGGTTGTGCAAACAATTATCAAAAGAAGTTCCATAGACGGAGAAATCGTCCATGAAGACCTCCACAATTTCTTCACAAAAGCCATGAAAAATAGCAGACATGCATCTTTGAAAAGTAGCAGGAGCATTGCATAAACCAAACGGCATACGTCTATAAGCATAAGTTCCATAAGGACAAGTAAAAGTGGTTTTCTCTTGATCATCCTTCTTAACAGCAATTTGAGAAAAACCCGAATAACCATCAAGGAACAAAATGAGTCTTCTTAGATAACCTTTCTAGCATTTGATCTATAAACGGTAAAGGATAATGATCTTTCTTAGTAACTTTGTTTACCTTCCTATAATAAATGCACATTCTATAACCAACTACTACCCTTTGAGGAATAAGCTCGTTATTCTCATTAGTCACAACAGTCATACCTCCTTTCTTAGGAACACAATGGACAAGGACTAACCCATCTACTATCAGCAATAGGATAAATAATACCAGCATCAAGGAGCTTTAATACCTCATTTCTTACCACATCCTTCATCTTGGGAATTAAGCGGCGTTGATGCTCCACGACTGGCTTCGCGTCTTTCTCCATATTAATGGCATGCTGACATAAAGTGGGAGAAATTCCTTTTAAATCATCAAGAGTATATCCCATAGCTCCTCGTGTTTCCTCAATATCTCCAGTAATCTTTCTTCTTCCTTTCCTGAAAGTTTAGAGCTAATAATAACAGGATATATTTCTTATCATCTATTATAAGCATATTTAAGATTATCAGGCAAAGGCTTTAATTCGAAAACAGGATCTTCCTTAGGCGGCAAAGTGGTACCAAGATCCTCCACAGGTAGATTATGCTTGATTAATGGTGGTTGACGAAGAAGAATATCGTCAATCTCTTCTCTTTCCTTGCTGAAAGCATCACTTTCATGATCTTCCATGAATTGCTGCAAGGCATTATTAGGAGCAAGAGCAATAGAAGCAAGCTGTTCAACTCGAAAATTTTCATTAGGCGTGTCATTTTCATAAGAAGTCTTAGCAAACTTGGAAAAATTAAACTCATAAGACTCTCCATTAAACTTAGTAAAAAAATTCTCCTTCTTACAATCTATCACGGCGCCACAAGTGTTCAAAAATGGTCTACCCAAAAATAATAGGACAAGTTTTACTAGCCTCCTTACCAAGGACTAGAAAATCAGTAGGGTATTTAGTCTTACCGCAAAGAACTTCCACATCTCGAACAATACCAAGAGGCCAAACAGTCTCTCTATTAGCAAGCTGAACAACCACTTCAATATCTTCAAGTTCACAAGCGCCAATCTCATGCATAATTTCTTTGTAAAGCTCTAAAGGAATAGCACTTGCACTAGCACCAATATCACATAAACCATAATAGCAATGATCTCCAATCCTGACAGAAATAATAGGAACACTTGTTTTCCTATGCTTTTTAGGATGTGAGAGAATGTTAGAAGCATCTTCACAAAAAGAATATATTCATCCCCTACATCTTTAGTAACAAGATCCTTCAATATAGCTACAGGAGACTTAATAGTAATTTGCTCATCAGGTTCTGCAGCTTTCTTAGTACTTTTATTAGACACACTTACCAAAGTAGAATACTTCTTTACCTTAGCAGGGAAAGGTGTCTTCTCAAAATAAGGTTCAGGCACAATGCTATCAACAGTACAAACTTTAGTAGCTGTAGCAGGTAAATGACTAATAGAATCTTTATAAGGCGCATGATATTTGTTCCAATCTTTCTTTGGAACATCAAGATAAGAAGCAAAGGCCTTAAGACAATTCGCAAGTATTTGTGAATCAAGACCATAAGCAGCGCTAACACTATGAAAGTCATCGGTCCCATAAAAGATTTAATGCAATCATAATCATAGTTTATACCTGACTTCCTACCTTTGTCGTTTTCCCAACCTTCAGCATTCTCTTGTATACGGTCAAGAAGTTTCCACTTAGCATCTTCTTTCATATGAGTGAATGATCCAAAGCAAGAAGCATCCAAATAATCCTTATCAGGAAGAGTAAGCCGTGCATAAAAATTATCAATAACAATATTATTGGGGAGCTCATGAATGAGGCATTTGAGCATTAGTAACTTCAATCTCCCCCACGCTTGGGCAATACTTTCTCCATCATGAGGCCAAAAATTATATATCCGATTACGGTCTTTATGAATTTCACTTGGAGGATAAAACTTGGAATAAAAGAGAGGTACAATATCCTCCCATGCCATAGATGGACCATCTTGGAGTAGTCGATACCACTCTTCAGCTCTGCCTTTCAATGATAAAGAGAATAATTTCTTCTTGACCTGGTTTGGTGAAATACCTGCACATCTGAACAACTCGCATAATTCATGTATAAATAAAAAGTGATCACCCGGATGGACAGTTCCATCTCCCGAATAGCAGTTATCCATAATACGCCCAACAATTTTCATAGGTATTTTAAAAGGATCAATTTCAGTAGGTGGTGGCGGTGGTGGTTCCTCCACATGTGCAGCAGTAGTAGTAGATGTGTTTCCAAATAGGAAACCAAATGGAGAGTTCTCCATAGCAGAGTAAAATAAAAATAAAAGAAAAAATAAAAGCAATACTCACAGTGACGGTTACCTTTACCAATTCACTCTTCAATAGCGCTACACTCCCCGGCAACGGCACCAGAAAATAGTCTTGATGACCCACAAGTATAGGGGGTGTATCGTAGTACTTTCGATAAATAAGAGTGTCGAACCCAACGAGGAGCAGAAGGTGTTGACGAGCGGTTTTGATCAAGGAATCACTGTAAATACTAGCAAATAGGTTTTCAGGGTATTTGGTAATACGAGTAGATAAAGTGTGAGTAAATAAAAGATAGTAGTAACAATTGCAGCAAGTGGCCCAATCCTTTCTTCAGCAAAGGACAAGCCGGTTGTGTACTTATAATAACCAAACGTTCTCGAGGACACACGGGAGTTTCTGTCAAGAGCTTTCGCTTCATAAAGCCAATAGTCTTTATTGGTTTGATAGGTGTTATGGGGGTGAACCTGTGCTAGTGCACTAACCTCACTAGGATAAATACACACTTGTGATTATACCCCTTGCAAGCATCCGCAAATACAAGAAAGTAATTAAGATAAATCTAACCAGAGCCTTAAACTCTAAGATCCTACGCTCCCTGGTGCAATGGTTTCCCAACGGAGGTTTAGGTTTCTGTCACTCCAGCAACCCCACAATTGGTAGCCAAATACACAATGCATCTCACTAGGCCCATAAATGGTGAAGTATCATGTAGTCGATGTTCACATGACACCACTAGTGAAATAGCACCACAACAATATCAAACCATTAAATATTTCTCAACAATAATTCACTACTAACATCTTGACTTCTCCCATGTCCTCAAGAACTAAACGAACTACTCACAAGACATCATATGGATCATGATCAGATGTGAAATAATGGTAAATAACAATCTGAACATAAACCTTAATTCAACGGTTCCACTCAATAGTATCAACTACAAGAGTAATCAACACCGGGAAAGTTTCCCCTATGAATATAACAAGATCCAACTCAAGATGTTACAGCAGGATGGCATGGTGATGGTGGAGATGAAGGTGCTGGTGATGGAGATGATGATCCCGATGAAGTCCGGTGCGATGGTGATGATGATGGCGACGATCTCCCCTCTCCGGGAAGGAATTTCCCTGCCAGATTTCTCCCTGCCGGAGAGCTTTTCTCTCTCTGGTGTTTTCCGCCCCGCAGAGGCGGCGGTGTCTAACTCTGAGCCCCCCCTCGACTTAGGTTTTCGGGATGATGAAGTACGCGAAGGGGCGAGACCAGGAGTGGGCCAGGGCAGCCTCACACAGGGCTGGCGCGGCCAGGGGGCAGGCCGCGCCACCCTGGCGTGAGGGCCCCTCATGGCTCCTCTCGACTCCTCCTTCTAGCATCCTGAATCTTCTGGGAAAATATAATTTCCTGGTATTTTTCTGGAATTTTCCTGATCTTCAAAATATGGTCCCTTGATGGTCCTTTTTCCAGCAGAATCCTGACTCCGGCAGCAAATCCTCCAATGATCATCAAACATGTGAAAACAAAGGAAATAACATAAGTATTATATCTAAATATGAAATATATCAATGAATAATAGTAAATTATGATACAAAATAGTGATGCAAAATGGACGTATCAAGGATGTCTCTGACGAACGAGCAATAGATGCTTTTTGGCCGGACTTCGTCGCTCAGATCTCGTGGAAGAAATAGGAAGAACAAGACCTACGACAGTAGCCGAGCTAATGGAAGAAGCCAACAAATTTGCTGATGGAGAGGACGCATATAATAACAAAAGAGGATGTTCACCAGAAGTCGATAGAATAAGCAGACAGAGGAGACGACACCGCAGTAGGGATAACCAAGGAAGGCGAAATCAGGTAGCCGCGGGCTACGCAACAGAAGAAGAGGAAGGATATGTAAACAGGAGGTTTCAGGCAAAAGGAGTAGAAAAATCGAGATACTCCGGTCCTTCGGCCGAGGATATGTTATACGGACCTTGTCGAATCCACTACGCATATCTTGATGGGAAAAGAGTCTCAAATCACCAGATGAAGGATTGCAGAATGTTCCTAAGGCTACAAAGCGCCATGGGTTCAAACCAAGGAGGATGGCAAGAAGAGAAACACACAACTCAAGGATATCAAATGCAAAGGCTAGCAAGGCACCTAGAGTCAAAAGTTTACATATCAGCCATGATTCAACCGGTGCCTAAGTCGAAGAAAGAGCGAAAGAGCATATCCAGGCAAGTAAACCTAGCGATATCGTCACCACCAGCTACTACAAAGTACTTGCGGTGGTCAAATCAACCAGTTAAGTTCAGTAGAGCAGACCACCCAAGGAAAGTTCCCAGGCCAGGCCCCTCGCCTATGGTTTTAAAGGCACAAATAGGAGGGTACGACATCGGAAGAGTATTTATGGACGCAGGGAGTGGCATCAACCTGATATGTGCTAGAACCCTGAAGGCAATGCGTATCTCGCTGTCGAGTTTGAAGCCAACAGACTGCTCCTTCCATGGAATAGTACCAGGAGCCGCAAACTACCCTTTGGGAAGAATAGAACTCGACATCTGCTTTGGCAGTAGCAGCAACTACCGCAGAGAGAAGCTGGAATTTGAAGTTATGGACTGGCCGTCGCAATACCATGCAATCTTGGGGCGCCCAGCATTTGCAAAATTCATGGCAGTGCCTCATTACGCGTATCTTACGCTAAAAATCCCAGGACCCAAAGGAACAATTACAGTGCAAGGGAGCTTTGAAGTAGCCAACACATGTGACAGAGAATTCAATAAAATGGCGCAAACCTTCGGCATGACAGCAGAATATGAGAGGCTAAAAGGAGAAACAGATCATAATGTTCTACCCGACGTTGGACGATCCCTGCCAGACCAGGCTTTCGACACAACTCAGGACTCGAAGAAGATCCAGGTCCACCCTACAGATCCAAACAAGACGACATCAATTGCGGTGAACTTGGATCCCGCATAGGAAAGCGTGCTCGTCGAGTTCCTCCGTGAGCACTGGGAAATCTTCACTTGGTGTCCATCGGACATGCCAGGGGTTCCCAGGGAACTCGTCGAGCACGCGTTAAATGTAGATCCCAAGGCAAAGCCAGTCAAGCAATCACTACGACGATTTGATGAACCTAAAAGAAAGGCGATAGCATCAGAATTGCACAGGCTGAAAAATGCCAGATTTATCAGAGAAATCAAAACTTTGAGTTGGGTATCGAACCCAGTTATCGTACCCAAGAAGAACACAGACGTACAAAGAGTATGTGTCGAATACACATCTCTCAACAAACATTGTCCAAAGGTTCCCTTCCCTCTACCCCGCATCGATCAGATAATTGATTCAACAGCGGATGCGCAAGGCTTTCTTTTCTAGACGCATATTCTGGTTACAACCAGATCAAACTAAAGAAAGAAGACGAAGAAAAGCTGGCCTTCATCACACCGTACGGAGTGTTTTGCTACCAAGTAATGCCGTTCGGCCTAAAAAATGCAGGAGCAACTTATCAACGAATGATGCAAAACTGCCTCGGGAGCCAAATAGGACACAACATCCAAGTCTACATTGATGATGTGGTCATCACTACAAGAGAGGAGCAATCTCTAATAAGCGACTTGGCAGAAACCTTCGACAACCTGAGCAGGTACAAGCTTAAGCTTAACCCGACAAAATGTTCCTTCAGCGTATCAACAGGACAACTTTTGGGGTTCCTGGTATCAGCACGAGGAATAGAGGCGAACCCAGAGAAGATTCAAGCAATTTTAACAATGGGAAAACCCCGAAACTACACGACGTCCAGAAACTTGCAGGACGCGTCGCGGCATTAAGTCGTTTTGTTGCTCGATTGGGAGAAAAGGCACTTCCTTTCTATGCACTTATGAAGAAGTCAGATGATAAATTTGAATGGACAGAAGAAGCAGACGCGGCTTTTGCACAGCTGAAAAAAGTGCTTTCCACGCCACCAGTGCTGGTCGCACCAAAAGAAAAAGAACCACTACTACTCTACATCGCCGCAACTCATCAGGTGGTGAGTACAGTATTGGTAGTCGAAAGAAGTGAAAAAGGAAAAGCCCACGACGTCCAGAGGCCGGTATATTTCATCAGTGAAGTGCTATCCCCGACAAAATAGAGGTACCCGCATTATCAAAAGCTCGCATATAGTGTTTTTACAACTGCACGAAAATTGCGACAGTACTTTGCGGTTCACCCAATTATAGTGGTCAATGAAGCGCCACTATCGAACATATTAAACAATCCTTCAGCAACAGGACGTGTCTCTTTGTGGGGAATCGAATTATCTCCCATGGACATCACGTATGAAAAAAGGAAGGCAATCAAGTCACAAATCTTGCCAGATTTCACAGCAGAATGGTTGGAGCTGCAGAGCACGGGACCGCCAGATCTATCGAGTGTCTGGACAATGTACTTCGACGGTTCTAAGAGAGTACAAGGCGCAGGCGCGGGAGTAATCTTGATATCGCCGCATGGCGACAAATTAAAGTACATCTTAAGGATGAGTTTTCCGCAGGCTTCTAACAATGAAGCAGAATACGAGGCTCTGCTACATGGAATGAAGATGGCCAAAGCATGTGGAGCAACTCGACTAAAAATATTTGGGGATTCAAACCTTGTCGTCCAACAAGTTATGAATAGATGCGACACAATCAATGACAACATGATGGCCTACAAGAACTTATATCACTATCTCGAAGGAACATTTGATGGATGCGACACTAGTAGGGAAAACCTCATCTGTGGCGCACCAATATATGTATTCTGTGGCGCATGGGTGGTGCTCCACAGAATCTTCGCCACAAAAATAAGCATTCTGTGGCGCACCAGTACATGCGCCACAAAAATAAGCATTCTGTGGCGCACCAGTTCATATGCGCCACAGAAATAAGGCATTCTGTGGCGCATGAGTACTAGGTGCGCCACAGAAATAGGTGCGCCACAGAAAATTCAAAAAATTTAAAAATAAAAAAAATATTATTATTTTTTGAAAATCATAAAAATCGAAATAATGTGAAAAAACTATTTTATTTCAATTTTTTTAGGATTTTATCACATGAGGAACATATTCAAATCACACCGAATTTCTTGACTTCCCGCTAGGTCACCCATCTTTAGACTACTCCGGGCTAAGCACGCTTAACTTCTCCATTCTATGTGCATGAGCTATTCCTAACCTACCCAAGTTCTTATTGATATTACTATCATATCAATCCTCTTAAAGCCTATGTGTGCTTGTGTGTGTATGTACGTATATGTGTGTATATGTGTGTGTATGTGTGTATATATGTATATATATTATGTATATGTGTGTATATGTGTATGTATGTCTGCGTATATGTGCGTATATGTGTGTGTATATGTGCGTATATGTGTGTACATGTGTGTATGTGTGTGTATATGTATGTATGTGTGCATATATATGTGTGTATATGTACGTATATGTGCGTATATGTGTGTGTATGTCCGTGTATTTGTGCGTATATGTGTATGTATGTCCGCGTATATGTATATATGTGTGTATATATGTGTATATATGTGTATGTGTATGTATATGTATACATGTGTGCATATATATGTGTGTATATGTGCGTATATGTGCATATATGTGCATATATGTGCATATATGTGCATATATATGTGTGTATGTGTGCGTATATGTATATGTATGTGTGTGTATATGTGCGTATATGTGCGTATATGTGTGTATATATGTGTGTATGTGTGTGTATGTGTGCATATATGTGTGTGTATGTGTGTATATGTGTGTGTATATGTGTGTATATATCTGCATATGTGTATATGTGTGTGTATATGTGTGTATATATCTGCATGTGTGTATATGTGTGTGTATATGTATGTGTGTATATATCTGCATGTGTGCTATATGTGTGTATATAACTAATCCAAAAGTTTAATCCAATATAAATTTTAATCTAAAAATAAAATTTTTTAAAAAAAATTAAAATATAAAAGTGCGAAAAAGTCTATTTTCCCTTTTGAATTTTGAGATTCTAAAATTTGTCGAAACGACTATGGGTCGTTGAAATCGGATGTAACTTTTCGTGTAGATACTTTTTCATATAAAAAACTTTTTAATCCGACTTCGTATGCAAAAGTTATGGCCGTTTTACCGAGACATAAAGTTTTTTTGTAAAAAAATATCAAAATTCATTTTTATTATTTTTCTTACTTACTAGATCACATAACATAACTAAATCTCATTTTTTGAATTTTTTTCAAACCTTTTATCATTTTCTTTTATTTTTTAAAAGACTAAAAAGGCGACCCACTGGGGGGGTGGGACGAGCTAATTCTGTGGCGCACTGGTCTTGGTGCGCCACAGAATGCTCACCAGGGCCAGTGCGCCACAGAATTACCTGAATTCTGTGGCGCACTGGTTTTGGTGCGCCACAGAATGCTCTAATTCTGTGGCGCACTGGCCCTGATGCGCCACAGAAATAGAGGAACCAATGATTGGGGCTGATAGGGTGTGGGTCCCACCCTATTTCTGTGGCGCATGGTCTTTTGGTGCGCCACAGAAATGACATATTTCTGTGGCGCACCTGGTTTGGTGCGCCACAGAAATAATTTCTGTGGCGCACTGCTGGCTAGTGCGCCACAGAATTGCATCCCACCTATAAGGGTTTTCCTACTAGTGCGAAGTCTCGCACATCAGTAGAAACAACAATGAAGAAGCCGACAACTTAGCAAATATCGGATCCCAGTGTCTACCCGTACCATCTGGAGTATTCTGAGAGGAAATAGTGGAAAGATCAATAAAAAGTATCAAAAGTTCGACTACTGCAGCAGGCTCGGGGGCTGCGCCGAAACTTGAGGAAGTCATGATGATAGAAGAAACCTGGATGCAGCCGTATCTCGCGTATATGATAAATAAATAGTTACCAGAAGATGCAGTGGAAGCCAAGAGGATAACTCGACGATCGAAAGCGTTTGTCGTGTTGCAGGGGAAATTATACAAGAAGAGTATTACCGGCGTTTTGCAGCGTTGTGTAACGCCTCAGGAAGGACAAGTAATACTAAAGGATATACATGGCAGAGTGTGCGGCCATCATGCAAGCAGCAGGGCAATAGCGGCAAAAGCGTTCCGTGCAGGATTCTATTGGTTAACAGCCATCGAAGACGCGAAAGATATAGTCCGGAAGTGTGAAGCATGTCAAAGATTCGCATCTCGACCACATGCACCAGCGGCAGAGCTATAGCCAATACCATTATCCTGGCCCTTTGCACAATGGGGCCTCGATATGGTGGGAAAGTTGCACAAATCCTGGCCAGGAGGACATGTTTACATGCTAGTGGCAGTCGATAAATTTACCAAGTGGGTGGAAGCAGCCCCGGTAACAACTCAAGATTCGACAGCAGCGATCAACTTCATCAAGTCAATAGTGTTCTGTTTCGACGTACCATATAGCATCATCACGGACAATAGGACAAACTTCACTTCAAAGGAATTCAATGGTTACTGCGAGGGACTAGGAATCAAACTCAAATTTGCCTCTGTGGCGCACCCGAAGACAAATGGGCAAGTCGAAAAAGCAAATGGCCTGATATGTAGTGGGATAAAAAAGAGGCTCTTAGCACCTCTCGATAAAGCCAAGAGCGCTTGGGTAGATGAATTGCCCTCCGTTCTTTGGAGTCTAAGAACCATGCCCAACGCATCAACTCAAGAAACTCCTTTCTTCCTGGTCCATGGCGCAGAAGCTGTGCTCCCAGTTGAAGTTACACACGAGGCTCCAAGGGTGACGGCATACGATGAAACAACATCAACAGAAGCATTGCAAGACGATGTCGATGCACTAGATGAAGCAAGAGATAAGGCATTAGAAAGGGCCACGCAGTATCAACAGAGTCTACGAAATTACCACAGTAGTCGAGTTCGTCCACGATCCTTCGTGGTGGAAGATCTAGTTTTGTGACTCAGGCAAGACAGCCATGGGAAATTAGAGTCCCCTTGGGTGGGACCTTACATCGTTACAGAAGTAATACCAGGAGGAGCTTATCGACTACAAGACAAGAAGACAGGAAAAGACGAGGGCAACCCGTGGAATGCGGAGCAGCTACAACATTTTTACGCGTAGAGTAAATCTAATGGTATCATTAAACTCGAGTTAACCTTCTGAACCCAGAACATGAGGCCATAGGTCGGGTCCCTTGGGTTTAACTCGACAAAATTGTACAAGTATTTCTACTTCTCCGCTCGGGGGCTTCAACCCTTGGGTCGTACGAAAGAAACTTTTATCACGACATGGAGATCTTTTTTCACTATAAGGTTGTGCAGACAACCCGATATTCTTCAAACAAATTGGTTCACAAAAGAACCCGATATTCTTCATATCAATTGGCTCGCAAAGAACCCGATATATAGAAAGCATACCTCAGAACAATGATTTGTTTTCATGGTACTAATAAATCCGTCAAAACAAAGTACGAATATTCATTACATATAGCACGACAGCAAGGATATTATCAAAAGACATTACATACAAAGCATATCCTAATGAAAGTGGACTTCAGCTTCATACTCCTTCTGGCACTGAGTGCCGTCATAGATCTTCACGTCAAACTTTGACGTGCCGATATGGAAGTCGAAGGTCATGAAGAAGCCTTGATGGATGTTGTGGTCTTCTGCAAACTGCGACCAGCCACCCTTAAAGTACTGCTCTCCGTTGCCATCATACCAAACCTCCACTTCGTATGGAGTCCCACTGCCAGATTGTTCACGGAGAACCGCTTCTCGCCCATCCATGAACTTGGTGAAATTCAGCGGCAGACGCTGAATCTCGCGGCACTGCACCATGGCAATGCAGAAGAAAGAAAAAATTCTAGGAGGAGCAGCGGGAGCAGCAGGAGGAGGAGCGCTTGGACCTGGGACAACGCCAGTCACCTTGGGCTTGTTTTTGCTACCAGGTGGGCGGCCGGGACGACGCTTAACCGGAGCGGCCGACGACGATCCTGCGGCGGCCGGGGTTGTGTTGTTCTTGCTTCCACGAGGGCGGCCCCGACCTCGCGGCGCCACCGGAGAGCCAAGGTTCAAACGAGAACCATCTGCGTCAGCCATGTGGAAAAGGGAAAAGGCTAGAAACCCTAGATGAAGAGAGAAGATGATGCGGCGGAGGAGGAATTTGATTAGGGTTTTTACCCTTGTCAAAAAGTGCTTTATTTATAAGCACGTGTTATCGGGCCCCCGTGATAAGCAAGGCCCATAAACGTATTCTACAAAGGAGGTAAATTCTGCACATAGCAGACGATAAATACCAAAGGAGAAAAAATAAGAAGGGGAGAGTGTGGTTGCACGATATAAAAGACCTCGCCTTGGGCTCGGGGGCTTGTAAACAGGAGAAATTAAAAGAAAGAAGACGAAGTGAATTTTGAGCCTATGCTTGACTACAATTATTCAAACATAGCCTCGGGGGCTACTCCCATCGGGAGCGCTGAGCGCGCACCCGATAGAGGATGAGATAGTCAATATCGAGGATGAAGAAAGTATATCATACAAACTTCGACTGTATAGTCGACAAAAAGCAAAGAGACTACTCCCATCGGGAGGGAATTGGAGGAAGTTAATTTAAGTTCGAAATTCTTTGATTTTATTAGTCAAAACTTGGCTGCGATATAAGATTCTCGAGTTGCGTTATCGCAACAAAACTCGAATGCCATGATTTATCACGAAGGTAAGACCCCGGGATCCGTCCTGTGTGGCCTGGTATACGCATATGGATGCGCTTTGCTGGTATGTATCCGTGTCTACGACGCGAAGAAAATCCTGGTGGACGCACTGGGTACCCTGAGAATCACTGGGATTCATTCTTTGTAAGTCCTAAATGCGGTAAAAGAATGGGTTTGACCGGTATCCCGAATTCAAGTCCAAGGGGATTGAATTTGAAGTAGGTGACAAGTATCTGTTCCGGCAGTTAACTGACCTCTTGATCCGTCAGAGTTGTCAGGCTTGTTCATCAAAACCCCTTGCGAAAAATTATCATGAAAGTAAGTCGAAAGACCAAGTCGAAGATTTAAAGATATGAAGAAATCGAAGAATTGATCAAGTCGAAGATTTGAAGATTAGAGATTCAACCCGAATCTGCAATTCTGGTAGAATCTCAGGGGCTACTGACAAGGGTATAGTTAATAGAGCCCGTTAGTTGAGTACCCCTGAGGCCCGATGAGCTAGGCCCAATTGTAATGATAGTCGAATACGAGTTCTTACCGTATGTCGATATTGTAATCTGTATCGGACCCTACCCGATCCTCGAGACCTGGCCACCTATATATAGGGGCCAGGAGGGGACGGTGTTGGGCAGATTGAAAGCAAGCCAGGTTGAACACCCAAGTTTACTTTCGATATACACTTATTTCGACTAACCTTTACCTTCGAGTTCATCCGACGCCCTATTCCCCTGATCCTAAGTCCTTCATTTATGACATTTGTCGAGTTAACCCCTCGTCACCTGCAAACTGCACCCCTCACATAAGACTAGGTTCCATGTGATGCTAGGAAGGAATAGATCCAAACAACTAGCATACCATCAAGACTATCCGGGGGTCTCACCAAACCAATGACGTAGAAAAAAATTCCCACATCCTAAAACTAGCCACGAGGAGCCCTTCTCTTGCGACCATGAAGGTGACACCTTTCCCCTGGATCTCCAGCAACGAGGGTGCTGCTCCCCTCTCCCTCTGCTTGCCGCTCTGGTGTGGCAGGAGGTACGGGGGCCTTCCTCCGTTCTTCTTTGGTGGTTAGGGTTAGGGTAAGTTTTCCATGGTGCGTTGTCGGGGTGGTGGGAGTGGACTGACTAAATAAATCTACCTCATCACCACTCCCACACCGACGGTGTCCTTCATGGAAGCATCTCCGAGTTGATGGCATTTTTTGCTTGGCGATCTTTCATATCGACATCATTAGGGTCCGTGGATGGTGTCGATGAGGCAACGAATCCATAAGATTTTTTCATCCTCCTGCTATGTCCCTATTGTTGCGGTGTCGTCTCCGGCGCCATGGTAGAGCAGGAAGGATTTGTTGAGGAGATATCCGGTGGCTACGACCTGTCGTTGTGGTGGCGCCGACGTGCGATTGACTATGGCAACCCTGAAGCATGGAAGGTAGTCTGTGGATGGCGGATTTGGCGTGAACTCTCGACTACATCGATGAGAGGTGGTGGATCTGGGGGCGTGAAGGCATGGGGAAGATCCCTAGTCGACATGCCACAATGATATGTGCCTCACCATGCGCGGTAGGCATGGTCTTCGGCTCAGAAATCCTTAGCGGCGATGGTATTTTCATGGTTTTGACGGCGATGGAGGTCTTTCTCTTGTACCGACAAGCGTTTCAGCGACGCTGGTGGTTGCCGATGGCCGATAGTGTCGGTGTGTGCAGGTTCTCTATGTAAATCTACGGGGCAGTTGCTGCACGGTGTCATTGATAGTTTCTTTATAATCTATGTTTATATCAATGGAATACATAATTGCTTTAAAAACACTAGTTAAGACTCAGGAGACAGACGCATGACGCTACTTGGGATCAAATCTGGATAGTGCACATCTCACTATACGATATAAAGAGCTTTCCTGGCCCCTTCTTAATCCTCACGTGCCTACGGACAAAACTAGGCTCCGGATGGAGACCACCATACTGATTTTCTTTAATCGATCCGGCTTTCTTATATTATAAGGAGCAGGTGAGCTTTTTCTGAACAACGTTTCGAGTGGATAAAAGCAAGCCGAGATTAATTGATCACTTATAAAATTTCCCTGCTCACCAGCGCAGACGCAGTATTTTGTTAGTTCCGGTCGCTTGCGTACAGATGACGATATCTTGCTTTGACAGATTGAGAGGGACATTAGGCAAGGTCAGAGTAAAAAATATTTTACTAGTTCGAGACAGAAGAGGTTGGCTAGCTAGTGCATGCAAATCAAACACATCACCAGGACGGTAGGTAATTTGTGTCACCATCAATCAGGTTGGTAACTTTATTCAGTGCGCAGTAAGAACTCATCACGATCAGCGTGATTGCTGATAGTGGGTGCTATTTTCACATCCCTTTCGCCTGTCGTGTGGAGATATACGTACAAGACAAGATCGAACACCACAGACGATGAGACGACAGCAAGCACAGCATACGCAAACAGGATGACGTGCACCGGCGGCGCCATCAGCACGAGCCTGCCCACGATCGCGAGCGCGCCCGCCCACACAGCCGCCGCAAATCCTCCAAAGACGGCCGGCGTTCGTGGCAGGTTCGGATGGATCGAGATCAGTCGAGCGCGACGCCACTGTCTGGACGCGCGCCACGTCCTGCTGTGTGGATAGGCTCAGTCTCATCAGGCAGGTATATGCGTCCATACGGCGGCCCAGCGGCGAGCGACGGCGACGAGCC
Source organism: Dactylis glomerata (assembly GCA_007115705.1). NCBI lineage: Eukaryota > Viridiplantae > Streptophyta > Magnoliopsida > Poales > Poaceae > Dactylis > Dactylis glomerata. Next base: position 3,339,659 of record QXEO01000531.1, on the reverse strand, counting down.
GGCCGGGCCCCGATCGAACCTGAAAGCGGCGGCGCCGTCAATTCTACCGGTCGACCAAATTTTTTTCGGGCGTTTTGATTCTGAAAAGGAAAGGCAAGTGACGAGGGTATGACCCATCGGTTCTCGATATTTGCCTACCCGGTTCCTGCCAAGGAAGAAGCCCGCTTGAAGGATACCCGAAGCCCGCAAGGCCCAGCACTTCGACTTGGAGTATAAGCAAAAATTACTTGTAAACCCTAACTGGCTGCATATATAAAGCCACCAAGGGCATCCCCTAGATAGGCTAACTCGCATAGGCTATAATACAATCTCGCATAGACACCCGAACTCGCATAGGCTATAATACAATCTCGCATAGACACCCGAACTCGCATAGGCTAATCTCGCATGGACAGCTGATCTCGCATAGATCCCACGCATAGGCTAGCCACGCCATCTCTTTCGACCATAGCCATATCCCATCTGCGCACCATTGTAACAGCTCCACATATACCAACAATACAAGATCAGACAAGCAGGATGTAGGTCTTTACCCTCCGGGGGCCGAACCTGGGTAAATTCGTGTGCACCCCCTGTTTCTGTCTGAAGCCGTCGAATCCGCCAAGCGCTCACATTCGCTCCATGAATCAAAAGCCCTAAACATGGGTGACGAGGTTTATCCCCGGCAATGCCCATGTTTAAGGGCTTTCGATCTAGGGAGCGCATTGGGGACCTGGCGAACTCGACGGCGATAAGACGAAAGCAGAAGAACATGGGATTTTACCCAGGTTCGGCCCCCTTGGTAGGGTAAAGACCTACGTCCTGCTTGTCTGACTTTGTATTGATGGGGTGGCTTTGATGGAGGTGTTACAATGGTGGCGTAGATTGGATCTAGCCAAACCAGAGAGCTCTGAGTTATCGAGCGTTCCGGCGTGAGGTGGGTGGAAAAGTGTCTAGCCTTTCGAGACCTCCCCCAGCCTTTTATATGCGAAGGCTGGGTCTCAGGATTGTTCTCCAAGTTGATTACAAGTCGGATTAGTTAGAATAAACCATAATCGAGTCCTATTTCGACTAAGTCTCCGTCTTCAATTCTTTATCTTGTACGCCAAGTTACGTCCCTGGGCCGCGCCAGGCTGTTATCTTCATGGGCTTTGTGATCCCTTCGACGGTATCCCCCCTGGGCCGAAAAGCCAGGTAGGCGAAAGTCGAGGGCCCATTTGTCATTCCTTCGTCAGTAGCCCCCGAGTGCTTGGGATAGTCGAAGACTATGGCAGGGACTCTAACTCGAGCCTCCCTCTCATCGCCCGAGACCATTTTCGCCCTAAAAAAGCATAGGTACATAGCAAATATACAAATGACATATCCGATAGACACGACTAATTCGATCAATGCTTATGCTGAGCCTCGAAAAAGTGTTCAGCTTGGTTTGCAGGGGGATGCGCATAACCGGCCTGAGACTCACGCCGGGTCTCAGTTAATTGCATAGCCGCAAAGACATTCAGTTAGCTTACTCAGATTCGAGTCCCCCGACTCGAACCCGCGTGGGCTGGCGCTACCCCGACCTGAGCCGCGTTGGACTTACCAGGTCGAAGCCCAGTTCATTGCGTGGCACCCGATGCGTCCATCGATGCAAACTTCATACCGTAGGTATGGAAGATTTCTCGGCAGAGCGCGCTTGATACGAATACCGGGCCATCTGGTGTTGCAAACCGTGGACTTAGCTTCGTATTTGACATACAGCATCCGAACTGGTATATTGCCACCAAAATTCGGGTATTTTGAGCGGAGAGCGTTGATAGCCCGAAATAGAGATTTGAAGGACCGGAGCCCGAACCAAAGTGCTGATGGCCGAAAAGCACGAATTGAAGGGGTCAAAACCCAAATTCGAGTGAAGCTAAGGCGCTGCTGGCCCGAAAAGGATAATTCGAGGGACTGGTACCCGCACTCGAATAATGCAGAGGCACTGCTGGCCCGAAGAAGACAACTCAAGGGACCAGAGCCCGAGCCCAAATAATTTGAAGGCACTGCTGGCCCGAAGCAGATAATTCGAGGGACCGAAGCCCAAGCTCGAATAATTGCAAGGCACTGCTGGCCCGAAGAAGATAATTCGAGGGACCGAAGCCCAGGCTCGAATAATTTGAAGGCACTGCTGGCCCGAAGAGAGAATTTCGAGGCGATCAAGAATCAAAAACCTTTCTCGAATAAGTAAGTATCCCTTACTCGAGAAGCCCATTCGAAACATCGAGTGAAAAACGAAATCGCCCGGAGGGACATCACACACACTCGGGCAGTACAGAGAGAGCACAAAAACTTCGAGGAGAACTCAATACCAAAAAGTGTTCCGATTACTAGTCGTACGTACCTTCGAAATTTGAAGAGACCCTCGTCAACCTCGCCCCTTGGGTCGAATAGGGCCAGCTTTTCCTGGAAACCACGTCAGTGCTGACGCCAGATTTCCTCGAGTTGTCACGCCACCCTCTGCTGGGATGGCCTGACCCTGACAAGACTAGACGCGCGGTGGGCCCAGTGGCCGCACGTCCCGGCTGCTGACCGCGTTTGACCGCACGTCCCGCGCGTGGATAAAAAAGTCCGCATGGTTTCCTTGATTACCGTGCGTAGTGGAGGCCGTGGCTCCCGTGGTGCCGAGATGTGGGCGGCCAGATCTGCTTTGCCATTTCCACTTCATAGCGAACGGCCCAGATCAACTGTGATTTTCCGGATTTCCGATAAAAACAGCAGCGGAGAGGTAACAGCTCACCCTACTCCGCCGCCACCGTCTTCCTCCTCGCGCTCTGCAGCAGTTGCTTCCTCCACCCACACCCATTTTCATAGCCTGTGCTGCGCGCCGAGCTCATGGGAAAGAGGAGTTCCTCCGCGACCGGCGCCGCTGCCGGCGCCGCCGCCAAGAAGGCCAAGACAACGGACGCCGACGCCTCTGTCATTGGCCGTTGGGTCCAGACCAAGGTCGGAGACAAAGAGATGTCCCAGACCGAGAAGATGGGCCTTCTGAAGAACACACCGGCGGAATCGCTCGCCGCCGGCCCTGAAATCATCCCACGGCCTCCTCCTGGATTCCGGGTAATCTTTATTGCTTTTCTGCTGCGGGGTTTATCTCTTCCCCCGCATCCTTTCCTCCGCGGCCTTCTTTTTGCCTACGGGATTCAGCTCCACGATCTGAATCCCAACACAATCCTGCACATTGCGTGCTTCATCACGCTCTGTGAATGCTTCCTAGGAATTGAGCCCCACTGGGCGCTGTGGCGCCGAATCTTCATCATCCGGCGCCCTCTGCAATTCTAGACTGGCGGCTTCAGCTATCAGGTGCACCCAAATGTCCCTTACTTTGCCCTCCAGACGCCCAAAAACAACCCCGGCTGGAGGACGAAATGGTTCTATGCCAAGGACAAGTTCTCCAACGGCGAAACCTTCGGGCTTGAGGAATTCCAGGCCACCACCATCCTTTGACCCCGTGTGTCCTGGAGGCACGATCTTTCTGATGAGGAGATGAAGATCACGGAGCCGCTGATGGAGAAGATCCAACAGCTTCGAGCCACTCCGAAGAAGGAGCTTTCGGGCATCCAACTTATCCGAACCTTCATCGAGCGTCAGATCCAGCCCCTCGCTGCTCAAGCCCACTGCATGTGGGATTACAGCGATCGTCGGGATTCGACCCAAATTTCCTAAGACGAGTTGCACGAGGCCGAGATCGATGAGTGCGTGCGCACCATCACAAACATCAAGAAGAAGTCGCCCGTGCCGAAAGCCTTCGGCGCGGTGGCCTTCAGCAAGGCCTTTCCCTGCCCCGAGGTACACCTTTCACCTTGATCGAATACCTATTTTGTACTGCAATTGTGTTGATCAGAATCGAATGCGATTGGAATTCTTGCACAAGTAGCTGAGGTAGCTCGATGCTATCCGTCCCAGCCCGAAATGGGTGAATATCCAGGGCACGATTTTACCGAAGTACCGGAGGGATCGACCTCTGCCGCTCCATCGCCACCACGGGCCCCGAAGAAACAACAAATTGCAGATGTTGTCGAGGACTCAGAAGATCTCGATGACACCCATTTTACTTCGGGCGACGACGGGAACAGCGCAATCCCTGCCGCACCTCTGAGCTGCCGTCCTCCTCCTCGAATAGGAAAAAAGGTCCTACCAAAATTTGGAATCGACGCATCGTAAGTTCCCCTTGCCGAACTCATGGATCATATGACCTTGTTTCGAATTGACCGCGCCGCGCTGACTTTGATGCTCTCTTCAGATCATCCACCGAAGAGACCTCGGCTAGCCCAGGGGACCACGACCGGTACCGTATTCGGCCTCATGATGACGTCCTCGAGCATACCGCAGATTCGCAGGAGAGGGCAGCTGGAGACGCCGCTCCTGAGGCTGGCCTCCCGAAGCCACCGTCTCCTTCGAGGAAAAAGATGAATGAGCCTGAATTTGTCCTGGTTTCTTCCTCCGGCGAGCCTTCCGGCTCCAAAAGCCATGTAAGTCCGAAGCTTCTAGCTTTTACAACTCGTATGTTTGCCTGTCAGTAGCCCCCGAGGGTGAGTCGAAGTATTTACACTTGGGCTCGCCCTCCTAACAATAGCTCGGGGATTTATCTTTGCTTCTTCTTGCTCAGCCCGTTGTTAGGGATTCATCGAAGGTGTGCAAGAACTTTCTTGCGCTGGAGGAAGAGAACAGACGACTAACCGCCCAGCTCAACGATGTTCGACGTGAGTGCTGCTTTTTCTCTTGTAACATCTTGCTCTGATGGCTATTCTGCTTCACTCCCTTATGACATCCTTTAATTGATCAGGGATCGGAGCGCAGGCTGCCGCTGATAAGACGTCCCTGAAGACCCAACTGGACGATCTTGCAGCGGAGAACTCGGGCTTGAAGGCTAAAGCCGACGAGCTGGCCGACGAAGTCGCCCGATTAAAGGCCGAGTCGTCTGAAGCCCAGGAGCGTGCGAAGAAGTGTCGCCTCGATGCTGAATCACGAGAGAAGGACTTGCACCAGCGATTGCAGACCTCGCTTGACGCCTTACATGGTGAGTATTCGACGTCCCTTGATTGGGCTTTTTCTTGCTGATTAAGTGCCTTACTAATTACGAAGTTTTATCCATTCTTGAAGCTGCTGCTGAGTTGGACGCCGGGGCTATGAAGGAGCCTGCTGGGCTCGAGTCAAGTGTCAGCACCGCCGAGCGCCTGTGTCAAGAGGTTGGCGACCTCCTGGCGAAGGTGCGGTCGACGCTTGCTCACGTTCGGAACACGTCTATCCCTGACTCGACCAGCGACACCATGGCCGGGATCCTCGAAGCCCTGGCGGTGAAGCCGGACGGCGAAGATCCGTTAATCGCTGCGGTTCGTCGACAGGTAACTATCGGCTCTGAGTCTGTCTTCTCCGTGATGATGATGCACGAGGTGGAATTTGATGCCGACAAGGTCACGAGCACATATCCGAAGGACAATGACGGACGCGACAAGTCTGCCAAGAGTTATCTTGCTCGTGCTCGTGACTTGGCTGCTCGGATGACGAACTTCCTGGCCGAAAGGAATGAGCAGCGAGCGGCGGCGCGGGCTCGAAAGGCGGGACCTCCGGCGCTCAATCTAGTAAGGCTCCTGGTAGCTCAGCGTAGTGCAATTGATGCCTCTGTCGTGCATCTGTAACCAACTTAGTGATGCTATGTTGAATGATGTTGCTTTAATGCGGATGCACTGCTTGTTGTATCTTCGCTGCACTTGTTTTGCTATCGTATTCTGTGCCTGCTTGCTTGATTACTGATGACGATACGTGACCGGAATCGTCTTGTGCAGGATTCGTCCGCGCTTGCGAGTGGCTGGCCTGTTTCGTACGAGGCAGCTGCTAGTTCTTCCAGTGCCACTGAGAGGAGAGCGCCTTCCACGGGCGAATTGACCTTGATTCGATCCTTGCGCGATCAGCTCAGGAACACGCAGCAACAACTGAAAGCCGTTACTGCTAAGATCGACGTTGCTCTGTCCAAGGCATCACAGGCTACGGATGCCAAAAAATTCCTTCTCGAGGAGGTCGAAAATCTTGGGAAATCCCTGAAGTGTGAGTCTTTCGAACTTTTTTGGTCTGCTTTGCGATTTGAACCTGTAGAACTTGATATTCTACTTCTTTCTGCAGATGTGTGCCTCGACAGCGCAGCTGAAGCCCGACGCGTGAACGCGCACCTTCTTGCTGCCCAAACAAATGCTAATTCGATCGCTGACAACTTCTGGGCAGATCGGTCGAAGGCAATGAAGCTGACACTTCTTCAGGACAGGATCGCCCAAGCTGGAGTGTTGGCTGAAACGAGCCGTAGCGCCCTTGCTCTGGTTCACGAGGCAATGTTTCCTCTGAACAACCAACCCGAAGGCCTGCCGGCGCTGCTCGACCGATTCAAGAATGGCAATGCTGTCTACTCCTTTGTTCGAGAACATCTGCACTGCGGAGCCGTGGTCGCCCTTTCCTTCGTGCGCGCTCATTATCCTGAGGTCGACTTAGAGCTGCTGAAGACACTTTCTCCATCTCCCAGTGGTCGTGTTGACATGGATCACCATTATGCTGCTTGCAGGGACACTGCCGATTGTATTGCCCAACAGATTATCACCGAAAGTGATCGTCAGAGGGCAAACCAGGGCGTCGCAGCGCACTGACCTGGCCTAGTTTCTGAACCTTGTGCATATATTGTATATGTATGTGTCTTCTTTGGAATTCGTCTGGGTGCTTTGTATGGGTTATGTAAGCTGAGGGGCGGAGTTCCTGAGCATATGTCGAAGAGGCGAAGCCCCCGAGCATAGGGCGGAGCCCCCGAGCATAGGGCGAAGCCCCCGAGCGTGGGTCAAGAGGCGAAGCCCCCGAGCGCGGGTCGAGAGGCGAAGCCCCCGAGCATGGGTCGAGAGGCGAAGTCCCCGAGCGTGGGTCGAGAGGCGAAGCCCCCGAGCGTAAGGCGAAGCCCCCATGCGCGGTCGAAAAAAGCGAAGTCCCTGATCGTGGGTCGAGAGGCGAAGACCCCGAGCGTAGGGTGAAGCCCCCGAGCGTGGGTCAAGAGGCGAAGCCCCCGAGCGTGAATCGAGCGGTTTTTAAGGCGAAGCCCCCGAGCGTAGGTTGAACAATGATGTGAGGGAATTAACTTTATTACTTGGCGCCGAAGGCGCAATGGTTGAGCGTGGTCTGCTGCCGACGCTTAATTACATAGAGATGGGGGGGCGGAAGTTGTGCTGGTTCTAAGGATAGAACCGACGCAGCTGCTGTGCGTTCCATGGATTGTCGTTGTCCTTCCCTGTCTTGGGGTCGCGTAGCCGATACGCGCCTCCTGGGATTACTTCGTGGATGAGGTATGGGCCCTCCCATGGCGGCTCCAGCTTCGACGTGCTTGTTTGCTTGAGTCGAAGGACGAGGTTGCCTGGCTCAAAGGACCGTTTGCGTACCCGTCCGCTGTGGTAATTGCGGAGGCTTTGCTGGTAAACTGCCGAGCGTACGAGGGCGACGTCCCGGGCCTCATCCAGCAGGTCTTGTGCGTCTGCCAGTGCCTTTTCTGCGTCTTCTTCAACATAGGCCACCACGCGGGGCGCGCAGTAGCGCACATCCGTAGGTAACACTGCTTCTGCCCCGAAGAGCAAGAAGAAAGGTGTGTAGCCGGTCGAAGAATTGGGCGTGGTCCACAGGCTCCATAGGACCGAAGGCAGTTCTTCGACCCAGGCGCCTGCTGCACGTTTGAGGGGTCGAAGCAGCCGCTTCTTCAGGCCCGCGCAGACGAGCCCATTGGCCTTTTCGACTTGGCCGTTGGACTTGGGATGTGCGACCGAGGCGTACTTGATCTTGATGCCGAGATTTTTAGCAAACTCCTGAAATTCGCCTGAGGTGAAGTTGGTGCCATTGTCGGTGATGATGCTGCTCGGCACACCGTATCGATAGACGATGGACTCGAAGAACTTGACTACTGTGGTTGCTTCTTGGTTGGTGACCGGGACAGCTTCGATCCACTTGGAGAATTTGTCCACCGCGACCAGCAGGTATGTGTGACCTCCTCGAGATGACTTGGGCAGAGGCCCCACCTGATCGAGGCCCCATTGTGCAAAGGGTCAGGCGACGGGTATAGTGTGCAGCTCGGACGCGGGTGCGTGAGGCTTGGTGGCGAAATGCTGGCATGCCTCGCAGTGCTGGACGATGTTCCTGGCGTCATAAAGGGCAGAAAGCCAGTAGAACCCTGACCGAAAGGCCTTAGCCACAAGGGTTCGACTGCTAGCATGATGCCCACAGGTTCCTTCATGGATTTCTCGAAGGAGGGCGATTCCATCTTCTTGCGCTATGCACCTTTGGAGTACCCCCGTGGTGCTACACTTGTAAAGCTCCCCGTTGATTATGGTGAAGCCTTTGGAGCGCCTCATAACTTGTCGCCGATAAATGGGGTCTTCTGGAAGCTCGCCCCGAATCAGGTAAGCCAAGTACGGCTTTGTCCAAACTGCTTCAACGAGCATAACTGCTGCTGCGTCTTTGGGGAGGTCTTCTGTTCCCGCTGCTAAAGTGGTGCTGCCCTGCTGAGCCCCCGAGCGTGTTGCTAACGCCGGGTCGGTCACTGGTTTGATCTTGACAGAGCGCTCGAATATCTCTTCAAAGAAGACTCCGGGCGGTATTGGGAGGCACCTTGACCCGATGTTGGCCAGGTTGTCTGCCTCTTCGTTGCTTTCCCTGCCGATGTGCGTTACTTCGCAACCCTCGAAATCGCCTTCGAGCTTGTCGTACATGGTGCGATATGCGATCATGTTTGCGCAGGTTGCGTCGCACTCCTTCATGACTTGCTGGGCGATGAGGTTCGAATCTCCATGGATCTTAATGCGGGTGGCCCCGCAGGCTTTTGCCATGTGCATACCATGGAGAACGGCTTCGTACTCTGCCTCATTGTTCTAGGGGTTTGAGAAGCGCATGCGGAGAACATAGCGCATCCTGTCCCCTTGCGGTGATACGAGAACCACTCCTGCTCCTGCCCCCGAAACCCGCTTGGACCCATCGACGAATATGGTCCAGCTATTCGACAGGTCTGGGAGTTCGGGCATCTGAGCCTCTGTTCATTCGGCTATGAAATCTGGCAGGACTTGTGACTTGATTGCGGACTGGCGCTGGTACGTGATCTCCCAGGGTCCCAGCGTGATTCCCCATAGCGACACACGCCCTGTGGCATCTGGGTTGTTGAGGATGCTGGAAACTGGGTTCGAGGCCACCACTATGATGGAGTGGCATTCGAAGTAGTGCGGCAGTTTCTTCCCCGTCATGTAGATGGCGTAAGCTAGCTTCTGATAATGGGGGTATCTTTGCTTGGTCGGAGATAAGACTTCGCTTAGGTAGTACACAGGCCTCTGTACTCCGTGCTCTTTGCCTTCCTCCGCGTGTTCGACCACAAGTACCGAGCTGACAACTTGATTTGTGGCTGCTATGTATAGCAACATCGGCTCTTTCTCTCGGGGTGTGACGAGAACTGGGAAGGTTGACAGGCGATGCTTGAGATTGTCGAACGCGGCTTGTGCCTGTTCTGTCCACGTGAAGTTGTCTGTCTTCCGAAGCAGCCGATAAAAAGGGAGAGCTTTTTCGCCGAGCTTGCTGATGAAGTGGCTAAGCGCTGCGAGTCGACCTGTCAACTGCTGGACGTGTCGAAGCGTCTTTGGCGGCTGCATGTTGATGATGGCTTGTATCTTCTCTGGGTTGCCTTTGATCCCTCTCTCGGAGATGAGGTAGCCCAGTAGTTGGCCGGTTGGTACCCCGAAAGAGCATTTCTTTGGGTTAAGCTTGATGCTGTAGCGGTCGAGGTTGGCGAAGGTTTCTCGCAGATCGTCAAGCAAGCTGTCTGCTTTCGCCGTTTTGATGACGATGTCGTCGACGTAGACCTCGATGTTGCAACCGATCTGTTCCTTCAAGCATGCATGCATGCACCATTGATAGGTGGCTCCGGCGTTCTTGAGCCCGAAGGGCATTGTCATGTAGCAGTACACCCCATGTGGGGTGATGAACGCTGTCTTGTCTTCGTCTTCGACCTTCAACCGTATCTGGTTGTACCAGGAGTAGGCGTCGAGGAACGAGAGGCGCTCGCACCCCGCGGTAGAATCGATGATCTGGTCGATGCGGGGCAGTGGGAAGTAGACTTTCGGGCAATATTTGTTTAAAGCCGTGAAGTCGATGCACATCCTGTAGATCTTGGTGTCCTTATTTTCCACCATGACTGGTGGCGAAAGCCATGTGGCTTCCTTGATCTCTCTGATGAACTTGGCCTCGAGGAGGCGATTGATTTCTTCGCCCATTGACTTGGCCTTTTCTGGATTGTAGCGGCGCATGGACTGCTTGACTGGCTTCGCGTTCGGGAAGATTTTGAGCTCGTACTCGGTGAGTTCCCTGGGGATGCCTGGCATATCTGCTGGACACTAGGTGAACATCCTCCAGTGCTCATGGAGGAATCCGACGAGCGCGCTTTCCTATGCGGGAGAAAGGGAATTCGACACCCGTGCCATCTTGGTTGGATCCGTCGGGTGGATCTGGTGCTCTCGAGTGTCTTTGCTGGCATCAAATGAGAGTTCTGGGGCGTTCTGCTGCGCCGGTGGATCAATGTCCATGTTGGTGGCCTCCCTGATGTGATGGAGCTCCTCGTGTACTCCGAAAGTCTGGGACATGCTGTTGAAGTCCTTGTCGCAGTTTTCGGAGTGGGCAAAGCTACCGCTGATCGTTAGCGGTACTCGATTGGCTGGCATCCGCAGCTTGAGGTAAGCGTAGTGCGGTACCGCCATGAATCGGGCGAACGCTGGTCGTCCGAGAATGGCGTGGTACTGTGAAGGCCAATCGACGACCTCGAACTCGATCTTCTCCTTCCGGAAGTTCGAAGGGGTGCCGAAGATGACATCCAAGTGTATTGCTCCTCGTGAGTACGTCGGCTTCCCAGGGACTATTCCATGGAAGGATGTCTCGGTTGGCAAAAGATTGTTCATCGGGATCTTGATTTTGCGCAGGGTGTCTACATAGATCAGGTTCAGACTCCTCCCTCCATCCATGAACACTTTCTTTGAGGTGAACCCCCCAATCTGCGCCTCAAGGACCAAGGCGTGGTGTCCAGGGCGCAGGATCTTCGGTGGGTGATCTGACTGATCGAAACCAATTGGGTGTTCAGACCAGTTCAGATACTCAGGCGTGGCAGGTGGTGCGTGCTCGGCGTGGAACACTTCCCTTGCGCGCTTCTGCTGGACTTTGTTCGTCGGGCGCCCTCTCTGAATCATGGGCATGAATCCTCGTGGTGGCGGGAACGCCTCCTCTTCTTCAGCTGGCTGCCATGGCTCGCCGTGCCGGATTGTAGCGGCTTGATGACCCTGCTGGACCACGTTTGCCGGTGGATTAGGCGGCGGCGGTGGAGCGTTGTAAGCTACCGCGCCAGCCACTGGTTGCTCGGTTTGCATCCTCTCTTGGAGCGCTCGACTGAGGCGAAGGAATTCCCTGCACTCGATGAGGAGATGTGCAGGTCTTCGGATGCTGTCTTTATCGAGGTAAGTGTGCCTTGTGCACCCTCCATCGAGCATCTCTTCTGCTAACAGTTGTGGCTGGTCACGTCGTCGACGCCACTCTGTTCTTGGCTCCGAATCACGGCTAGCGCTTCTGCTACTACTGCCGTAGTAATTGTTCCCTCGTCACGGTAAGTCGCGATTGTCATCGCGGTCTTCGTGTATGTAGCCTGCTACTACCATGTCTGTGTTCTCCGCGTCGTCGAAACGGTTCCGACGGCCTTTCTTTCGGGAACCGGAATGGAACTGGTCTTTTGCATCGACGTCGCGCTCCGCTGATCGGCGATGGCTTCTGGGTGCTGCAATGGAGTCTTCGCCATCGGCCCATTCGTTCGCCAAGCTCATGAGGTGGTCGATGGTCTTTGGCTTGCAGCGCCCAAGCTCCTCCTTGAAGTCGCGTCGGAAGAGACCATCCCGAAAGGCATCGATGGCTCTTTCGGGCGAAATATTCTCCGTCGTGTTGTGGAGGCTGATCCATCGCGAGATATATGACCTCAAATTTTCTCCGGTCCTCTGCACGCACAAGCGCAACTCTTCGAACGATGTAGGTCGGCGTGAAGTGCCTCGAAAGTTAGCGATGAACGCTTGCCGGAACTCCTCCCAAGAGCGGATACTAGCTGGGGCAAGATTGTTCAGCCATGCCCTTGCGTTGTCCTTCAAGTGCAACGACAACAACTGGAGGGCGTTGTCCCTGGATCCGCCGCTGATTTTGACAGCGGTTACGAAGTCGTCGAGCCAAATTCGGGGGTCCTGCTGCCCGTTGAACTTGACTACACCGTCGCTGACCTTGATCCCCTTCGGCAACGGTGTGGAATGGATTAGAAGGCTGAAGCACTCTGCCCCGCAGAGTCCGTCGTGAGTGTCGGGACCCGGGATCTAAGCTATACAGTTATGTTATGTGTATTAGTCACGCTAGCAACGAGTGATACTGGGGTTACCAATCCCAGGCCGGAACACCATCGGCAGGCAGGCCGGAATTAAACATCGGCTCCACACATCTCGAAGTGCCGTGAAACTAATCATAACCAAGACTGCATAACAGAGAGCTCGAGAGCCTTAAACCCCTCTCGTGCACTTTATAAACATACACGCATCATGCACGAGATGGGTAACCACAACTGATAGCACAACAGTGACTCTACGACTCAAAGCATTAGTAGTTCAAACTCTTAGCAGAGTAAAGATCCAAATTATTACACGCAGAGGTCACTGACCACAATACAACAAGCAACGGAAAGCAAATTATGTTATGCTACATAACAAGATAGCAAATGGCCTAAGAGGCCTTAAACATAAAGCGACGTCCAACCCTTAAGTCTCAGGCTGCTGCCTGGGAACTCCCAACTACTCGTCGAGGTCAACGTAGAAACCACCTTCGGCTGGAGCAACTTCCTCTGTAGAAAAACAACAACGAGGCAAGGGTGAGTACTTAAGGTACTCAGCAAGACTTACTAACCTATTATCTACCTATTAGCTAAATGCTTGGTTAGAAAGGCTTTCTTTGGAGTTTCTTTGCTTAAAGCAAGTTTTATTTGCAAGACAGATAAGAATAGAAGCTCGTCTACTCAGATCATTTTAAAAGAGGGAGAGAGTGATACCAGCTCTATTGACCATCATAAGATATCCACCGAATCATCTTCACCTGAAGCTATCAACTAGGATCACCCTTTAAGTTGCCAAGTTTTACCATTCGGTTAAAGTTGTCTATGATCACAGAATTCATTCCCAAGTCGTCCATAACCGTGGACACGGCTTTTCGAAAAGATTTAACCCTGCAGGGGTGCACAACTTTACCCACACGTGCCAACCGACTCCTAATGCCAACGTTATAGCTTTCTCCTTGGAAAGCCGGCAAAGGGTGGTTGACCATGACCTTTACCTTGCTTTCGTCCAAACCATGAGTTCACTAAAAGAGGGAAGCTCCACCGTAACGGGTCCAGTCCCAAAGTCGGTCCCTCTAATTGTACGCAGGGGTTGGTTTACCAGAGGCCGCACCTCAAGCAACCCCGGCCACATTCAAAACAAAGTTTAAACACCCAAATAAGGTGACTCATGGAACAGACTAGGCAAGTTAGTTAGTCGAGAGGGTGCCATTATAGGGCCTCGTGTGGTTGTACGCTCGGTCTTGGTTCAAGAGGTGAGAACTCGGGTCCTAGGGTCGGCAAGAATGAGTCAAATAACCACATCCCAATGTGGCGGCTCATCCCAGCCTTTAAGCATGTTTCAACAAACTTCACTGATTATACCACAACATCCTGTCATACTAGGTTCATTCACAGCTCGGATTCATCAACTAGATGGATCAGAGGTTACCAACTAGCATGGCTAAGCATAGTAGATAAAGAGGCTCTAGCAATGCGCACAAGCGAAACCTAGTCATGCTGGGAGCAGTGGATCAGGTAGTTTAGGCGACAAAGAGCATAGAGTAGATAGGATAATCTAGCTACCGATAAAAGACATTTGAATCGTATGCGACAGAGCAAGAATTGAAATACTTTGAAAACATAGGATCAGACGCTTGCCTTGTCCTTCGATGTAGTTGTACTGAACAGTATTGGCGTTGATCTTGGTCGCGGTCTCGGATTCTACCGAGAGGAAGAAACACCGGAAAGGAAAAACACAATCAACATAAATGCATCGATGCGCAAGCAAGCATGATGATATGACAAGTTTAGGATGCTCAAAATAAACCCTAATACTAGCTAGTCAGGCAGCGGGGTTTTCGGACGACTCCGAAATGGGGATCCGATAAACCCTAGATTTCACCGGAGGGGGTACAATTTGATTCTTCTTAGTTAAGCAGGTTCAAAGTTGATTAGCAATGCATGATATTGATACAAGAATGTAGATCATGTTTCCCTGAACATTTTGATATGTAAATCATATTTTTCTGATAAACAGATAAATTCTTATGCATTTTACAAGATTTAGGACTTTGCAGCAACTTTCTGGAATTAAAAATTACTGCACAGAACCTTTTGTACCCGGGTCAAAGTGACCCAAGGTCACTGGCTGGAGGGGCCCGAGGCCCACTCACAGGCAGGCCACGCTGGCCTCGCTGGTCAGGTCGGCTGGGCATCGGCCAGCCCGACCTGCTCCCAGACACCGGCGATGGCCGGCCGGGGAGGGAGCTCCGGCGCGAGGGGAAGGAGGGGAAAGGGTCCAGGCGGACCAGAGCCTCACCCTGAGGTCGCCGGCGGTGTCGGTTCGGCCAGAGGAGGACGGACGGCGGCGTATTTGGCGGCGGCGGCTCGCAGTTTTCCGGCGAGAAACGGCGATGGTGGCGGCGATTCAAGGCGGTTCTGACCGATTCCTTGGGCAAGGAGGACAAGGGAGGCGAGGCGGTGCTGGGGGCGAACTCGGAGAGGGTCGGGGTGGCGCGGAATGGCGGCTCTAGCCGGCGGCCATGGCGGCGCTGCTGGCTACTGTGAGGAGGACGGGGAAGAGAGGAAGAGTGGGAGAGAACCAGGAGAAGAAAGAAAGGAAGAGGGGCGTGGCGTCCAGGTGCCTCCAGGAGGTCCTTCTCGTCGTTCGTCGGCAAGCAGGAGGTGGCCACGCTTGCCCCTGCGCAGGACACGCAGGAGGTTGCTGCCTACTGGAAGAAGAAGAAAAAAGATTTTGCAGAAAACCCCCTAGGGTTTGGAGGATTCCAGGGAAAAAATAAAAACTGCACACTTTGTAAGATTTGGTGATTCAAATGGAGTCCAAAAATTATGAAACTTGGCAGGGGCTTTTTAGAGAAATAGTAGAAGCTCCACAAAGTTTGGTTGCAAACTTTTGAAAACATTTTGAGAGCATTTCGAATAAAGAAGAGTTGCACATGTCAGGGTTTTCTTCTTTGATTCCAATTCAAATTTTTCTCAAGTGCAAAACAAATGCATGCAAAGATGATGACAAGTGCTTTATTTATTTAACAAGCATGGGATGTTACAGTGAGCGCCACCGGACATATCCCGTTCTTCCTCGAAGTGGCGCGCCTCGCGTCGTGCTCGCCCTTGGTCGACTCTGTTCTGGGCCAGACCATGCCGAAGCTCCCCGTTGATGGGTTCAACCACTTATGTTCTGGGCACCGCGATTGGCACCGCCACTGGGTGCCTAGCTTGCTCCGCCGGTGGGGCGGTTACCCTTGGCGTCGCATCGTGTCCTGAATTGGGCGTGCCTTGAAGCACCCTGATACGTCTCCAACGTATCTATAATTTTTGATGCTCCATGCTTGTTTTTACACCATTTGCCTACTGTTTCGTTACACTTCGTGGCACTTTTATGCATTTTCCGGAACTAACCTATTAACAAGTCGCCACAGTGCCAGTTCCCTGTTTTCTGCTGTTTTTGTGTTTCAGAAGTGATACACAGGAAATATTCTCGGAATTGGACGAAACAAGTTCCTGAAGTCTTATTTTACCCGGAAGCTTCCAGAGATCCGAAGGAGAGTAGGAGGGGGGCCACAGGGGCCCCACACATAGTGCTGGCACGGCCAGGGCCTGGGCCGCGCCACCCTAGCGGGAGGGCACCTAGCCCCTCCTCTGACATTGCCCCTTCGCCTATAAAGACCCCCCGACGGAAAAAACCTAAGTACCCGATCACTTTTCCAGAACACATCGCGATCCGCCGCCGCCGTCGACCCAAAGATCGGGAGGGTCCAGAAGCTCTTCCCGGCACCCTGCCGGAGAGGGGAATCGCCACCAGAGGTCTTCTTCATCGCCATGCTTGCCTCCGGAGCGATGAGTGAGTAGTCTACCTTGGACTATGGGTCCATAGCAGTAGCTAGATGGTTGTCTTCTCCACCATGTGCTTCATGTTTAGATCTCATGAGCTGCCCTACATGATTGAGATCACCGTTATGTAATTCTACATGTTTCGTTTGTTGGGATCCGATGAATATTGGTGTTATGATTGAGTTGCTGTACTGAATTATATCTTTTGTTATCTCTATGTTGTTTATGATCTTGCATGCTCTCCGTTGTTAGTAGCTATCTTGGCCGAGTAGTTGCTAGTGACTCCAAGAGGGGGTATTTATGCTCGATAGTGGGTTCATGCCTCTATTTAACCTGGGGGAGTGACAGAAACCTCTAAGGTTGTAGATGTGCTGTTGCTACTAGGGAGAAAACAACATTCATATGCTCAAGGGCATATGCTTTGTTTACATTACACACTTTGCTTAATGCAATTATCTGTTGTTCGCAACTTAATACTTGTGGAGTTCTCGGATTGATTCACCACAAGTGGATTATTAGTCATAGATGCAGTTGGATGGCGGTCTATGTATTTTGTTGTAATGCCCAGGGTAAATCTCATAGTGATCTTCTTGACATATCACATTTATCTTTATTCTATCAATTGCCCAACTGTAATTTGTTTACCCAGCATGTGTTATTTATCTTATGGAGAGACACCACTAGTGAACTGTGGACCCCGGTCCTATTTCCATCATATTGCTATCACCTGTTTACTTTACTCGCACTGTTTACTTTACTCGCATACTCTATTGTTTTCCACTCGATACACTCATAACATTTGTTTCAAGCAAACCGGTGAGATTGACAACCTCATCGCAAGTTGGGAACAGAGTATTTGGTTGTGTTGTGTGCAGGTTCCGCGTTGCAGCTAGCAAGCAAAGCTTGGACGCGACGCCATATATAAATTGTTCGAAGCTGTCGCAAACTAGCAAGCAACACCTTCAGTCGTTTGTCTCTCCTCTCCAAGAACGATAAACCTTGGTTTCTTAACTGAGGGAAAACCAGCTGCTATACTCATCACACCTTCCTCTTGGGGTTCCCAACGGGCTGGTCATTCACCATGCACAAGGACTGACCGTCAACTTGGCATCAACTGTTTTTCTGGCGCCGTTGCCGGGGAGGAAGTAGAAGACTTCTGCGAGGGGAGTTTTTGCACGCACATCCTTTACTTTGTTATTGTTTTGCTTTACTTTATTTATTTTACATGCATAGTTTTTTATTAAAAACCCAAAAAAATTAGAATCCTTGGTAGTTGTTTTTACTTGTTTACTTTCGTTTTGCTGAAATGGCCAATCCTGAAAACACCAAGTTGTGTGACTTTACTAGCACGAACAATAGTGATTTTATCTGCACTCCTATTGCACCACCTGCTCCTGCTGCAAACTTTTATGAGATTAAGCCTGCTTTGTTGAACCTTGTTATGAAAGAGCAATTCTCTGGTGCTAGTACTGAAGATGCTGTACCTCATCTCAACAATTTTGTTGAGCTATGTGAGATGCAGAAATATAAGGATGTTGATAGTGATATTATTAAGCTCAAGTTGTTTCCTTTTTCTTTGAGAGTAAAAGCTAAAGATTGGTTGATGTCTTTGACTAAGAATAGTATTGATTCATGGGCTAAGTGTAAGGATGCTTTTATTGGTAGATACTATCCTCCTGCTAAGATTATATCCTTGCGTAGCAATATTATGAAGTTTACTCAGTTTGATAATGAACATGTTGCTCAAGCTTGGGAAAGAATGAAATCTATGATAAAGAATTGCCCCACTCATGGACTGACTACTTGGATGATTGTCCAAACTTTTTATGCAGGATTGATTTTTTCTTCGAGGAGCCTACTTGATTCCGCTGCTGGAGGCACTTTTATGTCCCTTACCTTGGGCGCCGCAACAAAGCTACTTGACAACATGATGGTAAATTATTCTGAATGGCACACCGAGAGAGCTCCACATGGTAAGAAGGTAAATTCTGTTGAGGAAACCTCTTCCTTGAATGATAAGATTGATACCATTATGGCTATGCTTGCTAATGATAGGACTGATGTTGATCCTAATAATGTTCCTTTGGCCTCTTTGGTTGCTCAAGAAGAGCATGTTGATGTGAATTTCATTAGAAACAATAATTTTAACAACAATGCTTATAGGAACAATTTTGCTAGTAACAATTATAGGCCGTTTCCTTCTAATGGTGATAATGGCTATCTTGGTAGACCTAAAATGCCTAGTGAAGAAAGAATTTTTGAACTTGAAAAGGCTACCAAGAATTTTATGCAGGTGCAATATGAGCAGAACAGGGCCTTCACCAAGACTATGGAGGAGCAATCAGCTCTGTTGAGGACTATTAGTCATCAACTTGAAAATTTAAACAAGGCTATTCCTGAATTGCAAGCTAAGGTTTCCAAAGCTGAAACCGATATTTCATTATTGTCTAATGTGCAATCTTCTTTGGTTAACAGAATGTCCGCTAAGCCTGATCCTTTTGCTACCGCTAATGCTATTCAAGTTGGAATTGATGAAAATATTAGATTGTTAGCGGAATTGCATGCCAGGTGGGAAAGAGAAGATGAGATGGCTAGAGAGATGAAGGTATGTACCATTACTACCTCTAATTATGTTGCTCCTAATGCTAGCAATCCTCTTACTTTGATTGGTGTAGAGAAAACTCCCACTCCTTGTGTTAAAAAGTCTAAAACTGCCAAAACTTTTTCTCAAAAGAGTGCTGAAATTTTTCGGAGTGTAGGAGATGATAGCTCTATTTCCTTTAATGATTTTGATGTTGATGGCTGCAATATATCTGAAGTTATTTTGTTCTTGCAAAAGCTTGCTTTGACTCCCAATGCTAGTTCTTTAAATATTGCTTTTACTAAGCATATTACCAATGCTCTCATGAAAATTAGGGATGAAAAGTTGAAGCAAAAAGCCTCTGTTCCCAAGAAGTTAGAAGATGGTTGGGAACCCATCATTGATATGCATGTTAATGGTTATGATTGCCATGCTTTAGGTGATCTAGGTGCTAGTATTTCTATCATGCCTAGAAAGATTTATGACATGCTTGATTTACCACCGCTTGAAAAATGTTATTTTGATGTTCCTATTGCTGATGTTGCTAAGAAGAAACCTTTGGGAAGGATAAATGATGTTCTTATTGTGGTTAACAATAACCTTGTTCCCGTTGATTTTCTTGTTATGGACGTTGAATGCCATGCTTCATGTCCTATTATTTTGGGAAGACCCTTTCTTCGAACTGTAGGTGCCATCATTGATATGAGGGAAGGCACTATCAAATATCAATTCCCACTAAAGAAAGGTATAGAACACTTCCCTAGGAAAAGAAAGAAATTACTTTTTGACTCTATTCTTAGAGCAAATTATGAGCTTGATGCTTCATTACTTGATGTTACTTGATTCACAATTTTCTGCGCCTAGCTCAAAGGCGTTAAAGAAAAACACTCTTGGGAGATAACCCAATGTTTTATTTTCCGTAATTTTTCTTTTATTTGAGTCTTGGAAGTCATTACTACTGTAATGACCACTCCTTATCTTGTTTATTTCGTTTTTGTGCCAAGAGAAGCCTCTAATTCGAGTGAGGTAAAGATTTGGGGATGTTGCTGTCCTGAAACTGTTTTCGGTGCTGCACCGTAAAAATTCGTATAAATTCTCTATATATCTTTTGGACCTGATATTTCTTTTGCATATGCCCTAGGTTATATCCAAACTTTCGTTAGTTGAACACTTTTTGATTTGAGCAACAGAAAACCCCTCAAAAATTTGACCTTTGTTAGCTGTTCAGTTTTGACAGATTTCTGCCAATATTTGTGTTTGCCACTTTTGAGTTCTTTTGATCACGGAACTTTTGGAGAAGTTGCTACAGTAGTATTTGCTATATATGTGGTGGTTTTGAGTTGAAACTTGAAGCAAAAAGAGGTTGATTATATGTTATGCTTACACTAATGTTGCTAATAGAATTTTGTTTAGTTTTGTATGAAGGAAGTTTTCAAGTGTAGGGATTGGAGAATGATGAGCTGAGTTGAAGAATGGACAAAAGCTCAAGCTTGGGGATGCCCATGCATCACCCCAATAAATATCCAAGAAGTACAAGCGTCAAAGCTTGGGGATGCCCCCGAGGCACCCCTTCTTCATCGGCAAAAATCAGGTCACCTTTCAAAACACTATATTTTTATTGCTTCATGTACTATATGTTTTTCTTGGAGCGTCAGTTGTTTTAGTTTTCTTAGTTGGTTTATTTTGTTTGCTGCAATAAATGGTTGGACCCCAACAAATTTCCTTTGGAGGAGATGTACTCGTTTTCATTTCCAAAGAACACTCCGTTTTTCATTCTTACAATTTCACCGGGTGTTCTTCTTTTTCCGCTACTGCTTTTGGTTTTTGTTTTCGCCTTGATTTGCGTTCAGACCTTGTCATATCTTTTCATCAAGGTGTATTTTTGCCTCTGATCTTTATTGGTGTTCATCAAAAGAGGTGTCTTTAAAAATTTCAAATGGTGTTGGAAAAGAGAAAAAGCTTTGTGCAAAATAGTGGTACAAGAAGGAGCTTGTGTAGAATGCGGCTTAGGCTTTTTCATGTCATGCTTGATGTCTTTTTGATAGTATGCTTAGTGGTTTTGCTGTAGCATGACTTGTCTCAAATAACTGAGATTGCTTAATGAGCCTTTGAAAAAATCATGCGTTATTTTTAATTGTATGGAAGCATTATTTTGGTTTTCTCCTGGATGCTTTATTTGGGTTGAGTTGGCGCATGCTCACACATGTTAGACTCTTACAAAGTCGCCAATAGCCTCTATGATCATTTAGTTTTTGACTTTTGATGCCATCTTATGCTCCTTTTAATGTCGCTTTGTCGCTTTGCATGATTATGGCCATTATTTCTCTCTTAGTTGGTCGCTCCCAGTCTTTTGCTAGCCCTCGCCTTGTACTGAGTATGAGCTCTACTCGTGCATCCAACTCCTAAAAGCCAAAGTATTCCAAAGTGTCCACCATACATACCTACTAGCAATTTGCTATTCCAAGTAAATTTGACTTGCTTTTATTTTCTCTTCAAATTAAACTCTTACCAGTGTTATGAGAAATTCGGTCAGTAAAGCTCCCACGAACCGGAAGGCACACTTTACTTTTTTCCTGTTCTTAAAAATTTGACATTGTGGTCTCTTATGTTGAGTTGTTATGCTTGCAAGTTGTAAGTTGGAGACTAGCCCAACCATGTAGTCATGGGCAAGCTTTCAACATTGCACTTCTTATTTGAGTTGATATCGTGATCTTTTGTTTATGGATGCCCGCGGTGTGAAATGAATTGGGAATCTTGTGGGGATCATGGAGTTTGTATATGTGTTAGGGAAACGCCGGGCCGCTAATCTAAGCCATGCATAATTCATGGTGGAAATTTACAGCATACCCCTAGTGAACATTCGACGACACATCTCACAATAAAAAGCTAAACAAATGGCAAATAAAAGAGATGTAGAGGTGTTCATTGTCTGCTTGTCCTGTCATTTTGGTGTGGGCTTGTTCCATGTCATCGGGCACGGAGGTACCCCATTGGCGGTTCTCAATGATATGCATATACTTACAATGACAAGAGCCTTGCTTGGGACTCTAAGTAAAGTAGCATGAGGTTTGGGTACTCGTATTCACGGGGCACGAGGTTTTCAACTTATGATTTGTCAAGCATATGCATCATAATTGTTCTCGCATTAACTTTAACCATTCAAGATGCTTATGATGGGGGCAATGAGAGCTCAAAGCCGGTAAGTACCATAATTTTTGAAGGTTATAAAATTGCAATCACTGCTTCCCTCTGCGAAGGGCCTTTCTTTTACTTTTATGTTGAGTCACCACCTTCTATCTTTATGCACTATTAAGAGAGCATAGTTGTCATTCTTAGTATAATGTGCATTGTCCCAAAGTTTTTATTGATTGATTCATATTGTTGGTTTCACTTGTTCTCAAATTATTTGTATCTAATCGCCCTCTTAAACTTGAAGGTGTCCTATGCATTTATGTTTTGCTCTCTTTGAAGGACAAGCTGAAAACCATTTGTATGTTTTTCCTTATGATTTGAACACACATTTGACTTTCATTGTTTCATTTTTGTGATCTTTTGTTTGTGTTCATTTGCATGTTTACAACATGGTTGCTAAGTTCTTATTGTCAAGATTATATCATCATGCCCATGTTTTAAGTTCTTATGATCCCAGCTCACAAATGCTTACATATATGATCAAGATTGTGTAGGTGCATGTCACCTAAAAAATTATTCTTTTGTTATCACTTACCTACTCGAGGACGAGCAGGAGTTAAGCTTGGGGATGCTTGATACGTCTCCAACGTATCTATAATTTTTGATGCTCCATGCTTGTTTTTACACCATTTGCCTACTGTTTCGTTACACTTCGTGGCACTTTTATGCATTTTACAAAACTAACCTATTAACAAGTCGCCACAGTGCCAGTTCCCTGTTTTCTGCTATTTTTGTGTTTCAGAAGTGATACACAGGAAATATTCTCGAAATTGGACGAAACAAGTTCCTGAAGTCTTATTTTACCCGGAAGCTTTCAGAGATCCGAAGGAGAGTAGGAGGGGGCCACAAGGGCCCCACACACAGGGCTGGCGTGGCTAGGGCCTGGGCCGCGCCACCCTGGCGTGAGGGCACCTGGCCCCTCCTCTGACATCACCCCTTCGCCTATAAAGACCCCCCCGACGGAAAAACCTAAGTACCTGATCACTTTTCCAGAACACATCGCGATCCGCCGCCGCCGTCGACCCGAAGATCGGGAGGGTCCAGAAGCTCTTCCCGGCACCCTGCCGAAGAGGGGAATCGCCACCGAAGGTCTTCTTCATCGCCATGCTTGCCTCCGGAGCGATGAGTGAGTAGTCTACCTTGGACTATGGGTCCATAGCAGTAGCTAGATGGTTGTCTTCTCCACCATGTGCTTCATGTTTAGATCTCATGAGCTGCCCTACATGATTGAGATCACCGTTATGTAATTCTACATGTTTGGTTTGTTGGGATCCGATGAATATTGGTGTTATGATTGAGTTGCTGTACTGAATTATATCTTTTGTTATCTCTATGTTGTTTATGATCTTGCATGCTCTCCGTTGTTAGTAGCTATCTTGGCCTAGTAGTTGCTAGTGACTCCAAGAGGGGGTATTTATGCTCGATAGTGGTTTCATGCCTCTGTTTAACCTGGGGGAGTGACAGAAACCTCTAAGGTTGTAGATGTGCTGTTGCTACTAGGGAGAAAACAACATTCATATGCTCAAGGGCATATGCTTTGTTTACATTACACACTTTGCTTAATGCAATTATCTGTTGTTCGCAACTTAATACTTGTGGAGTTCTCGGATTGATTCACCACAAGTGGATTATTAGTCATAGATGCAGTTGGATGGCGGTCTATGTATTTTGTTGTAATGCCCAGAGTAAATCTCATAGTGATCTTCTTGACATATCACATTTATCTTTATTCTATCAATTGCCCAACTGTAATTTGTTTACCCAGCATGTGTTATTTATCTTATGGAGAGACACCACTAGTGAACTGTGGACCCCGGTCCTATTTCCATCATATTGCTATCACCTGTTTACTTTACTCGCACTGTTTACTTTACTCGCATACTCTATTGTTTTTCACTCGATACGCTCATAACCTTTGTTTCAAGCAAACCGGTGAGATTGACAACCTCATCGCAAGTTGGGAACAGAGTATTTGGTTGTGTTGTGTGCAGGTTCCGCGTTGCAGCTAGCAAGCAAAGCTTGGACGAGGCGCCATATATAAATTGTCCGAAGCTGTCGCAAACTAGCAAGCAACACCTTCAGTCGTTTGTCTCTCCTCTCCAAGAATGATAAACCTTGGTTTCTTAACTGAGGGAAAACTAGCTGCTATACTCATCACACCTTCCTCTTGGGGTTCCCAATGGGCTGGTCATTCACCACGCACAAGGACTGACCGTCAACTTGGCATCACACCCTTACCCCTTCGAGTGCCAGGTTTCGCAGGTCCCTCATGTGCTCGTCGCCGTTGGATGCGTTTGCGGCAATGTATGCTACCGCATCCATGATTGCAGCCTCCTTGGTCTTGGGCATCAGTTCAGCCTCGTTGAACTCTGCCTCCAAATTTCGGGTGATATTGTGCATATCGGCCCCGGGCTGGGTGCGTGACCTCGATCTATGTTGGACGCTTGATGAGTAATGTGACGATCTTTCGGCCCGTCTTCTGCTAGACGCATCGGCCTCTTCTCTTCGTCGTTCCAGTATTCGCCTATCAGCGCTGATCTAGTCTTTTTGCTCCTGGACAACGAATCGGGGCGCAGCCATATCGCTTGGGCTTGGATTGGGACCGAAGTTCGCCTCTCCCGCGTAAACCCTTCTTGCGAGCCAAATCTGATCGTGCGTGACCACCTGGCGGCCGCTGTTTGTCCGGTTTCGGCCGTCGTTGGCTCTGTTTTTGTTCCTGTCGTCGTGCGACGCCATCATGCAGTGGCCTCCGGACCATGGAGTCGAATCGTCACTGATTTTGCCCAGCGCTGGAGGGTAGACGTCGTCATTTTTGACATAGGATCCGACCTCGATCATGAAGTTAGAGTCATAATCGGCCGCGTAGTCGTCGCTTGATGCGGCAGATTCGCTTGGTGAGCAGGAGCTTGCTGAATTGCCGATTTTCCCCTTAGCTTCGGGGTAGACGTCATCGTCGTCGTCCGAGCATGTGTAGTCCGAATATAACCCTTCGACATAGTCGGGATCATATGGCGCAGTACGAAACATGAGGGCGTTGAGAGCCCGCTCGCACTCGGATATTGTCGGGTAGACAGCTGCCATGCCCCCCCCGAGGATCTTCACAGCCGGCGATCTCATGAGATGAGAAATCTCCGGCACCCACGTAGTGGTATGCGTCGCAGTCAATGCAGTATGCGGTGGTTGGGGATGGAGGTGGATCTTCGAAGCCATTGGACCCTACTGATGGGGTCAGCTCCTCCAACCTTGGTTCCTCCTCCAGCGGCGCCGACGGCGCTAGCAGTGCGGTTGCCGAGGGATTGCCCCCGGTAACTGGTGGTGTGTCTGGGGTCGTCGCAGGTGGCGCGGAATCGCTGACAGAGATTAGTTCGGCGACTCTGTTGTCATCCACGTGGAAGCTGAATAGCCCGAAGGCCATGTCGAAACCTCCAGTGATCACTGAAACTGCTCCCGTCGTGCCCGAGGTTGGGCCGACGATAGTCGCGGCCGAAACTAGTTCGGTGGCACTTGACGGGGTGGTGTCGATGCCGATATCGGCG
Source organism: Dactylis glomerata (assembly GCA_007115705.1). Lineage (NCBI taxonomy): Eukaryota > Viridiplantae > Streptophyta > Magnoliopsida > Poales > Poaceae > Dactylis > Dactylis glomerata. Next base: position 3,314,128 of record QXEO01000531.1, on the reverse strand, counting down.
TTGGCGTCGGTGTAGATCGGCACAACGATGCCGACGGCGGAGTCGATGGCTGGGTCGATGTCGATCTTGGCATTGGTGTCGGCGTCGATCGGCACAGCGATGCCGACGGCGGAGTCGATGGCGGGGTCGATGTCGATCTTGGCGTTGGTGTCGGCGTCGATCGGCATAGCGATGCCGACAGCGGAGTCGATGGCGGGGTCGATGTCGATCTTGGCGTTGGTTGGTGATAGAGCCGGTGAATCCGTAGATCCAGATCCCGTCGTCCCCATGGTCAGCGCCAATTGATGAGGTTAATCCCCGGCAATGCCCATGTTTAAGGGCTTTCAATCTAGGGAGCGCATTGGGGACCTGGCGAACCCGATGGCGATCAGACGAAAGCAGAAGAACACGGGATTTTACCCAGGTTCGGCCCCCTTGATAGGGTAAAGACCTACGTCCTGCTTGTCTGACTTTGTATTGATGGGGTGGCTTTGATGGAGGTGTTACATTGGTGGCGTAGATTGGATCTAGCCGAACCAGAGAGCTCTGAGTTATCGAGCGTTCCGGCGTGAGGTGGGTGAAAAAGTGTCTAACCTTTCGAGACCTCCCTCCCAGCTTTTTATATGTGAAGGCTGGGTCTCAGGATTGTTCTCCAAGTTGATTACAGGTCGGATTAGTTAGAATAAACCCTAATCGAGTCCTATTTCGACTAAGTCTCCGTCTTCGAGTCTTTATCTTGTACGTCAAGTTACGTCCCTGGGCCGCGCCAGGCTGTCATCTTCATGGGCTTTGTGATCCCTTCGACGGTATCCCCCTGGGCCGAAAAGCCAGGTAGGCGAAAATCGAGGGCCTATTTGTCATTCCTTCATCAATAGGCATTGCCGAGATAAAACCTCGTCAGCAAGCGATGGCGACGGCCACGGCCTGGTTCAGTCGACGTGTGTCCGAGCCTTCCTGGAAGAGAGGCAGCTGCGAACACATGCTCTTCAGTTTCTTCGGGTCGCGTACGTGGAGGTTTCTGAAACCATGAACCTATCTTCGGTGGCATACCACTTCTGTTGCTAGTTTGCTAAGTTATTGTGACGTTTTCATACTCATCACCAAGTGGCTCCTAAAAATGGATAGTGCCCCACCGCACATTCGAGTCCACTGAAACTTCATCACTTTGCAGTGAACTTAGTTCTTTAAAGAGAACAGTCGACCAAATAAAGGTAGACAGTATATCAACTTAAGAAAATTTATTTCTCGGTAGCACAAAAAACAGTTACGCATTCCAAGTACATGTTGCATACTTATCTAAAATGTGCAAGGATGACTACTAAAAGTATAACAAAGCAAGCAATATGTTTGAAAAGCAAATTGTACACATAAAAGAATCAAATGATCAATACAGTTGAATATTACGTATCCTAGCTATATACTCCCTCCGTCCATCAGAGACAATGTTAAGATATCCTCTTATAGACGGAGGGAGTAATGAAAGTGCAACTGCATATGACATAAAGATATTCGCTCTGTTTCAAGTTAACTGTCGCATTTTTTCTAAAACTAGCAGGGTGGCCCTCGAAAATGTGAGGGCATCATCTTTAGCATTTTGAAATATGTAATATTTACGTTTTCTTTAACTTAATAATTTTTTCGCTCATTCGTCCTATTAATTGTATATCTATTACGCACAGATACATTCCTAGAGGTTAATTTTCACCTTAATTTTGTGTATATTACTAAGATATTGGCAAATACGAGGATATCATTTTAGTGCGTCAAAAGTATATAGAAGTTTAAAATTTTATGAATATGCACATTCTGTGGGAGTAAATTGTACCTCTGTAGGGAATATGTATTTAATTAGTCCTCGCAAATATGGAGGAAGTTGTCTTTAATATGAAAAGTGTCCAAGGATTAAAGATGAATTCTTTAGATATTCAAACTATGGAATTATAGATAAAGTTGTGTAGCTACTTGAGATTATATGTGCATGACTACTATAGTACATTGATAAACACCATATTAACAAATATACTTTACGTGATATTAGGAGATTGTTGAGTATTTCTATGTATTAAAAGTTCATATTATTGTTATCCTAATTATATGTCGCTATGAAAGTGTAAACTTTATGGTGTAGATAATATTTAGGGTCCAAAATAGCAATGGCGATATAACCTTTTTGCAAGGTTATGAAAATCTAGTTATTGGGGTCTATTAAAGGTAAGATAGAAAAGATTCATATAGTTACGAAAGATCAATTTGTCATGTGTTCTGTTATCACAGAATGTCATTTTGACGTGGGACTCCAAACTGAATTTTTTTTTTCTAGTCTATAATATCGCATGCACAAACCTTATAAAGTTCACTCTTAAAATTTTGAGCAGGAATGGAATGCTAATGAATTTTTAGAAATTTATTTTCCTAATTTTACATTATAAATTAAGATATCAGATAGACATTTGTCTTGCAACCATGGTCTAGCTATTTATAAGCTAGCTAGATACCTAGATTTCCTTTAGAAATCTTTTTTTCTTATATTGAACGGAGGAATCAACTGTTTGTAAGAAAAGCAATCAGATTCTCTTCTATTTTAAACGGGTGTAGAGAGCAATCAGCTGGTTCCTCTTTTTTTCTTCTTTAGTATACTTTTTCCCTGCGTTGAACCATGGACGAATCACCTTATTTTTCCTTACGTCACAAGCAAAACCAATCAGCTGTTTCTTTTTTTCTTCTTATATCTTGAAAGGACTGGAGACAAATCAGTTGGCCCTTTTTTTATAACTTGGTCGGACGTACCTCAAGGTACATTTATATTTGGATCGTGTCAACCTAGTTTTTTACTGTTACGTAACTATTAATGTATTATTAAATCCTCACTACAAATTTTAGATCTAACTATCAATAATAATTCTGATGATGTGGATTAACATGGTGTCTCTATTTAACAAACTCCGTATTATACTTTTAGTATATATAATAGAATAGAATAGATGAATGAACACATCTAGACACATGTGTAGCTGGACTATACTTAGCCAAAGCTACGACAATTAATTTGAAACAAAGAAATTAGAAAGGAACACAAAATTATTCCCAAAATAAATCCATGTACCAAAGATCCCGGCCGTGAGATCCCATGGACGGCTGATCAAGATCTGCACCACCACCCCAGCCCCATAGTGTATACTAGTGCATACCCCGCGCGTTGCTGCGGAACTTTAAGCAACTAATTTAGAATGTACAAAATAGAAATTTTATAGAATAACCTGCAAATGGAGAACAAAGTATTTCACAATGCCAACCTGACCATCATAGAAATATATGTGTCCTTGAATTAAGACGCTCTTAGGTTGTGCATATATTCTATACAAAGTAACACAAAATTTGTCAAGAGATAATGCAGTTAAATTGCGAGAGAGGGATGAGTATGGCCATAGCGGTTTGGAAGCTTCAGTGATAATACAACCAGTGATAATACAACTGAACTGGTAAGCCTTGGGTTTGATGGTCACCTCTGTCGTTCTCTAGAAAACATGATGCAAATAGAAGAGATATAAGAACATCCAACTATATAGTGTGAAGAACAAAATTTATGCAACCTAATCACCTGAAAGGTATACACATTCAGAGGACCGGGATAGGAAGCAGTGTCAGAGAAACATACATACATAAACACATTGTTTGATGTTAGAATTAGGCACTCGATGCATGCTACCTTGTTATACTAATCTGCAATAGCATGAGAATCAAAGACATTTGCCAATTTAATATTTAATTGAACACCAACAGTGCACCGGTGATAAATAGCATATTGGTTGAACTACCATGCACCATATGAAGAACACCGGTTAGACTGCTCTGACTACAACACAATCAAAGAGAATTAGGACGCATAGATGACATCAAAGATTCCATACAAACACCCATCCATACTCTCAGAGCCAACAATTTGATGGAGGAGACGTCGTGTAGGTTGATTGACGCCTAATTAAGCACTTGCGGAGTGCGTGGGAGTGATGGCTCTTGCAATGAACACAGATGAATAAGCTCCTGTTCAGGATCTTGAATGAACAACTATGGTTATGGATACTTTTGCCCTACCCGTATGAAGCAAAATGTGGAAAGAAAACATCTTCGAGCTGGCTGATTGACTCCTTGGAGTCCAAAACAACCCTTGAACAGTTTTTCCTGCTGGTCAGGTTGCTTGATCCCCTGCTAAAGAAGGACGGGAACAACTGGGGAAAGAAAGAGCAACGGCGTCGGAAAAATGGAAAGGAAGCTTGACCTTATAAACGTAGAGGTGGTGGCCAAAGAAGTTAAAGAGGTGGCCGACGGCTCGCATGCCATTCCAATCAAAGTGTGGCTGTCTTCTCCACGATGCTTTGATGATGACTGAGAAGACGGAAGGGTGACCAAATATGAGGGCATTTAGACGGACATGGCAGGCTACATGTTTAGAAACAGTAGTATATTTAATGGTTGATAGTGCGTGTCGTGAGTGGGATGACATGGAAGCTTCAAACACATAAAAAATATTTTGTGTGACTTGCTCATCTCCATGAACCGATCGGAAAATCCAACGGATAGGAAAATTTGGATGACATGGCTGCATGTGGTTTCAGCTTGCAAATATTAAATGTATTTTAGTGGGGATGAACTTTATAGATATTATAGATTATAGATGTGCTAAGGTAAATGATAATTAAAGATACCTCTCGGTGCGCAGAACAAATTAGTGAATAGTGATCTATTATCACATTTCTATCTCTTGCCATCGACTTAGAGATCAAACGGCAGGAAGGATAACAAGGGCACATGAGGGCATCCACAATGCATAGCTCCAGGGTGCTGTCTCATAGCTTTAGCTAGATTTAGGTGGTCTAATTTAGATTTGGATGATATATTTTTAGGAAGGCAGTCTCTTCTGCAGGAGGCTGTCTTCTTAACATTAAAAGAAAAGAGAGGGAAAATGTGAGAGGAAAAGAGAGAAACTAAAGCAGCTTTTTTGAGAGAGAGAGAAAGTGTCATAGGTTGGACCAATATTCTTCATATTGGCGGAGGCGGGGGGACCAGCAGAGGCCATGGCCCCCCCTAAAATGTAAATTTTCGTCTACTATACCCTAATTTCTTACATCTAAAACTGAGTATTTGACCAAGTGTGGCCTTCGGTTACAATGTCAACAGCAATTCTTGTTCACAGGGGATCCAAGTAGAGGCCGATCCTTACTAGTACTCAGGGCCGGATCTGACCCTAGGCGACCCTGTGCGGCCGCCTAGGGCCCACGATCGGAAGGGGCCCATTCTCTATACCTTTTTATATAAGTATTATTGTTTTGGACTGATATTTTTTAGAGAAAAGATACATATGGACCTATCGGGGAGAGGATTAGAGGTAGGGAAACACACGCACTGATCGATCTCAAACAAAGCGATAATTACTTGATATGCATGTCAAAAAAAGTTCTTGATATAAATGCTACTAGGGTCCATATTTACAGCTTCGCCCTAGGGCCCCGCAAAATATAGAGCCGGCCCTGCTAGTACTAGTTGTATTCTATTCCAAATCGATGCACAAACAGTCAGCAAGTGCCCCATTCTTGTATGCATGGACGGCCAGCTTCCTCTTCTTCCCTATTTTCTTTGATGGTTACGTTCATAAAAAAAATGGTAGTATAATCAATGAAAAACTGTATATTTCTACTATCAATATTTTAGTATTTGGCAAAAAAAATTAGCACGAAAGTGATATTATTTGGTCAGCCTCCCTTATAAAAAATTCTTCACACCATTAATTCTTTACACCTATTACTCCATTTATTTTTTAAATTCATACTTACATGAGGCAGTAGCATACTACGATGGATGCCGCTATCAGCTATCTGCGCAAGCCTCAAAACCCCAGCCGGCGTACGTTCGTGGCAGGTTCAGACCGATCGAGATCGCAGGAACGCGACGCCACTGTCTCGGCGCCACATTCCGCCGTGTCCTGTCTCCTGTGTGGATAGGTTCTTTACGGTTTTGCCTATCAGTCGGGCATGGCGGGCCTACAGGGAACGGCGACGCCGGCTGGCCGGGCCCCAATCGAACCTGAAATCGGCGGCGCCGACGTCAATTCGATCGGTCTATATATCGATCCATATATCCTGACGTTTAATTCGGTACTGGGTTTGGAGTGACGGCGACGTGGACGGTTCGGACGACAAAATTGATGTGTCGTGGCATGGCATGTCGTGTGTCCGAGCGTAACCGGCCAGAGCCTTCCGAGAAGAGAGGGAGCGGCGAATCGCCGGCGCCCCCTACACGTGCTCTCGCTCAGATCAGGAAAGAGTGGAGATCGATCTTCGACTTGGTGCGTGTGTACCACCACTTCTGTTGCCAGTGTGTACCGGAGTATCTGTCAGTGGAACTTTTTTTTTGCGGGGGATCAGTCGATAGAACTTCACTTTCAGTTCTTACAAAAAGGGTCACTAGCTCGTTTATTTTTTTCGAGAGTATGCAATCACGTATCATATATTTTTTCAAATGCGGGTGAGACCCCGAGACTCGATGCACACAACAAATTTATTAAAGATTCAAAATACTTCCTCCGTCCCGGTGTATAAGTCCTGCGCGTATTCTTAGGTCGCCATTTTAATAAATATAATCAAAATTTTAAAATATAAAAAATTATACTATTAGAAAGTACAACATTTGAAGTTTCTAGTAATATATATTTTATAGTAGTATATAACTTATATTACGTTACTCAAAATGACGGCCTAAGAGTACGCGCAAGACCTATACACCGGGACGGAGGGAGTATCAAGTATCCAGTAGCACATAGTATAGACATTACATCTCAAGGATCAGATAAGGTTGATACTAAAGTCAACCATCTAAAAAATAACAGCATCAAGCAACTAGACATTTCTCAATCTACTAAATTGCCGCCAACCAGCTTGGTTGTAGAAATCATGTGCGAATGTCAACAACGGTTGCATTCAGTATCCATAAGTTGTCGCTGATCCTCCCGGAGCAATACAGCCCATGTTTGGATCTAGTGTGTAGCCATAAGAATAACCTGAAAAAATTAAAACTCCCGCCCTGTTAAAAATAAATGTTATTTCTACACTTCCAATTAGACCAACATAAAGCGGATGCCATTTTTAACTAATTTCCAAACATGTTCTTGATATTTGTTGGAGGAGGAATATTTTTATGGAAGACTAGCTAAATGCCCGCGCGTTGCAGCGGACTCTCTTCTTTCTTTCCTTTTTCCTTTCACTCTTTCTTCTCAATAGTATGTTATGTAATTGTGCATGAAGCAAAGAATATTAATCCATCATACATAAGTCTTAAAGAATAATGATATTCTCTCCTTCATTCTCGTACTTCCTTTGTTTCTATATATAAGTCGTATAGCTTTTTTTAAAAAAAATCCTAAAATTCCGGACTTATGCCAAATTTTCCGCTAGAATTAAGAAGGACCTGACTCCCATATTTTTTAACCGCCCTATGCATTCCCTTAGATTTAGGAGTCTAGAATAAATACACGTAGGTGTTTTCTTTTTCTTTCTCTATCATAAATCCCTGATTTGCATTAATCTCTGATTTGCATTAATCTCTGATTGTTTTCCATGTATTACCAATTCTGGTGATCCTGTCATTATGTAAGGGTATATTCGTCACTTACATATTGTATGTCGAGTGGGTGGCTTCACCACCAACTCGAAACCAATAGTAAAGATAGAAAGTTTTATTACAAGATTGACAATCACGTTGTGATCAACATGTGTCAACAGTCAACACCACTCTACCCAAAAACCCACACGCTAATGAGGTACTCTCGCGAAAGTGCTTCTCCCACGTAGCCTGTTATTGATGAAGCCATTTCTAATTTTCTAAGTCATTTGGAAGACTACAAATATGCTCATAGTAATAATTATTATTCGTTCATATTTGTGAAACAGTGTTACCTAGGAATGGAGAGATCATGCATATGACATACTTGAAAACAAAAGCCACATTGTAATATATTAAAAATTAACCTAGCAACTGGATATTGTAGAAAATTATCAACTAATATGTTCCTCAAATTGACATATTTATCTAATTTTCACTCTCTCCCAAGAAAACTATATTTACATATATTGAATCATAAACAACATCTTCTATGAATCGGTGTTGTCTAGAAACAATGCCAAGTTTTATTGTCTTTGCCATTTCCTACTATCTTTCTACAAGCATAACAAAAACTCTTTTTAACATAAGAAAACCGATCAAAACCGAGAATCCACAAATTTATCTTTGAACCAGGTTATATTCTAGTTTTAAAATTATTTATGCATACAAAAAAATTGCACATCATGTGTGGACTCCATTTTCCACAATCATCTACCCATGTGAGCTTGGTTTATTATATCTAAATTAAGTACATCATGACCCCTTTATCTTTAGCCTGGCATACTATAGCCCATTTCACCAAATGATATTTTGTTTTTTAATGGTCTCCTTGCATCTATATTATATCTTTGTAGAAATCAAGTGATCTTCTAATCCCAATGGGAATTTTTTAAACGATACTATATATAATGGCATGCTTGGTGTTCTTCTTCTTGTTGTTGTTGTTATGACATGAACTCCTTTTCTGCGGATTTGCTAACCGGGTGGCTAGCTATGCACGTTGTCCCTATCGTCGGATCCTCTACAATGATTCGTGCGTAATGAGCATGCCGTTACCCATCCGGCTGTCACTGTGGCTCAAGCGGTGCCCTGTTTCCTTTTTTTTTGTCCCCTTGACTAGTTGGCATCTGCTCAGGTTGCATGTTTTGTTTTTTTATAAAAAGCAATCCACTCCGGGGCATGCTGCGTGTTTTGTTTTTTGTTTTCCTCCATTCAGGCCCGTGGCAATGGTCCCTAATGAAATTTGAACAGACTTCAGATCAAAACCGGGTAGGAATTCAAATCCAGATGCGGCAACGGCATCTACCGATCTACGAGAATATAGTTTCAAATTCAGATTAAACACAGCTCAGACTGTACAAGCTCATGCACAGCCCAAACCAAACCCAATCGAAATTTAATCGCTAGAAACCTAACCAAAGCAAACAATTTTTATTTTGTACCGGAAACCATCCAGTGTCCAGTTTGAAGCCACCGATTCAAAACCATGCAGTAGTATTCAGAAGTCAGAACAACCGACAACAAGAGCAAGGTAAGAATTCAGATGTTCATCCATCGATCCTTTTTCAAGTTAGAAACCAAAAGCACGTACGGCCAGCACCCGGCTCCACGATGGTATTCCGGCCAGAATTTATTACAGATAACATTGATTTTCTGTAATTACTGTACGGAAGCAGCAACCACAGTACGAACTCGTACAAAAATTGATGGAGGCCCGGTGCTGTGCAAAGAAAAAGTCTGGGAAAAATTATTTGCAATAATATCAAACGAAAACATATTATCAGTATAAATTTGGGGGAAATTTGGAACACATCGTATGCAGTAACCATGAAAAATACTGTCAAAACGAAAAGAAAACTTCACAAAACTGAGTGTGGAGGGCTGAGCCGTGCCTCCGCCTCGCAAAATCCAAACACCAGTGGTCACCCAAGCTCCTTCGGCTCCACCCACAGGCGGATGTCAATTGAGCACGTGCACCGGCCCACCCTATCTCCCAGCGCGCGAGGGTGTTGGAGGAGCAAGGCCGCCGCGCCGTGGAGTTTTTGAGGCCGCCCTGCTGAATTCGATCCGGCCAGGGCGGACGAGGCCTGGCCGTCTTTGAGTGAGGGTGTTGGAGCCTGGCAGCAGAGTGCCCCATCGGCCAAGAAGTGGGGAGGAGCGCGGGATGCGATCTGGAGGCGGGGATACGCGGGATGCCGGCGGCGGCCTCGAGTTTATTGTTCCAAAAATCACGTCCAACAAATATGTTGATAGTAGAATTTCCAAGGAAAAACGGTAAACTTCCTATGAATCGGGATTTCTTAGCACTAGTATTTTTTTCAAAAAGCAATCTGAATCTGGATTGGAAGCCAAATCCATATCGAGAAAAAGGCCTAACTCAAAAGTCATCATGGACCTGCTTCCCTCAAATGGTGAACCAACCCAGATCGAGAAAAAAATCCTAACTCAAAAGCTAAATAGACTGACGATGCCCACAGCCGGGGAAGCAGCAGAGGTGCTCGGGGATGCGGGGGACAGCAGGTCGCGTCGTCGAGGAGTAAGGCCGCCGCGCCGTGGAGGGAGCGAGCCCGGGGCAGCGGCAGGGTCTGGCGGCGGGCCTTGCCGTGTTCGGGGAGGTGATGTCTACGCACTTCTATTCTTGTAGACACTTGTTGGGCCTCCAAGTGCAGAGGTTTGTAGAACAGCAGTAAGTTTCCCTTAAGTGGATCACCCAAGGTTTATCGAACTCAGGGAGGAAGAGGTCAAAGCTATCCCTCTCAAACAACCCTGCAATTATGATACAGAAAGTCTCTTGTGTCCCCAACACACCCAATACACTTGTCAGATGTATAGGTGCACTAGTTCGGCGAAGAGATAGTGAAATACAAGTAGTAGTGATGATTATGAGTAGTAAATGTAGTATGGAATAAGTATCGCTGCAAGCAAACATGTAACATAACAGGAAATAAACGGTGTGCAATGCTTGGAAACAAGGCCTAGGGATCATACTTTCACTAGTGGACACACTCCCAACAAATATAACATGATTGAACAAATAAACAACTTCTCTTCACTATGGTACTCTGAATTACTCTCCTATTGAATAACACTAATCATTGCGTAGGGCTACGAAGCACTCCTCAAAGTTCATCAAGTACTTGACAAACACCACTCATAGAGATATCCAAATCAGATCACAATTCAAGATAGATATTATTGCAACTTAGACCAAGTACTAACACGGTGCACACACTGTCAACATTACACCATGAAAGGAGGAATAGATCACTTCAATACTATCATAGTAATAATTATTCTCATAATCCATAAAAGATCACAATCGCAGCCTAGACCAAGTACCACCATGATGCACGCACTATCACCGTGACACCATGGTAGGAGGAATAGATTACTTTAATAATACCACTAGAGTACACATAATATCTGAATAATAACATCTACTTGTTCAACATGATACAAAGCTCACGATCACATAAAGATCACATCATGGGAGAGAGAGGTGAACCACATAGCTACCGGTAGAGCCCTTAGCCCCAGGGATGAACTACTCCCTCCTCATCATAGGAGACAGCAAGGTTTATGGAGATGGCGGTGAGGTCGATGGAGATGGCGGAGACGGCGATGGAGACCGATGGAGATGGCTCCGGGGGCACTTCCCCGTCCCGGCAGGGTGCCGGAACAGAGACTTCTATCCCCCGAAATTTGGCTTCGACGGCGGCGGCGCTGCGGAACTGTTCTGGAAATTTCACCGACTCTCCTAGGGTTTTCCATCCCGAGGCTTCTTATAGGCGAAGGGGCGTCGTGAGGGGTGGAGCCAGGCGCCCTCACGCGGGGCTCGCGCGGCCAGGGGCCTGGCCGCGCCACCCCTGCGTGTGGGGCCCTGGTGGCCCCCCTCCTACTCTCCTTCGGATCTCTGGAAGCTTCCGGGTAAAATAAGACTTCAGGAACTTGTTTCGTCCAATTCCGAGAATATTTCATGTGTATCACTTCTGAAACACAAAAACAACAGAAAACAGGAAACTGGCACTGTGGCAACTTGTTAATAGGTTAGTTCCGGAAAATGCATAAAAGTGTCACTAAGTGTAACAAAACAATAGGCAAATGGTGTAAAAACAAGCATGGAGCATCAAAAATTATAGATACGTTGGAGACGTATCAGGAGGCAGGGGGTGGGAGGAGTGGTTGGACTGGCGGTGGAGAATGGGGATCGAGTGGAGGCGTTCGACCTGATTTCTTTTTTTAGGCAACTACGGGGTGGGGTTAGGTGAGAGAGACCTGTGCAGGGCGGGGCGAAAGATGCTAACGGCGTTAACTTCATCTACGGTGTAAAATGCTCTATAGACTGATTTGACGGTTGGATGAACGTGCACAGCTAGCCGGGTGGGTATCCCACTATTTACTATATATATATATATATAGAGTGTGGATGTAATGCAATAGCAAACCCCAGTGGATGGAATCAGAACCCTTCAGTTGCATCAAGATCCGCACTTTTTCTAATAAAGGGAGCCAATTTCCTTAGTTTCTACAATTCAGCTTACCAAAGAGGCAAAGGGGACCGTTGCCTTTCCTCTGACACGGTACCTAATTAGGAAACCTACTCTAGCCTATCCTTCTGATGTGGTGCAGCTTTTTCCATGAAATCTGGCCAAGCTGGGTTGGCTTTTAGCCTCACGTGAGTGTTTTAAGCATATGGATGGCTCGCTTTGGTGCCTCTTTTGACGTAACGGGAAAATTCAAATTGAATCCAACAGTTAAAACACAGCTCTGCGCGCATCAAATAAAACTGCTACGTTCTACTGTCTGGGCCCACCATGTGCCATCGACTTTGAAAGCGTGGCAAGGCCAAGCACATCACCGAAAATTAGCACAGCGCTCGAAACCAATCGGAACAAAGAACAAACTAAAATAAGTTTTACTGGTTAATAATACAACACCAGACTGTTTGTAACACAAATAGCCAAATAATCAAGCAATTAGTTGACACGCCAATCCACGTCAAAGTAACAAAACACATTGCAACTAACAGATGTATCAGCTAGCCGATGCAGACCCTAATCACCAAGCGCCTCTTGGCATAAATGATTGCAGCTCGCAGTGTTCTGAGCAGGAAAGAGACACAGATCAAGTACAAAGATGATTTGAGTAGCCCTTAACAAAACTGTACCAACGAAAATCTTGACAAACTCACCTGAACTAAAAGGTTGGTCGCATTTGATCCGTCCTTGGATATGATTAAAACAAGAGCCACACATGTTAGGAAAGGGTGTGTGAGCAAAATGTGCAATAGTTCTAGAAGTTGCCAACAAAGGTTCTAGTTCAGACAGTGCCTAGAGAGAAAAGCACCCCTGTTGGTATTTTTCCCTACGAAAGAACATCACTTGTTATAGCAAAATATCTATGCTAGTAATGTTTGAACTTTGAAATTGAAATCCAGTACCTAGTTCAAACTTCAAACATGGAGTACTACTATCTGAAGCATGAAAACTGAATCCTCCTCCACAAAATGATGTGGCCCTCTCGTTAGCGGCTAACAAAAAGAAACTGACAAAAAAATGCAGTTACAATATTTGTAGATATAGAAAAGAGAAAATTTACGGAAATCTATAAATTATAATAAAGAAAACGGGATATGGGGAATAGCCCTACTGAGCTATCTATCTAGTTTCCTGCTACAGAAACAGAAACATGAGGAACTTGTGTGCCATCAGCCTGTCATAGCCAGTGGGCTGGCTGAACTCACAGATCGGCACATCCCACAGCAGGGAGAGGTTCAAACTGGACAGAGACTACAGCCTGGAGATGGCCTTCGCAGCGAGCTTGTACGACTTATCCGTAGTATATATATCTTGTGCTACTTTGGACTAACTTACAACAAGATAATATATTGATCATATGCATATATGCATCACTACGACTACATTATCTACATAGACAGACAATACATTATACTCCTCATACCAAACAACCCATTTGAACTAGACAAAAACTCTACTAACTCGATATAACCTATGGAAAGTTTATTTGTCATCCAAGATGGGAATACAAAATTAATTTGAAAACCACTTTCTCAACTATCAACTATGGAAAAAAATTGTTAAACAATGGTCCTTACATAAAAAGAGCAATTGTGCATGTGTGTTTGACAAATGGTTCCAGCCATACAATTTAACAGTTCCTATGTGTTTGACAAATGGTTCCAGCCATACAATTAAACGGTGCATGTGTATTTGACAAATAGTTCCAGCCATACAATTAAACGGTGCCCGTGTGTTTGACAAATGGTTCCAGACATACAATTAAATGGTGCCTGTGTATTTGACAAATGGTTCCAGCCATACATTACGTATTGCATTTTAATTCATGGCGAATCAATTAACCTAGTTTGTTAATTTCATGTCGTTAACCTGCAAAGCTATATATGATGCTTCGGTTAGTTGTTGTTTTTCAAGCTTTGCAACAGCATCAGTTAAAATTAAATTACAAACAGATTCAACTTCAGACATCAGTTCAACTTTGAAGCCCCAAGTGGTTCACAATGGCACAATAACAATTGTAGTACATATGTCCAAAAAGATTCTGAAAGCCAAATGGTGTCCAAGTACTCTCATTCCTGAACCAGGACATCTATTTTTGCATCAAGTCGTATTTTGTATCAACTCATAAACAAAGATTTATACTACTAACAATACTAATATACACCTGTGAAGTTTCACAATTCGGGTAACAGTGCCTGTGTGTTTGTCAAATGGTTCCAGGCATACATTTAAACGGTGCCTGTGTGTTTGATAAATGGTTCCAGGCATACATTTAAATGGTGCCCATACAATCAAGAAAAAGCAAAACTCTACCAAGAACTGAGTAATTTTTAGAATTATGCGGGTACCAAACAACGAATCTAAAGCTCCTTCATAATATACAAGTCTGTGCCAGATGTCAATAGCTAAGTACCCTGTACCCATATACTACTAGCCACGAGTGTTTAGAAAAGGCTCAAGAGCCCTGCTTCATAGAAAGCACCAAACATACCCAGGTTTTTAAGCTGTGGGCAACCAGCAAACAATTGAAAACAAAACGACTAGAGGTTTGAAACAGGAAAAGAAGAAAGAAAAGAAAACAAAAGACACCACCACGAGGGGTGAGCCTAGTAGCTTATTTAAATTTTTGTAGATACTCATTTAAATGTTTCAGGTTTGCTCCAAACGATCAGGAGTACGCTACTCATACTGTTTCAGAGATTGGACATGATCATGACCACACAGTACACTATCAACCAAACTAAAGAGTGCCTGCCTTATTTGACCAAGGTGCCTGAACAAACAGAACACGGTGCCTGAGGTAGTGTCAAAAGGTGCCTGACCAAAGACTAGTAAAGAATTTGCTATAGAGCTTGATTCCTATGGCTCAAAATGAAGTATTTTCTCGTACTATGCCTGAAAGAAGTGTTGGCATTCGAAATCACCACTGAACAATGGATGTTACACCGTCTGTTGAATGCTTGTGACGCGCTTCCGTCATCAGGCCGCAGCTCGTCGCACCTGGAGGCTGGAGGATGGAGGCCATGTCCCTGCACGCCACGCATTTCCGTTCTTGATGTCACCTACCGCTGCTCACAATGGAAATCCAAATCTGAAGTAAAGAAGGTAACAACTGATGTGGAACAAAGAGAACAGGGATATTTATATTGGGAAAAAGCAAAAAGGAGATAACAAAGAAAAACCAACCTGCCACCGAAAGCGGACGTAGCAATCGGCCAATCGCTCGCGTCGCCGGGGAGGATATCCGGATGAGGGACGGCGACGGCCAGGCTCGGGGTCGATCTGTGCGGTCCTCCATCGTCCTTGGGGAGGGATGGAGATGGAGGCGGTCTGGACGATCTCCACCTCCTCTCCTGGGGGCGCGAGCTGGGCCGCTAGCGATGCCCCAGTTCGCCGGAGTGTTGAGGTGTTCCCAGGCTTCGACGAGAACACATGGGATCGCTTCTTCCCGGCCGGCTCACGAGGTGAAGGGGAGAGGCGGCGCAGCTGGTTGGAGGAGAAGGCAGCCGGAGGAGGAACGACCCCGGCCGATAGAGGCTGGATGCGGGGAGGGATGGGGCTGGACGCGGAGGAGGAAGGAACCCTCTCCGCCATGGGATCTTCTTCAATCAGATCTTCCTCGTTCTCCCTCACATAGCGGGCACCAAAGAAATGGCCGACTGTGGTTCTCGGATAGGAAAACGGGGTCTAAACGGGATCCATCGAGACCTGCACGAGCAAAACGGGAAAAGAAGAAGGGTGCCACACTTTTAGCTGTATTGGCACGGAAGAGATGAATTCACAGGGGTACAGCGGTACAGGCCTCGGGCAGAACGTCGTCTTACACGTACCAGAGATAGCAGCTAGGCCGGTGCAGGTGGGGGTCCAAACCGGACTAAAGAGGAAATTCAAAACATCATCGAATAAGAAGGAAATGTAAAGATGGAAAGTTTGGTTGAACCATAACTTGGAATCTCAAAGCATCACCAACGGGCCGGATTGGCGTGTCCGCAGAGTTGTTACGTAAGAAAGTTTTTCTATATATATATATATATATATATATATAGGAAGCTGATATGGGGCACCTTGGTGCCCGGACACCATGCTTCAAATACGTATATTTTGCTTATAATTATGCATACCCAAGGGTATACATACCCAAGATACATATACCCAACTCATACATACCCAAAATATGCATACCCAAGATACATATACCCAGGATACACATACCCAATATATATATACCTAGAATACGTATATATATGTACTTTTACATACCTTAGGTATATATTCTAAAAAAAAATATTATATAGGTAAAATAACCAGGGCACCTTGGTGCCCGGGCACCATGCTCAATACATACAAAATACGTGATGTTTTGTACATACCTCAAGGTATGTATGACTTTGCACATACTTAGTAGACATAAATGAGGTATGTATACCTTAGGTATGTTATTTTTTGGAATATATACCTAAGGTATGTAAAAGTACATATATATACATATTCCGGGTATATATATATTGGGTATGTGTATCCTGGATATATGTATCTTGGGTATGCATATTTTGGGTATGTATGAGTTGGGTATATGTATCTTGGGTATGTATACCCTTGGGTATGCATAATTGTAAGCAAAATGTACGTATTTGAAGCATGGTGCCCGGGCACCAAGGTGCCCCATATCAGCTTCCTATATATATATATATATATCAACGCGGATTTGCTACCACCGGTGGTAGCTATGCATGCATGCATAGTCCTTGGATTATGTGAGCATGTTATTCCTCGCATGCGATGTAGAGAGCAGGAGATGACGGTGATAACGGATGAAATTCCTCCGTTTGTTGCATGCACATGGTACTCTTGAATGGCTACCTAGCATGGCAACTGTGGATGGCTAGAGCATGTGGTGATTTTAGATATACCATGCCTAGTTGCCATGCGTAGTTGCCATGCACACTCTTGAATATCTACCTAGGATGGCAACCGTGTATGGCTAGAGGAGGTGGTGATTTAAGATATGCCATTCCTAGTTGCCATGCACACTTTACTAACCAAGTAACCTGCAGAGTTGCCTTGTATGATTTCCTAACCGATCAAGGTGGTGATTTTGGGAATGCCACACCTAGTTGCCATGCACACTCTCCAAACACACTAACCACCTAGACATGCCATGTGATGTAGCCGTCTTGCCTAGCCATACGTGTGGTTTTGGCGGGATTTTTTTGTTGGCACGAATATTATGGTCTTCCTTTTCCCTCCATTATCTCACTGCTGCCACTTGATTAAGAGAGAAAAAAGACATTTATGAAATGAGCTCTACTTGATTAAGTAGCGGCGCTCTCAAAATCAACAAATCAATTAACCGCTGATTTTTATGGATCAAGGTGTTCGTCCTAGTGAGCTATGGTATGAATCCGATTATGTATCAGGGAAATGCTAAATAGAAAAGGATACGGCAGCTATGAGTACACAATGTGAGTGGTGAGATGAGATGATTTGTTTGCATGGTTCCACAGTGTGGTGGCTTTGGATGGATAGGTTGAGTGGATGGTGTAGTAGGTGTGTGTGTGGTTAGTTGGGGTGGATAATCCAATAGGTTGCATGGTGTGGTGTGTTGGTGTGGTGTGTTGAAGTGGTGAGAGATAGGAATATGCATGCAAATACCGTCGCTTCCGTCTATTAACTCTTATGCTCCTGGTAGAAAATCACATGTTCCTTATAAAGAATCTAATGATAGATGATGGGTGCATAGCTACCACCGGTGATAGCAGGCTATTTTGCATATATATATATATATATATATATATATATATATATATATATATATATATATATATATATATATATATATAAAAGCTCTATTAGACCCCCTGGGTGCAGAATAACTTATTCTGCACCCGGGTCAATCAACCGAGCCGGACCAGCGGTTCGTTCCATCCAAACCAGGCGTGGCTCGCAGACCCAACAACCCACCATAATTTTGCGTTTTTCTTTACCTCGACGGTTTATTTCCTCAATTACGGTACTGGGGTCTGGAGCTAACCCACTAACCCCCGTCACCTCTTTTTCCTCCACGGCGGCGAGGCAGTTCGGAATTTAACGCGGCGAGCGGCGGGTGTGCTCCGTGGGATCTAGGTGTCCTCAGATCCGTCGTCGTTGGTTGCTGGATCGGTGGTGCCGTGGTCCGCCGGCTGATCGGCGGCAATGGTGCCCTGCTGCAGACGGGGGTGCTTGCGGGAAGCGCTGTAGCGTGGCCGGCGGCAACGTTGGCGTATTGCGGGTGGGTGAGGCGGCGGGTTGTGGCTGCCGGCGGCGCAGCGGGCGACATCTGCATCATATCGGGAAGTTTGAGGTCGATTTGGGCGGCGGACAACCTGCTCCTTCTGCACGCCCTCAAAGACCACGAATAGCAAGACCCTCCTATGGAGGCCACCTGCTCGCGTACGTCCTCTGAAGTAATTAAACTTCCCATCCTGATCTACTATTGTGCCAATTGTATGCATACTTGATTAGTTGATTGTTTGCTTTTTTAATCTTTTCTTGCGCCTGCCGATTAATTGGATCCGTACAAAATTCCGATCTGTACGAGCTGTGTCGGCAAGAAGATAATAGTTGCAGTGATCCGTACGCGTGTGTTCTAGCTGTCTATTCTGCTCGCCAGTGCCTTATTTCTTGGAATTGGCCTTCTTTTCCTGTATCTTAGGAGAGCAGCGACAAAAATCTTGTCTTGCTCTGGATCTATGGAAAAATTAAACTGAATAAAGTAGGCCACAAACAAACTGGGGAAATCATAGTTTGATCACATGGTAGAATTATTGTGTTTTCTTGCTGTGTGTTTCTTGGGGAGAGTTGGGAGATCAATTTTTATATGGGAGTTTGGATCGTGGAAATTGAATGTGTGGACGCATCGCCTATCAAGCACGATAAGTTCATATATGATTTGAAGCATTTGAAAAAAAATCCAATGAGATTCACAGGATGTCGCAAGGCAACAGAAAGTTCCCATGTCCCTGATGTACAACAAAGCTATACTGCTGTAATCGTCTATAGCTGAAGATACTAACAAGAGGAAACCAAGATTTGTAATTAATTGAATTCTAGATTCAGCTATACATATGCTCAAGTGCACCTTAGTCCATAGATTGTCTTGGCAATAAATAAATGGAATAACTTGTTGTGTTAATGTGTGTGGGGGAGCTGATATATTGCAGTCTTATTTGTGTTGGCTTTGTGTTGCTTGTGGTGAGCTAAAGTCTGAATCAAATACATCAGGTCGTATCATTTTTCATTTGGGGTTTTTTGGTCCAGTGTTGATTCAGGTTACCTAAAAGTTTGTTTCAGAAATCTTAGTCCTGCATCACATTTAGTCTCCGCAGCAATTTTGGTTTGTGGTCGACGGGTGGGCTTGACGGCGTCATGGTTGGCGGGCTGAGTCTGCGGCAATGGCGGCGTGCTGAGCGGCGTTTTGCCTCGGTGGGCAACACGGTGGGTGGTCGCTGCGGGGCGACATTGCTTGTGTAACTGGCGTCGTGATTCCGGCCGCGTGGACATATGGTACCTTGCTCGCTTGTTATCCACTGGCTCGGTAGTTATCTGAATATACCGTGAAACAATCTCCTGAATCAGCAATTTATGGCATGTTCCTGTGGAGACAAGACACATTAGAGCTGGTTTTTTTTACGTTCTTGAAGACGACATAGGGTACATAACCACGGGAAAGGTAGCCTTTGTAGATAATATGCGGCCCTGGCAAGATTTTACAAAAACTACTTCCCATTGAGCAAATAGCAGAACTGATTTTAATTTTTAGGTATGCAATGTGCAGCTTTGAAACTTAAGGTAATTCTGAGTTTGAAAAACTGATTATATTGTGGCATCAAGCCACATTGTCTCCGTAGGTCAACACTATTATACTCCACGTCATGCTTTTTTACTGACAAGAACCTTTGATGCCCCCGCTGTAACTTCAATTGTAGTTGATCTTTAGAAATGGGTAAATGTGAAATTGATGAAGTATGCCTGCCAGTATATCCTTCTACTAATTAGTCCTTTTTGCAACAAGAATTCTTTTCCTTGGAGATATGTTTTCTATCATAGCTTGGCACATGAATAAGTTACATATATGGCCCTTGTGCCTGTGGTTTCCTAGCTGGCAATACTTCTTATCATGTGATGCATTGGTTGGTCCCAAAACGTAATACATGCTTTGACTATTTATCACTGAAGGGAAATCTTGTTTTCAAGTCTCCTATTCTGTGGAGCTTGTAGACGATTTAACATCTAGACTGTACGTATCAATGACGTTGCCTATGGTCATGTGACCTGAATAATGGACTGTATATGTCTAGCTAACTACATTATGGAACAGTGGAACACTCCTGGACTTAACAGAATCTATTGTGCCAGTTATCACATCTGATATATTAAGGCTTAGCCTACTTATTACCTTCTTTCTCAGAGCTTATTGGTCACTGCATGAGCCATTTGCAAAGAAAAGTCTTGACTATAACTTTTCAGATTTTATCTTTATTCATATGGCCATTAGGTGTCGATACGCCATAATATTTTTGCCTCAAAGCAATACTGCTGCTTTGTTCATACTAACGCTCTTTAACTGTAGTTAGTTTTGGTGTGTAATTATGCTTGTCTTCTTTGATAGATGCCAACTAAGTACTGACTAGCTATTTAACTTCACTTTTCAGCAAATAAAAGTTTGCCTGACCTTGGAATAGTTCTTGCAACAAACCTGGAACCAGAAAAGTCATGATGGTGATGAGGAATTCAAGAGTTCAAAACTGATGAGAAGCAAGTCTTGAAAGGCTTGACATTGTAGTGTGCCAGTCCCAACAAGATGCTGATGTGGTGGCCTTCAGCACCGAGCTGCCTAGTGAGATGGAAATGAACCATCAAAGCGTCGTGCAACATAGATTACATAGTCATGTATTTCACTGCATGTTCGAATATTACTTCACAAAGCTAAATCATCTTATATTTCCAAATAGAGGGAGTAGACACAAATGAAGAATGCGGCTTGATTGCTTGAATTGAGTCGGATGGACCACACTAGCTAGAAGGCCCACCCGACAGGCACTATGTTGCAAAGGTCCTGTTTGTTCCGGAGACAATTCTCCCACCGATTGCACGACTGGGCACGAGCGAGCGGGTGGGCACGAGGTGACAAGCCTGCGGCGGCCGGCGGCAACCACTCACCATCGCCGAACCTTCTCACTCCAGGAAGCTCACCTGGAAGCCGACCCAATTGCATCGACAAAAAAAACGAGTTCGCAACCAGCGCCTTGGGGCTTGGGCCAGTACAAATTCACCCGCCAAATCCTCATTCCTCCATCATCCATGCAGCAGCAGCAGCAGCAGCGCACCGGCGATTTGGGGACAGTTATAAATACGGAGCACGCGCGGTGGTCTTGCACCCGGTCATGGCGGCAGTCGGAGCGGCACCAGTGCTCTACCAACAGGCGGCAGCCGACGCCTCCTGCTTCTTCTCCTCCTCATCCTCCTCATCGATATCATCGTACTTCTCCCACGGCCACGGGGCAGTCAGCTCCACAACGTCATCCAGCCCAGCGTCCAGCTTCTCCGCCGGGCTCGGCGCCTCCCCGGTGCCGTCGCCGCCGCAGCCGGCGATCGCCGACAACGCGGCGCAGTTCGACATCTCCGAGTACCTCTTCGCCGAGCTGCCTCTGAACGACCTGCTCGCCCCCATGCAGCAAGATGGCGCCACCGGCAGCCGCGGCATCCCCGGTGCAAACGCGACGACGCACACCCACGCTAGGAGGGCTGCCGTGCCGGCCGCGATGGCGCGCCCGCGGACGGAGCGGATCGCGTTCCGGACGAGGTCGGAGATCGAGATCCTGGACGACGGGTACAAGTGGCGGAAGTACGGCAAGAAGTCCGTCAAGAACAGCCCCAACCCAAGGTAAGCAGAGCACCCCCAATCCCCAATTGAACCAGCACCGCCGCAAAACTTGCGCCGATTATTCAGTAAAAAAATCATCCCATAGTTAAGAATGATCTAGTCATCTCCAAAAATTACACCAACATAATGCGATTGGCGATCCGACGAGACAGGGGATCTAGATTCTGAATTTTGTGTATGTGGCGATGTGCGTGCAGGAACTACTACCGGTGCTCGACGGAAGGGTGCAACGTGAAGAAGAGGGTGGAGCGGGACAGGGACGACACGGCGTACGTGGTGACGACATACGAGGGGACGCACAGCCACGTCAGCCCCAGCCGTCTACTACGCCACCCAGGACGCCGCCTCCGGCCGCTTCTTCGTTGCCGGCACCCACCCGGCACCAGGCTCGCTCGACTAACCATCAGCACGTTACCCCACTGGCGCGCGTACGTCGAGATCAGCACGGGGCTTGCTGACCTGCTTCCCGGCCGGTGCGGTGCCGCCGGCGAGAAGCTTCGGTAGAAAAATTAGGTTGGGCCAGGGGAGTTCAAACCTTTGGACAGTGGTTCTCTTGAAGCCGCTACGGCTACCGCGTCGGGGTCAGCGAGCCTTGAAACAGAGTTGAACACACAGTGCACTGTTTGTGATTTTCTAAACGGAAACATGCGCGCAGCGCGCATGGGCAGGGAGTAAAGAGTCGGTCTGCAAGACTTGTTAAACAACAACAGCGTGTATATTACTACTCCCTCTATGGCAAATTGGCAATGAGTAAGGCGCCCTTTTTTCGTGTTTTTTATTTAACAAAAAATTACTCTAAATATATAAAGATTGTTGGAATAAAATTGGTATCATTAGAAAGTGTTATTCAATACGAATTCAATGATACCAATTACGTATAGTATAATCAAGATTTTGTTGCTCAAATATTTTGATTAAAGTTTGTCTTAGAATACATGTGCACCTTATTCATCGAAACGGATGTAGTATTATCTTGGTGACCCCAGCCATTTGAACAGATCATTTTTAGTAGGAAGCCTGGGATCTTGCAGGCAACCAGATTTAATGCATGCATATATACATTTTTTGGCGAATAATGCATGCATGTAAATACATAAGAAATTCTAAAAAAATAATACTATATGTAAGCAAATAATTGGTAAAGCATGTTATTATCGCTATCCGGATCTATGTTCCCTAAACACCTCCACTAATGCAACATGAAATCTCTCCATCCACATCAATCTCCCCGTGGCTCGTGAAAAGATCGAGAATATAAACACAATTTCATTTTACAGATTTGATCATGCCGGTTTGCACTTATAAAAGTGGATTTGTTCTTAGAAGTGCGAAAGATGATGAAGAACTTCCTAATGAAAAGGACTAGACTATATATTTACGGATTTGCTAGTTCTCAGGCTAGCTGAGAACTAGCAGCTAGATTCAGATTGTTAGGGCACAGTCAGATTGTTATCCGTTGGATATTTATGTGCATCAAAATTTATGTGAGGGATGGGTTTTTGTTGTCTGTTTTGGCTTGGTTTTGTTGATGCTTCGCCTGTTTGTGGGATTTTTTGGGTGGGTTTTAATTGGTGTCTGTTGGTCCATGAGTTGTCTTCTGGCATTGTTTATCTTGGCAAGGGCAAGCAAAACAGGCTGAAATGTGTTGTTTTTTTGTCTTCCTGGAGTTATGTTTGATTTTTTTCCGTTTGTGTGTGCACTGTTGTTTTTTGTAATGAGCTTGATTAACTTTTGTCATTGTGAGCTTTTTGTGTGCGGATTCTTTTTTATGTTTTTTTGTATGTACATTTTAAAGATGTTTATTTTTATTTTATTTGGACATATATATGTGGAATTGTAATTGAGTTATTTTTCAGCTGCAAGCTGTGTCGCAACTAAGATTTTTCAAGTTGCAAGCAGTATTGTAACTAAGATTTTTCCAATTGCAAAAGGTGTTGCAACTAAGATTTTCTAGTTGCAAGAGATTTTGTAGTTGCAGGTGATGTTGCAACTGAGAATTTTCAGTTGCAAGCGATGTTGCAACTGAGATTTTTCTAGTTACAAGCGGTATTGCAAATAAGATTTTCTAGTTGCAACCTCAGTTGCAACTTCCAAGTGAGATTTTTAAAGTTCCAGACTATGATGCAATTGAGACTTTTTCTATTGCAAGTGATATTGCAACTGAGATTAATCTATTTGCAGGTGACGTTGGAACTGAATTTTTTTGCTCTGATACCATGGATGCACTCTCCAACTATTTTAAAAATCTGAACTAATGGAAAGGACTAGGCAAAGTATTTTAACACTTCCCCTAATAGACCTTTTGCTTTGATCGGCGCAACTTTTCAGTCCTGTGCGTCAGTGTTAGGCATGCCATGATTTCTCCGAACCGTTCAGTTTGATCCAATCCATGCCCTTTTGCTATGTTCTTCATGCATGATCTGAAGGATGCCAGTATCTGCGTGAGGCATGATTTTTCTTCATATTTTCCTGATCGGCTGACCCATGTATGTTTTGTGACATGTTGTGGGTTGTCATCTTTTTGTTTAAACCATCTGTCGGATATAAACATACGAGTCCCTTTATGCTAGGAGGACACTAGATGCATTTTCACATCCCGACACCAAGCTTGCTCGACGACCGATACTGGTGCACGTATGTCGAGATCAGAATGGAACTTGCTGATCTGGTTCTTGCCTCCCCGGACTCTGCCGTGTCGCCGGCGAGAAGCTTTAGTAGAACAAAAGGTTGGGCCCGGGTAGGCCGCCGGAGGTCAAACCTTTCAACCGTGACTCTTCTCTCAAGCCGCAATGGCTACCGCATCGGAGTCAGAACGTACACATGCATGCATGGGCAAGGAGTGAAGAGGTCTGCAAGACTTGTTAAACAACACTACAACAGTGTGTATGGGCCTGTTTGGTTTGTGCCCACAAGCAGCCTTACCAAAATTGGCTAGCCAATTTTTTGGCGCGGGATTTAGTCGCCCAAGGGTTGCCAAAATTTTGGCAAGAATCAGTGAAGGAGATACCAAGTGGTTCATTGGCAGCCAAATAACTGGCAACAAACCAAACAGGCAAAAGATATTTGGTATGACCAATATTTTGGTAGGGTAAGCTAGGGACACAACCAAACAGGCCTTATATCATCTTGGCTTGTGGGCGATCGGATTAATGCATGCATATACATGTCCACATACATAAGCAAATTTCAGGTTTGTCCAAGTCTTAGGAAAGACTTAGATTTTCTTAAGTCTCACTGCCTAAAAAAATTGTAACTGCAATTTAAAGAAAAATGCAACTTGTTCTAGTTGCATTTTTCTACCACACAATTGCACATGTGAGTTAAAATTTTCTCTAAACTATGGTTGCATTTTTCATAGGTGACTAAGACTTAAGAAAATTTCAGCAGCCGGAGATTTAGGAAAACTGGAAAACAAATATGTAAAAATGTTCTTGGTAGCGCGTGTTGATTCGGCTATATGGATTGGTGTCCTAAGCACAGGACTAACACAATGCGAGAGTGCTCCATCCATTTCAATCTCCATATAGCTTATAGAAAGATCGAGAATTTAAACAAATTTGATCTTACCGGTTTGCACTTATGAAACTAGATTCCTTCTTAGAAGCCTAAAAGATAATGAAGAACTTACTCCAAGTCTTCAATTTGATCGACGCAACTTTTGAGTCTTTGTGCATTATTGTTAGGCATGCTATGATACTTCGGAGCGTTCAGCTTGATGCATGCCCTTCTGCGTTGTTCTTCATGCATCATCTGAAGGTATGCTAGTATTCTTCTTGAACCATGCTTCTTCCTTCATCCCTCGTTGACCAAAGTATGTTTTCCGATATGTCATGGGTTGTCATATCTGTGGTTAAATCACATGTTGGGACTATGTACATGTCTATTAATCATATTGTCATCAATAATCCTAAACCTACTTGGAGGGCATTAGATGTACTTTCACATCCCGACAATGGCTAGCTCGTGGTTCCCGATTGTTCTGTTCTCCAACTCGCATCAGGCCATTCGCACAGCCAACATGCCATCCTAGGCGCTCGTCATGCATGTTTGCATCCGCTGTTGTGTGTGAACACAACCATCTTATCATGTTGGTGTGCCTTGCCTTCTGGTGCACCAACTTCAGAACAGCAATACGTACACACGTGTCGAGCAGTGGATATGTGGGGCGAGCATGAGGCCGAGCGGTCGGCCGAGGAGGCTATCGGCACTGTGAGGTGACGTGGGAGGCAGCCAGAGTAGCATGTGGCCATCGCGGCGTTCGAAGTGGAGGAACCCTAGAAACGAGTGAGAGAGGAAACGATGCCCTAGTAGAAAAAACATTTCAATCTGTTAAATTTGGATTGCGGCTAATTTCCCATAACTTAAGCGAAAATGCAAACATGAAACGAACCAAAAAGCAACGGACAACGGACAAATGGAGCGGTGGCAAACGGAAGCTTAGATTCTTTCCAAGTAGTAGAGAGATATTAAGATACCATTAAACATGGATTACTCTAGTTTTAAAAAATAAGTAAATTGTTGGTAGATAGTGTTGAATTGGCTATCATTCAAATACAATTGTGTTCCTTAATTTTTAATGTGAGTTGTAGGTTAAATTAAAATTTTAATTATGTTAAAAATTATGAAACAGATGAGGTACAAATCAAAGTGATGTTGTGCAGACCAAAGTGGAGTACTACTCCCTCCGATAAAAAAATATATCAAATAATTTAGTATAACTTAGTAGAAAATTATATTAGCTCTTTAACATTTTTTTCCAATCGAATGTAATACTTCCTCCGATCCATATTACTCTTCATAATGTATCTAACATTAAAAGACCTGCCTATCCAGCGGCGCCGCACAAGCATCCATCCCGTGCGGCGGTTAATTCCCGCGATTTCTGTCCGTCCGAGCGCTCGCGCATGTGCGCTAATCGCGGCTATTTTTGGGCCAAATCTATTCACTAGCCGTAGGTTCACAATTAGTACCTGGCTATCTGACCGGCAAGTAATTTAGGAGAATATATAATTAGGTTATAATTGCCTGATTATTTTCGAGTAATTGACATATTAATTTGGAGTAATTGCGATATTACTAGTTGCCGGACTAATTTCGAGTATTTGTCTGGTTACCATTTGCCAGACTTCCAGATTTATTTTGAGTGATTGCGCGGTTAATTCCGAGTAATTCTCAGGCTATTAATTTCCATATTAATTAGGCCATAATTACCGGATTAATCCGCATAACTGCCCGAATAATTTTGAGTAATTGCCCGATTACAGGATAGGAACGGAAGCCACTTCCTAGCCTCGTCGCCGGCGGCCTAACGGAGCCGTCGCCGCCCCTTGTCGGTGGCGGGCTGGGAGACCTTCGTGCGCCGCGCCTCCTCCTCGCTCTCGTCGGCGCGCGGGCTGGGAGACCTCCGTGCGTCGCGCCCGTTGGTGGCGGCCTGTCGAAGCGCCCTGCGAGCGACGCGCCTCCGTGGCCTGGAGGAGCCCTCCACGAGCTCATCAGCGGCGAACTGGAGGAGCCCTCCTCCTCGCGCTCGGTGGCAGCGGCCTGGCGGAGCCCTCCGAACGCTGTGTCTCCTTGTCGCCCTCGGCGGCGGCGGGCGGAGGCCTCCCAGCGCCGCGCCTCCTTATCGCACTCGGCAGCATAGCGGGCGAAGACCTCCCAGAGCCGCGCCTCCTCCTCACGTTTCTCTGCTACTGTGAGTTGAGAGGGAGCAAATGAATGGACAGGAGTAGCAGCGAGGGGGTAGAGCGAGAAGATAACGCTGGGGTTACCTCAAAAAAAGTGATGACGCTGGCCCTTAGAGAGCGCGATGCGTTTTGCTAATCAGAAGGCACCGCCGCACCGCTAGCGAAATCGTGCGGCGCCGGTTCCTATCTTTTCTCAACATTAAAATATACTAGGAAATATGCCCATGCGTTGCAACGGGGGAGATAAATTTTTTTGCATCAGGAGTTCAGGACACGTAAAACAAATTTATGTCACTACACCGCATAAACCAGCTAGCTCCATCGCGCCCACGACGGCGTCACGTTGAGGTCCGCCACCACTACCTACTCTATGTGTCACCTAAGCGAGGCCACCAAGATCTGTGCGCTGCGGCGCCACCCAACCCCGCTATGTGAAGGCCTTCATCTCTCTCATGGTCAGAAGTAGAGAAAGCAGAGAATGGCAGATAAATTGTCCAGGAGGAACCAAGGTGTCGATTAAGTTAACTAACCCGAATTAACTGGATTATCAAGATATTTCAGTTTTCAGGTGCATCAACCATGCATAGTCCTTCTACCACAACAGACTGAGTAATATAACTCTCCTCATAATTTGTATTCATTTATTTGAACAGCTACTGATATTTCCACTTAATACACAAAGAACAACCAAATCACCAGCACTTCTGAACGCAGTGGCCTGTGTATATAGTATATACACAGTTACTTCCACTCTCCTAATGCTATCTTTTAAAACACTACTACTGTATTCTGCTTTTATATGACAAAATCAAAGTTTGATTGACACATGAGACGGGTGTTAATAATAGCAATTGATTGTTTTTAGGATTAAGTAAAACAACAAAACAAATGAAGTTGTCTAATTACAAACATTCACATTTAGTCATGAAGTAAATCAAGATTATAGTACTGACCTCACCTGCAACTTCGCATTCCGCAAACCATGAAAGATTTGCACGAACTTTAGCTCAATGTCTTATTTCTGAAAAATCGTAGCTGGTTCTGTTATTGTATCTATCTTTGAATTTAGTAAGTTGTTAATGACAATTCTGCTATAAGCATTAAATTTCATAACAATAAGTCCTCACTATAACAAACTTATCTGCCTCCACAAGACCAAAACGCCAGGACGTTGCATTTGACAGTGCACCCGGCCGGCCTGTAGTCGTACATGTTCGACGCCGCGGTATATAGAGCACAATACGCTTAAGAGTGCTCACCTGGCATGCCACATCTCCTCGTGCGCGGCGACGCTGACGTACTGGACGGCGCACAGCAGCCTGCGCGCGGCTGCGCCAGCCTCCACCTTGAGCGTTAGGGCCTCGACCGCCGCGTGCACGCCGGCCTTGACGCCGGATGGCTTGAGCACCCCTCGCTCCCGGAGGCAGGCACGAGTCAATCGCAAGACAACCAACTCTCCAGTGGGCTTCCTCCTAGGAGCAGCAATCGCTAAAATAAGGCTTCCACCTCCAGTTCTCCACCTGAATTGTTCCTTGATTAGATTGGAAGGATGCACAATTACACATGTGGATTGGACAGGTTGCTACATGCACACATGGAGGATTCTAGCCGCTTGAGGCGTGGTGACCCTCACTGTCATGGGACGGGAGTTGGGGATCGACTTAGGCCGAGGGCAGCAGCTTCATTAGCAGCAGACTGCAGGCATGGGGCACCGGAGACGGAGGCGCCATGGCGAGAGGGCACCAGAGACCAAGGCGTCATGGAGCTCAGAGGCATAAGAATCAAGGATAGGACCAGACACCAGGAAGATTGCATCCATGTAAAGAATCCAACTATTGAGCTGAGCGCTCCACGCCTGATGGTTGGAGTGCAGCCCTGCTGCGACCGGCGCCGCCGCACCATGCGCCAACGCCTCCCTTTCCCCTTCTCTAGCCGGATTCTTCACTAATTATATTCCTCAAACACCAGGGAAGATGCAGGGGTCAATTTCGGCGGATATTGTGTCTGGTAAATATCGGCTCGTCTTGGTGTAAAGATCGGCTGAGCGCCTGAGCCCATGGCACAAAGGCCTGCCCGGGGTCAATCAACAAATAAATCGAACTGTTTTTTTACTTACCGGTGGCATTGAGGGTAATATGTAGTTTGGTGAACAGTTTTTTCACTTACCGGTGGCATTGAGGGTAATATGTATTTTGGTGGAAGGGTATATCGGTTCAGAAAAATGTTGGACGAACGAACCAACAAACGAACCACGGAAACCTTACGTCCTTTATTATTAGGTATAGATATCTAGATACATCCGTATAAGCGAAGAGTATTATAGGTCAGAGGAAGTAGTAACTTACCGTATGTTCTAAGGAGCTTTCCCGGCCCCTTCTTAATCCTCACGTGATGGCTTATCCCGATAAAAGTAGGCTCCGGATGGTGACAAAAAGAACCACCGCACAATCAAAATCGACCCGGTTATCGTATTGTAAGGAGCAGGTGAGCTTTTCTTTAAACAACGTTGAAAGTGGATAATGCGGATATGGGTATTAATTCCCCTACTCATTTGAGCAAGTCTGCTCACTTACATATATGGGAGGGAGATGGCGTAGCGGCACAAGTGCGTGCGTATTAGTGAGTGTGACGAATTGGGACGTAGTCATGGTCAGAGTAAAAAATAGTTTACTACTCGAAGAGGAAAATGGTTGCCAAAGTGGATGCAAGTTAGACACGCGGTCGGTAATTTCTCTGATATTCTTATGTCACTGTCAACCAGCTAGTTGGTTATTTTACTCAGTGAGCGCTGACCGCTGAGCGGTAGTAGTTCATGATCAAACAAACTTTTTTATAAGAGCATATATTAATATCAGAAAATAATAATTATATCTAGCATCTAGTGTCCTATGACAATATGGATATACATAGCTAAAAAATGAAAAA
Source organism: Dactylis glomerata (assembly GCA_007115705.1). Classification (NCBI taxonomy): domain Eukaryota; kingdom Viridiplantae; phylum Streptophyta; class Magnoliopsida; order Poales; family Poaceae; genus Dactylis; species Dactylis glomerata. Next base: position 3,283,427 of record QXEO01000531.1, on the reverse strand, counting down.
AAAATCCCGCTACACTGATCAGTTCCAGGTAGCAGTAGCACTATCACCACCAATACAATATCATAAGTCTAGCTTCTTTAAAAACGACGGCTCTAAAAAGGAAACCATGTATAAGTCATCGCGCGATCATAAATCTCAAGTTTTCATTCTAGAGAAAATCTTCACTCACAAAAACAATGACTTCAACAAGGTCTTGCTAGGCACAACCAATTAAGATCAGATCTTGGAGTTTCATCCTGAAATGTAAGACCTTGAACTTCTCATGTGCTATCACTCACACTTTTAATGCCGCGTACTACGAGTCGAGAATTACAAAGCCAATCCCACATCGCCACAAGAGACTTGAACCACCATTGCTAGTCCTCATATCTCGTCTTCCATGACATTCATCGCTAGTTGACTTCACCTTGGAACAAGAAATCGTGACATATAATGGTAACAGCCAGCAAAGCTTCGCAAAGCTTCACAACGCTTCCTCTGAAACCAACGCTCAGATAAAATATAGGTGCGCACGACTGAATCCTATCCGATCCAGCAACCTCTAGGCATGAAGCGCCCATGGGAGGTCGCCAGCGGAGCCTTCCAAAACACGAAATTCCACCCAGATCAGTGGGGACAAACATCTGACGGGTCTTCATCTCGGCCCAAACTAGAACCCTAGGACCGCCTCTTTTATTCAAAGCTGAGCTAGTAGCCCCCACGCCACCTCCGGAACCCTGATGGATCTGCTGCTCCGACCTTAACCGACGGCCATGGCCAGTAGTGGTAAAGGCGGCGCCAGAGCAGGGGCGACACTGCACCGGATTTGGCCCTACCACGCACGCAGCGAAGAGGATCTGAGGAGGAGGTATGAGAGATGCACCTAGATCAGCTCTGGATTTCGCCCACACTACCCGCCCCAACCCTTGAACTCCGCCGCTGGTGGAAAGCCTCCACCACCATCCTGACCAAGGGCGCCGCCCTCGCGCTGCACGTCGATGAGGCAGCCGACTCCGCCCCTAGTAGATCCGGCGGCCATCTTCGATGGCCACCACCCCTAGACCACCCTTTGGCTGTTGGGCCTGTCGCTGCCATGGCGAGAGATGGCGGCAGCGAGGAGGGCTGGCGGCGGTACATGGGTTCCCCTCCCCCCCCCACCCCCCACCCCACACCCACCCCCACCCCACACATTTATCTGCTACACATATAATATTTCGCTAGCTTGTCCTATGGATAAACAGAACACACGAGCTAGATCGAACATCGCAGGCTCACGGACGACAACGGCACTATCAGCTACGCACGCCCACTCAGCTGCGCAAACCCCAACCCCGCCGGCGTTCCTGGCAGGTTCCGACCGATCAGTTCGCAGGAGGGCGACGCCACTGCCCTGCTGTAGTGCTGTGTGGATAGGCAGGCGTGCATTCATACGGCGGGGCAGCCTCGCGCGCGACGGCGACGCCGGCCAGCCGTCCGGGCCCCGAAAGAACTGAAAGCACCGCGCGCCGTTAGGTCGACTGGTCGATCGATCCATCTTTTTTCTGTCATTTTGATTCGGAAAAGGAGCGGAAGCGACGGCGACGGGCGACGTGGATGCCATGGCCCGGTTCCGACGAAAATTTGGCTTGTCGTGTGCGTGAGCTATCGGTTCTGGAATTTGGAGGAATGGAACGGGTCGGTTCCGTCCCTAGGACCAATTTCTGTGTTCGGTTGGAGAGAAGGAACGGAACCAACTAGTCCCCCGAAATGGAATATTCCTCCCAGATGCGGAACGGACCGATCCGGCCAAATCGGCCGGACGAGGTGGAATGGCACAGCGCCTTCCTCTAATTAATCAAGTTTAGCAATAATTAATCAAGATTAGGCTATAATTAATCGTGTTTAGCAATAATTAATTAAAATTAGAAATAATTAATCAAGATTGCCGCCAACGGGGGTGGCGGCATGCCTGCGTGGCAAGGCCTGCCGCCTACGAGGGTGGCGGCATGCCTGCGTGGCATGGCCTGCCGCCTACGGGGTTGGCGGCATGCCTACGTGGCATGGCCTGCCGCCTACGGGGTTAGCGGCAAGGGTGCCGGCATGGGGGGTGGCGGCATGCCACGTCACCACCTCATTCTGCCCCATTCCATTCTCCAAAACCAACCGAACACAAGGATGAAACCGTTCCGTTCCTCAAATTTTTCCGAACCGAACACAGGGTCGGAACCATTCCATGCCCTAGGAATGGAACCATTCCATTCCGTCCTCCCCGGTTCCAGAACCGAACACATCTGTAATCTGCCGGAGCCTTCGGAGAAGAGAGGGAGCGGGGAATCGGCATGGCGCACGTGCTCCCGCTCAAACCAGGAAAGAGTATCTTCGATTTGGTGCGCGCATACCGCTTTTGTTGCTACTGTACTGTCTGAACTAGTGTACTTCTCAATCAGCACCGCGATCGATGTCGACACTCATGCGCAGGTATCCTGGTGCCCGCTGCCACGCGCCGGCCGCCGCTCAAAAACGCATGTGTCCGCCGCCACGCGCCGGCCGCAGCCGTCGGCATCTCCCACCACGCGATCGATCGATCGACGGCGGCGGCGTGGTGCGTAGCGTTGCCACTGTCAGCGGCGAGAGTGAGGTCACGCGACGCGAGGAGATAAAATAGGAACTGCGAGAGCGAGGCAATCCACACTAAACAAACGAATGTCAGCGGAGCGGTACGTGCTCGTCTACCAACCATGGCGATCGAGATTCGGGGACGACAGCGACACCCGGAATTCGTCCGGTCGTGAGAGCTGTGAAAACGATCGATCGCCCAGGAAGCTGCTCGGAATCCGAGCACGTCCGTTCATGGCTCTTCTAGATTGCGGCTTAACTTGTTGCCTGCCATCGGCTACGTGGCTGGCTGGCCTCGTGGGGTAATTCCGGTTCTATAATTGGAGACGAAAGTGAGGCGCTGAAACTGACGCTCAAGTGAAGTGCCGACCGGGACGCATGATTTATTATGGAAAAGACGTCCTTTTGGATGTTCGCGATGGTGGCATAGCCAACCTACACTACCGGAAAATCTGCCTCTTCCGTGCGTTGAACCTATGCCGTGAGCAGACGCACGGCAAAGAAATTTTTGCCGTGAGCAGACATGTTCAGCCCACGGCAAAACTCGAGGACACGGCATAGCTCACCACAGCACACGGCGAACCAGCAGCCCACGGCAGACTGCGGCAGAGGCTCACGGCAAAACAAGCCACACGGTGAAATACGCTGAAAGCTCACGGCAAAATACAGCCCACGGCAAACTGTTGGTTTGGTCCCACCTACGCAGCCCGTCTGACGGCGCGGCCTAGCGGACGCCATTTGCCGTGAGCTCTCCAGAAGGGCACACGGCATAGACAACCTTTGCCGTGTGCATTGGTTGGAGGCACACGGCAAAACCTTTATTCTGCACGTTTTCTTATTTTTTTCTGTTATTTCTGCACCATTTGTGCACCTCCGATCCATATATTCGTTATTTTTACCATATATCATAGGTCCCCAGGTAAGTTTTTGAGGGAATTTTGGCGCCTCCGGGGCATTCCCACCTTGAAACACTGGTTTGCGGGCCCACTAGCCGACAACTTTCCACCGCTTCCCGCCATTTTTCTTCCCGCGCGTCCACCGCTTCCCGCCTCCCGCCTATTTTCTTCCCGCGCTTTCCACCGCTTCCCACCTATTTTCTTCCCGCGCTTTCCACCGCTTCCCGCCTCTGTCTTCCCGCCATTTTTTCACTATATATATGTAGGCCTGGTCTCCATTTACATATCACATCTAGACTCATATCTGCAAACCACATCACTCTGTCCCATGGCTTCCATCGTATCTCTAACCCCCCAGGAGGCGGAGGCGCTTTGCGCCTCAAACTACCCCTGCCCGTCGGGCTACCGCGTCCCCACCGGCTGGATGCTGAGCGTCGGAGGCGTACCGGTCCCTCCTGTTCCTCTAGGTGTGGCGCATCAGATGGCCATCACGAACCACTACTACTTCGAGCTCACGCCAGAGCAGCGGAGGATTCCCCAGTGGCATCCCGACTACAGCCCGACTTGGGACGCCTTCTTCATCAATCGGCGTGAGAGTGCGCTTGCCAGGCACGACGAGGACAGCCCGCCTCGTTCAAACTTCAACGAGGCCGGCCGTCGGCTGTGGTGGTGCGGTCGGACTCTCCAAAGCGTCATGGCCTACCGTGGCCCTCGCCTGCGCTATCCTCAGTCTCAGTCCATGCGTGCTCACCCGCCGAGGTTTGACTACCGCGACCCCGATGCCAGCGACGACGACGTCGACGACTACAGTGGCGACGTTTATAGGGCTAGGCACGACTATGACTGAATCAGTCCAACATTCGAAAACAAGTTCGGCCGATTGTGACTTAATCTGGCCATGTATCTTAATTTTCAGTTGAGATATGTACTTTAATTCTAGTGAGCGGGAGTTTTCATGCACCTCATGCGGGTCCCGAATCGGACATAACTAATTAAAAAAATCAAACAAATGTGAAACCTTCGCGTGGCGTCATTTTATGTGAACTAGAAGTCAGAAAAAAAAATTCAAACCTAAGGTATGGCAATATGCTAGTGCAACACATGAAGTGCATTTTGTTGGTGATGTTTCGTGCACCGTCATTTCATGCGGGTCCCGAATCGGACATAACTAATTTAAAAAAAATCAAAAAAATGCAAAACCTTCGCGTGGCGTCATTTTATGTGACCTAGATGTGGGAAGAAAATTCAAACCTTGAGAAAAAATGTTTACCAGAAAGTTCTTTCACATAAATGACCTATCACGTTCGAGGTTGCATGCCTTTTAGGTTAAATGCGCTAGATTCGGCCATAAGCATGTCATAGTTTGTCGGAACGAGGCCATATCGGACACGCGCGTGGCCCTTGGGATGTCGAGGAACGCCACGAAGGTCGATTCTCGTTTTGTCTTACGAAAAGTGCCTTTTCCATTTTCGGAGTGCCAAAAAAGGGTTTTTTTTTGTGAAGCAGCTACCGAAACGCGAAATCGAAAGGTGGGAACAACACCCCACATTAATAGTAGACCATCTGGGATACGCATATGAGCTCTCGTTTTGTTACGGTAGCCTTTGAAGGTATATTCTGAATTTTGTGGAAGTTCCTGCCGATTTCGCTGGAAGCGGGGTGGTTTTGCACTTTAGAGGTAAAAAGTAAACCTCTTGAATTTTTGCAAAAATCATTTCTGGATCCGCAACATGTTATTTCTTCACTAAAAAGTAGGTGAAGAAAGGGGGCTGCGCACCGTCTGGCCGCGAGCGGGAGTTTTCGTGCACCGTCATTTCATGCGGGTCCCGAATCGGACATAACTAATTTAAAAAAAAAATCAAAAAAATGCGAAACCTTCGCGTGGCGTCATTTTATGTGACCTAGATGTGGGAAGAAAATTCAAACCTTGAGAAAAAATGTTTACCAGAAAGTTCCTTCACATAAATGACCTATCACGTTCGAGGTTGCATGCCTTTTAGGTTAAATGAGCTAGATTCGGCCATGAGCATCTCATAGTTTGTCGGAACGAGGCCATATCGGACACGCGCGTGGACCTTGGGATGTCGAGGAACGCCACGAAGGTCGATTCTCGTTTTGTCTCACGAAAAGTGCCTTTTCCATTTTCGGAGTGCCGAAAAAGGTTTTTTTTTGTGAAGCAGCTACCGAAACGCGAAATCGAAAGGTGGGAACAACACCCCACATTAATAGTAGATCATCTAGGATACGCATATCAGCTCTCGTTTTGTTGCGGTAGCCTTTGGAGGTATATTCTGATTTTTGCGGAAGTTCCTGCCGATTTCGCTGGAAGCGGGGTGGTTTTGCACTTTAGAGGTAAAAAGTAAACCTCCTGTTTTTTTGCAAAAATCATTTCTGGATCCGCAATATGTTATTTCTCCACTAAAAAGTAGGTGAAGAAAGGGGGCTGCACACCGTCTGGCCGCGAGCGGGAGTTTTCGTGCACCGTCATTTCATGCGGGTCCCGAATCGGACATAACTAATTTACAAAAAATCAAAAAATATGAAACCTTCGCGTGGCGTCATTTTATGTGACCTAGAAGACAGAAAAAAATCAAACCTTCGCGTGGCATCATTTTATGTGACCTAGAATCAGAAAAAAATGAAACCTTCACATGTTGGTGTCTTTGCCGTGTGCTGCAGGGTTAACACACGGCAAAGTGCCCATTTTGTGCACACAGCCATGTGTTAGACACAGCAAAGCAAAAGGGCTGGAAACCCTAATTCTAGCTTCTTTTCCGTGTGTTATACCTTGATGCACACGGCAAAACACGGGCACACGGCAAAGTCTTCGATTTAATGTCCTTCCGACAGCTCTGTCCGAAACGTTTTCCCCTCCTAGCTTCTTCCCCGCGCCGCCGCTCTCTCCCCAGGATCCGCCGCCGCCGTCGCCGCCTCTCTCTCTCTCCCCCGGAGCTCCCGTCGGCCGCACCACCTGCAGCACCTCCCCGCCGGCCGCCCCTCCCCTGCAGCACCTCCCCGGCCGCCCCCCCCCCGCGAGCACCTCACCGGCGGCCGCCCCCCTGCAGCAACCTCCCCGCCGGCCGCCCCCCTGCAGCACCTCCCTGGCAGCCCCTCCTGCAGCACCTCCTCGGCCGGCCCCTGCAGCAAGGTAAGCTAGTTAGGTTAGTTTATTGTTAGTTAGTGTTAGGTTTAGTTAGTGTTAGGTAGTTAGTGTTAGGTAAGTTAGTTAGTTAAGTTAGTTTACTATTAGGTTAGTGCTAGGTTAGTTTAGTGTAGGTTAGTTTTGCCGTGTGTTTGTGCTAGGTTTAGTGTTAGTTTAGTCCTAGGTTAGTTTATTGTTAGGTTAGTTTATTGCTAGGTTTAGTGTTAGTTTATTGCTAGGTTAGTTTAGTTGTTAGTTTACTGCTAGGTTAGTTTAGTTGATAGTTTAGTGTTAGTACTAGTGTTGTTAAAATAGTTTAGTAATGTGCACATTTTTCATTTTGCAGGATATGGCGACAGGTTGAGGGTGGGGTCATCGTCGCAGAGATCGTCTTCACCTTCCTCGACCGGTCACGCTTCGAGGGTAAGAATTCATCATCTCTCGTGCATAGGTTTTTTTTTGTGTCTAGATAACCAAGTCAGTCGTGAAACCTAGGGGTCTCCCGTTCGGAAGGGTTACGCGGATAAATATGTATTTAGTTGCATATTTTAACCGTAACTCTTCCGGATTGTCCACGTATTTTGGACAGCCGGAGGATGTGCAGATTGGGTATGTTCTCCATGCTTTGCCCTCAGCTCGAGACAGAATTTCGACGGCGCCTCCCTGTTGTTCTTCGGATGCACATCCTCTCAGCTTTTGGCCCGAGACGTGTATCGGGAGAACAGCGGGGAGGTGCTGCCGAAATTTTGTCTCGAGGCGGGGTAGAGCATGGAGAACGTACCCAATCTGCACATCCTCGGGTGGGATTAGAGCTCACCTATTAGAGAGATAGGGTTTTGCATGGCGTAAAACCTATATTCGTTAAAATTAATCGAACTAATGTTGGATGTAATGACATGTTAAATTGAAAGCATTGTAATTATGTGTTTATGCTAGATAGATGATGGATTCGAGTCATTTATGGATGTACGAGGGCAGAACTAGTCAGTGGGATTTTACTGATGAATGGAGAGATAAGACTGAGCAGTTCGTGGACAATGCGTTTGCCATACCTGCTAGACCCGCAAAAGTGTTGTGCCCCTGCATGAAATGCCGTAACATAAAACGGATGACGAAGGATGAAATGAGTAAACACCTGCTAAAACTTGGGTTCACACCGAATTACGATCGTTGAATTTGCCATGGCGAGCAACCAGCAAAACATGTAAGAAAGGAGTCGCAGCAGAGTCGGCCAGCGGGTGGATTTGATGCTGGGTTTGATGCGTGATTAGATGCGTTCCTTGATGCAAATGCGCCTGAAAACCCAAATGCAGATGAGGGGGAGACACCACAGGAGGCGGAGACAAGTGAGGAGCCGGAACAGAGCACAAAGAAGTTCTACGAGGCTGTGTTTGCTGCACAGAAACCCCTTCATCCACATACAGAGGTTACTCAGTTGGATGCCGTGGCTCGCCTAATGGCCTTCAAGTGTCAGAGTAACTTATCCAGAGACAAGTTTGATGATCTTCTGGTTGTCATCGGCAGCATTCTACCGAAAGGGCACATCTTGACCAAGAGCTTATATGAGTCGACTAAAATCCTCAAATCACTGAAGATGACATATGACAAGATAGACGCTTGTCCAAAGGGATGCATGCTATTTTGAAAAGAACATGCTAATGACAGCTATTGCATCCATTGCAAATCCTCTAGGTACTTTGAGGTCAAATTTGGTGATGGCACGAAGAGGCAGACTGGGATTCCCCAAAAGATCCTCTGTTATCTTCCATTCTTGCCGAGGCTCCAACGGCTTTTCATGACGGAGGAAACTGCCCAACAGATGCGATGGCCCATTTGAGGGGAAACGATACAAAGACAAGATGATACATCCGTCAGATGGTCAAGCATGGCAAAACTTTGTCAAAAAATATCCTTTGAAAGCGGGCAACCCGAGAAGCGTAGCAGTTGCGATATCAACCGATGGGTTCAATCCATATGGCATGTCAGCTGCAACATACAGTTGTTGGCCCGTGTTTGTTATTCCCCTGAACCTCCCTCCTGGCGTCGTCATGAGATCTGAGAACATGTTTGTGTCGATGATAATCCCGGGGCCGAAGTACCCGGGAAAGAACATGAGCGTGTACCTTGAGCCGCTAGTGGATGACTTGCTTGTTGGGTAGGAAGATCGCGGGGTGTGAACATACGACGCCGCAACAAAGGAGCACTTTGATATGTTTGTCTGGTACCACACATCCCTGCATGACCTACCGGCACGTGCATTGTTCTGCGGTTGGTGTACACATGGGAAGTGGCCTTGCCCGGTGTGTAGGCAGGCTGTGACTTTCTTTTGGCTGAAGAAGGGTGGCAAGTATTCTTGTTTTGATGAACACCGAAAATTTCTTGAGACGAATCATAAATATAGGAGTGACACAAAGAACTTCAAGAAAGGTGTTGTTGTCCATACTCCACGTCCACATCTGCCGACTGGCAAAGATACCAAGGCTGAGTTAGAAGCTCTCGTGCCGAACACCGATGGGAAAGGTTTCGTGGGATACGGGGAGACACACCAGTGGACCAACATTCCATGCTTGTGGAAGCTTCCTTACTTTGAAGATCTCGAGCTTCCGCACAATATTGATGTAATGCACACCGAAAAGAATATCAGTGAGGCCCTTTGGAGCACAATTATGGACACCGAGAAGTCGAAGGATAACATTAAGGCTAGAATCGATCAACAAGAATGGTGCGATAGGCCAAATTTGGATCCACAGCCTCCTGGTGTCAAAGGACCCAGGTGGACCAAGCGAAAGGCCCCGTTCGGCCCTTCAAGGACAGAAAGGAGGGAAATATTCCAGTGGATCGTCGACTGCTTGTTCTTCCCTGATGGGTATGCAACTAACTGGATGAGAGGAGCAAACCTGGAGACGTTGCGAGTGCATGGGCTCAAGAGTCATGACTATCACGTGTGGCTTGAGCGGATAATGCCCATCATGATTCGAGGCTATGTCGACGAGCAGACTTGGCTAGTGCTCGCGGAGTTGAGCTATTTCTTCCGCCAGCTTTGTGCTAAGGAGTTGGACCGTGAAGTGGTCAAGAAGCTAGATAAACAGGCACCCGAGCTACTTTGCAAGCTAGAGATGCTCCTTCCGCCAGGGTTCTTTAATCCGATGCAACATATGATCTTGCATCTCCCGAAGGAGGCGTTACTGGGGTCCACTGTGCAGACCCGTTGGCAGTATGGCCCTGAGAGAGAAACAAAGAAGCTTCGTGAGCAAACAGGCAACAAATGCAAGATCGAGCCATGCATAGCCGAGGCAACACTTAACAAGGAGGTGTCAAACTTCACGACAAAGTACTATGATGAAAACATTCCCACTCAGCACAATCCAATCCTTTGTTACAATGCCGCCAACCCTGATGATGTACCCAAGCTTGGCATCTTCATAGGGCTAGGTGGCACATCTAGAGGCTCGAAGAGGCGCAAGATAAAGAATCCTGAATGGGGCTTAATCCACTCGTATGTCTTGAAAAGCATGGATGAAGTGAAGCCGTACTACAAGTAAGTGCTCAGTACTTAGTTTTTCACACACATTCACTCGTTAGTCTGTGGCTAACACTTTCCTCTTTTTCATTGCCATAGAGAATTCACCCAGAAATATTGGAAGCTAAGGAGGGATCCAACGAAAGAAGAAGATAATGATCTTTTTGTAAACGGTGGTGGTTACGGTTTCATTAGCTGGTTCTCAACATTGGTACCTTTCTATATGACTTTCTCGTAGTGCTTACATTACTCGACCACTTCTCCTACTAAACTTTCCCTGCTGAACATGTAGGCAAAAAATGACCAAGAGATGAGACTCGAGTTGAGACAAATTGCCAGGGGCTTTACCTCACCCGTCAATGCATTTGATGCTTATGACGTCAATGGGTATCGCTTTCATACCCATGAGTACACAGAACGCCGGGCCAACCGGAAGACAACAAATAGCAGGGTTTTGTGTGAAGGCTCGGATGGGCTCCATTACTATGGTAGAGTCGAGGGTATATACGAGCTGAATTATGGTTTCGGCAAAGGGCTTAACCCCGTTGTATTCAAGTGTCAGTGGTTGGACCCACGGCGGGTGAAACGGAAACCTGAAATTGGCTTGGTCGAAGTTGAGCGAAGCTCCGTTTATGAGGGAGATGATGTATATATTTTGGCTACCCAGGCCTTTCAAGTATTCTATCTCCCGTACCCGTGCAAGAACCCCAAAAAACGACTTCAGGGTTGGGATGTCGTGATCACGGTGCCGACGCACAATAGGCCGCCTAAGCCAGACCAAGACGATTACCGTCGCCTTGACCCCTCGACATATGATGGCGAGTTCTTTCAGGAGGAAGGGCTTCCAGGGAAATTCACTATCAACTTGGCGACTGATGATGACATGGTAGTAGACGGTGAAGAACATGACGAGGTTGAGGCAGAAGACATTGTGGATGATGTAGTTGAGGAGGTTCAGAACGCACAAGACTTGACTTTGCTTGAACGGTTCCATGCAGGCCTTGACGAAGATGAGCCAACGATACCACCTCCAGATTTCTTGCCTGATTATTGGTGGGGGGGTGATAGCGATGACGAAGCAAGTGGCCCGTCGGTTGTTCCCGGTGATCTCGAGACGGGCTTCTGAAGTTCTTAGCGACCTTATGTAATAGTGATTTGTAAAAGTAGCCTATTATTTGTGAGAACTCTTTGTAATAATAATGATTGTAAGAACTCTATTTGTGTGTTAATTATTTGCATTCAATGGTTTTGTAAGAAATCTATGTCATGTTGTATTTTTAATTATGTGCTTTACTTATTTTCTCCTTTATCTATATCATTTGATTTACTCATGTGTACTAATGAAGATACTATTTTTGTGAATGCAGGTGTTTCCAACATGCCAGGAGGGGGGCGCAAAGGAGGAGGGGGACTACTAAAGAAGGCCGTGAAGAAAGTTAGGGGCTTGACGACTATTCTTGCGCAGTCTGGCCCGACGGGCTCCACTTCACCCCCACGGGCAGCTAGTCCTCCAGCCCCTTCGAGGCGTCGGAGGGGTAGACGGGCACCTAGTCCTCCCCCAGTCGAGGAGGTGGTGGAGGACATGGACGTTGACGAGGACGAGGAGGAGGAGGACGAGGAGCAGGTGGAGGAGGAGGAGGACGTTGCTGAGGACGAGGAGGAGGAGGAGGAGCTGGTGGAGGAGGAGGAGGAGGAGGACGAGGACAGGATCTGGGAGCCACCGGAGGTGTACGTTGAGACGGTTGAGTCGATGCCTTCTGAGCCTGGGACACGTGCTCCTTACCAGCGTGGGGTCTCCGAGCTGCCTACCTTGGACGAGTGGAAGGCAGCCAGCGGGGTTGTTACGCTTATCCCGAGAGGGGAGAGGTATCTACTTTCACAATCATATGTTTTCACAACTTTTCATCACTATTTGCTCATATCATTTTGGGTTGTTCATTGTGCAGGTCCTTCGTGTACAAGGAAGGCTACAAACTGCGTGCCTACTCGAGCATCCTTGGATGCCTTGTTAGGAAGCACTGGCCTGGGTTTGTGACCATGCCTAATGGTCGCACCGAGATAGCTTGGACTTGGGACCACTTCGCTTACGCACCTGATCCGGATGGCGAATACGGGAGGAGGGTCAGGAACTGTGGATCTAGGGTGCTCCGTGATTTCTGGGTAAGTTAACTTTACTTCTCGTCATTCTGTAATTCTACTTCAAGAGCCTACATTTTGTCACTTTCTTCCACTAATGCCTTTTTTCTCACTTTTTTGCATCCTTGTAGGCCTACTTTCGTATGGATCCTGATTCTGACAGGGAAGACTGCATTCAGGTGGCCGGCAGGATAGCGCAGAAGAAAGTGACCGATATGCACTACGAGGGGCGTATTTTGTCCATCCGCAATTGGTACGCCGAGAAACGCAAGCTCCCGATGAAGAAGGAGCAAGCCCGAGAGATCGTGGACTTCCAGCCATGGCAATACTTGCAGGTACTTCTATTTCCCGTATTATGGAATTGGTGACCGCCGGATGTTTTTCATTAATATGTGTATTTTGTGCATATGCAGTCCCCTCCTCCGTATGTAGGTCACACCAGACCTCAAGTTTGGCGCGCGATGGTTCGTCACTACACAAGCGCCGCATACAATAGGAAGCACGCAGAACAAAAGCTGAGGAGAGCCGAGATGAAAGGTGGATCACACACGCAAGGCAGCATCGCCCTTGGCATCGTCCAGGACAAGAAGGTGAGAAAATGCATTGCCTTAACCTTGATCATCATGTTCTTCCTTATTCCGCAAATGCGTTCATGTATCTTTGTGCTATCTTTTGCAGGACAAGGAGATAGGCTCGACTGCATCGTTGTTCAAGATATGGGGCGACAACCGCAAGAAGAAGGACAAGAAAGACGGGACGATGAAGTGGGTGAGCGAGATCGCCGAAGCCGAGGACAAGGCGTACCGGGCCAAGTATGCGCAGATTCACGGCCCCGAGGCGAACCCCGACATCGAGCCATTTGACCCCGAGGTTGCCATGCGTGCGGGAGAAGGCAAGAAGCATGGCCGCTTGTTTGTCTGTGATGGGGCGGTAGATCCTAAGACCATCCCGTCGTTGAGATAGATCAACCGTGGCAAGACAAGCTCCTCGCCTGCCGTAGAGCCCCGCCCGACGCCGTCGTCTATAGCCATTGATGGGATACGGGTATGTTCTCCTTCCTTAGTCATCTATACTTCATTCCATGTTTTACATTGCAACATCCATGACCTTCGGATGACACAACGTAGGCTCAATTGGAGGCTGAGAAGGCCCAGAGGGAACAGGCCCAAGCCCTACTTGCTCATCAGCAGCAGATGATGATGCAGCAGCAGCAGATGATGATGTGGATGAACCAGAGGCTCAGTGCCCACGATGCCCACTTAGCGGTGAGTTCTCGCTCATACAACGTTAGATGAATCATAATTCCATACACCTTACCCGCGCATGCTTGATTTGCAGGCCTCTCTACCGGCTGGCACCACTCTTCCTACATTTGATCCACCTCCCTTCGACTTCAACACATGGGTAAGTTCTCGCTTGTATTATGTGCCAATCTCAAAATACCACATGTCTAGTGCATATTGACTTAGGCTCACAATTTTCTATCTTGTAGCTACATGCCTCGGGTGGATCCAACAACGCGGAGGTCGGTGGGTCATCGGGTCAGAATGAAAATGACATGATGACGCCTCCTACGGGAGGACTGGCTAGCTTCAACAACCCGCACGTCGTCCGCCGGCTTTGACTCCCGGTTAGATCTCAAATTCTACTTAGTTGTCAAATTTCTACACTTAGCGCAATCTTCCCTTAGTTGTCATATTTCTACACTTAGTGCTATCTTCTCTTAGTTGCCATGTTGGTTTAGTGACTTGTAGTTTCAATGTCCATTTAGTGACTTGTAGTTGTCATGTCCATTCTTACATATTACTTGTCAAAAATACTTGCTAATGGTAGAGATTCGGTCACTTTGAGTTGCTATGTCCATTCTTACATATAACTTGTCAAAAAAACTTGCTAAGGGTAGAGATTCGGTGTTGTGTAGTTGTTATGCCCATTTAGTAACTTGTAGTTTCCATGTTCATTGTTTCAACAACACTTGTCAAAATTACTTTATATATTAGTATACTATGTCATATGACTTGTGAATCTAATGTTTTTTGCATTTGAACTTGTAGGATGTGCATGAAAGATGAACTCGTTGATCTTCCGGCATTGGGTTGCCATGTGTTGTTGTATTATGAACATATGAACTTGTTATGCACTATTTGTGGTCATGGAGTTTGTATTATGCACCTATTGTGATATATTATGCATGTATTTGTGATCTATTATGCTAAATTTGTGATATATTGTGTATTTATTTGTTTTATGATGCAAATATGTTGTTGTGATGCCACTGCTGTTGGCTTTGTTGCATATATATTGGTATTGTATTTTATGTGCAGGGATTCCTGTAAATACAGATAAAACAGTGAAAAAACTGGGCCTTTGCCGTGTGCTTGCACACGGCAAAGAAACCATATGTCCTCTGCCGTGTGCTAGCACACGGCAAACTTGCCACGCGTCAATAGCCTGTGCTCTCCTGGGAGCTGATCTGATGATGACCTGGGAAGTGTGGCGCACGGCATAGCAAAGCACACGGCAAAATGCAACAGCACGGCTCACGGCATAGCAAAGCTCACGGCAAACTTCCAATGGAGGCTCACGGCAGAGAATGATCGCACGGCAGACTGGAGGTAGTCATCTAGGTGCAAAGCACACGGCAAAGCAGTAGCTCACGGCATACTGTAACATCGGGCCCACCTCTTTCTCCGTCGACGGCTGGAAGGCGTTTGCTACTTTACTTCGCCGTGCCTCCTAGTGCAGCACACGGCAAATAGTTCGCCGTCGGTTTTCGGGATAGCTCACGGCATAGGATGTTCGCCGTGGCGTTCGTTGCCGTGTGTTGTTCGCCGTGCGCAAACACACGGTTAACTATTTGCTGTGGGCTTTGCCTATTTCGCTGTGTGTCGCAGGCACACGGCATAGGCAGGATCTCCGGTAGTGTCTCTCATAATTTCAAGTAATTCGTCAAAAAAGGCCACCAGGCAGTAACTGTTTATGAGGAATTTCGCGACTATTCTTCCGTCCCTCCTGAATATCGCATAGATTCGATGTGCGTACTTTCTCTGCAACCTGAAACGATCTGTCGACTGCGGTTAAGCTGAATCTACTGGCTAGCCCCAGCCCCCGCTGATCGATGTCCCAATTTGATCTTGGCGGGGACACCTCCATGAATGCTTTACACAGTTCCATCCATGGATGGCCGGAGAAATTTCTCGTGGACCATCCATGGTTAGGCCGGCCAGCCGTCCGTCCGTCCATGTGCGGAGGTCACCGGCCGGAATTTATGGGCCAATTGTCAGTTTGTCACGGCAAAAGGGGCGTGCGGCAAGTTGCCAGGGAGAAGTAAAGAATTGCGTATGCGGCATGGCAGGATCGAGCAGCATGAGATGGTCACAGCCAGGATTGCCTGAGCTGCGAAAGTGTGCGATCGAGCTCCTCTCCCCTGGTTTCTGGACTGTGTGACATTACTGCAGCAGAAGGCTCCAAGCGATTCTGTGCTGGGAAAAGCTTGCACGGAATTGGAAATCAATCATGTCGTTCTGGCATGCAGGGGTGATGAACTACTAGTTTTTTCAGGTACAGGGCCCTCCTCTTGGATTCAAGGGCCCTCTTTTCAATGGTATTTTAAGGCCCCGCGCCATTTGAAATGAACTATTTCATAAGAATTATAGAGGAAAACTAACATGAGGTCCCACATCATGTTTTCATCCTTTGTGTCTATAATTCCTATGTTTTTCCTGCATGGCATTCAAATGAAACTTTTGAAATTTTCATGTAATTTTGGTTCCTGTAGGAGTTCAGAATATATGGCTTCCCAATTCCTGCATTTTTCCGATTCCTACGTTTTAAATTCCTATGTTCCAAACAGGACCTAAAGGATTTTACTTTTTGGAAATTGTTTCTATAATGTTTGTTTGGTTATAGATTACAACACCATAGATCGAGCCTGCAAACACTAGGAACGGTCGAAGATTGGCATGTGCGAGGGCGACATGTTTGAATAGAAGAAGGGCACTGAGGGAGTCTTTGTGCTTACGACGACATCTTTAGTGGCGAGCGAGGCCTCAGATTCTCTCCATGTCCGGATCCAACTAGTGAGAAGTTGCTAGATGGTAGTGAGTTTGATGACACTGATGGTGTCGATGACAAGTACAAGCGCATTCTATTGGGAACACAAGATCTCAGATCAGGCAATATCGATGCGTATGTGTCGTTCCCTTGATGAAAGAGGTGGATTGAAACTCGGATATTGGGATGAAAATCCGGAGAACGGCATATGGTTGAACTCGACATCATCCACATGTGTGCGACAAATCATTCATATGTCATTTCTCATAGGGTTCATGACAGGTTTGTGGACATACTTTTGGAGGTGATGGCCTCAGTTTTTTTTCGTTGTTTGGTTCGGCACAATGCCTCACTTTGCTTGGGATTGTCAAATAATTAATAAGATATGGCTTTGTGCATCTAGCGATGTAGGGACCGGGGCTCATCCTCCTATTTGAAAAAAACTTTTCATGTTATTCCAAAGAAAAATTCCATTAGGACAATGCTCATGTAGTTTTCCTATATTTTCATGACAACCTTGATATGCAGAAATACAGCTAGTATGCATAATATTATTGCGTTTTCAGTCGCTAAAGGGTTTTGTGTACTTCTTACTATTTCTGATTCCTAGAATCATAAGATCACCATATGATTTTCATATGAATTTTACAAGATTTTAAACCTTTTCTTTATGCCGCTCATTTTGGCTTGTAGGATTGAATCATACATGATTGTTTTCAAAGACTTCCAGTGCAGTATATTTCACCGTTTTTTCGCATCCACGCAAACATTTTGGAAAACATTGTTTGTTTTTCCGGCGGTGAGGTCAACCAAATTTTGGCGCAAACACAATATTGTAGACTCCATGTCACCATGACATCCAATCGTGCATTTTCCTAATTCCATGTTTTGAGAATACATCAAATCAAAGTATTCTTTCTGTCCTAAAATAAGCGACTTAATTTTATTTAGATATGGATGTAACTAGATGCATTTAAATGTATAGACATATCCGTATCTAAAAATAGCTGAGTTACTTATTTTGAGACTGAGGGAGTATATGGCAGGTTTCCATCATCATATTTATAATTTATACAAGCATGTTGGATTGAGAAAACAAACAAAGTTGTGGCCGAACAAGCAGTATTAATGCCGAGAGAATGTAGACAAGCAACAGATTAAACGGCTCAAAAACTCATACTCCCTCCGACCCATAATACTCTTTGCTAATATAGACATATCTATCATTAAAATATGTCTAAATACATCCATATTAACTAATATGAGTCGGAGGAGTACCAGATTAACCGGAAAAAGAACTTCCGTGGACGCGCGTCCAATTGTATACGCAATCCTATTAGGCTGGGATGATCGCGACCAGGCATCAACAGACATGTATTTATTGTGTACAAGATTATTTCTGGTGTGCCTAGCTCGGCTGGCGCGCGCTGCTCTGAATTGATATGAGCACACGTACACTAGCTCTCTAGCTTGAGCTCTTAGCTCATGTGCTGTCCGGCGTCCTAGCTAATTTCACAAGTTGCACGGCCGAGTCATTTATTGCCCACGTTGCATGCCTCTCTGCGAAATAAAATGGTAACAACTGCAAAATTCGCTATATATAACATCTTTTTTTTTTGCGACATGCCATATGTAACATCGCAGTGGATAGTTTTCCTTTCCCCTATTTTTCCCGCTCTTTATTTTCAATGCATTCCTACTTATCTCCTCCTTCCATGCACTCTGTATATAAGATCACTATCTGAATTTGCTTTTCCGACAAATGCAAGGCCACCGTCTCCTCACCTCCTCATTTCCCCAAGGATGCATTTTCCACATTATTAGTTGATTGTGTTTATCTCATTGGATTCAAGTGACATAATTAACCTCCAAAATGACGGTTTTCTGAGGAAACCGAGCTGAGTATTTTCCTAAAGTAGCATATTTAAGTAGGGCATCTTCTTATTTTATTTTTCTTGACATTAAAAATTGAGTACCACTTTAAGGTCGAAGGGAATATCCGGCGTCTTCAACAATTGCCTTGCTGCAATTAAATATGTCTTGAGCAGCATTGTTACTATTACTTCCTCCATTTTAAAATAAATGACTTAACTTTGCTAGTATATACTCCCTCCGTTTTTAAATATAAGATATTTTAGCTTTGTGAAGCTAGTGTATTTAGACATCTTTTAGTATATAGATTCGAGCGAATCTACACATTAAAACACATCTACATACATTAGCTTCACAAAGCTAAAACGTCTTATATTTAAAAACAGAGGGATTACATTTTTAGTCACTTATTTTGAGACCGAGTGAGTTAAAAGAATTATCACCCAATATGCTGGATCATTCGGTGGCCGACGTTTCTCGTTATGTACATATCGACAGGTAGACAGACGCATTTTCAGTTAATGCTGATGGTTGCCCGAACATACCAGCCAAACTGCCAAAGTAATTCCATTCTGTCACCAAGAATTTGACTTCCATTGGCGATCAAGTGCACTTTGTTCATTACTATGCTGGAGCCAAATCACATGCTCTTGTCTTCCACCTAATGCCAATCATGTGTGTACTAATATTTTGTTCGAATTAACCTGTTAATAATTTTCGTTGAACTATTAATGCACCGATAACTTGGGGAGGCGGTTCTTCTCAGCTAGTCGCCATCAGAGTACGAAAGACATTTGCACCGACTCTGGCAGCCGACACTCACAGCTGACGGTGCGTACGCGAAGACAGTTTTTGGCCAGGAATCATGTTGATTGTGATGCCAGATAAAGAGAAATGAAATAGATTTGTTTAAGTTGTCGGTTTTCCAGTTTCTCTTAGGCACATATCAAATTAAAAACTTCCAAAAGACAACCGTGTTGTATACAAGACTATGCCCGTCAGTTACAATAGATGGGAGGATTTTTGTAGTTTTTTTTTAAAAAAAGAAAACGTTATTTTAAAGTTTCAAAAAAAATTGGAAAAAAATCCAGATGTTAACAATGGTGTGATCTACCAATGTGTAAAATTTGAACTGCAATGAATAACAAAATCTGACAGATTTTTAGATTTTGAAAATCTATTTTCACTACTATAGATGTCAGATTTTGTCATTTTTGCATAGCTCAAAATATAAGGTATTTAGACTTTAAAATTTGCATGATTATAGATCACAATGTTTTCCAGATGTACATTTAATTTCATAATTTTAGAAAACTTTAAATTACCATTTTTAATTTTTTAAAACGAGCTGCATGTAGCTCGAGCTACTCGGTTGCGGCTTCCGCTTTGTTCCCCGTCTATCTTATGCAAAATAGTGGACTACCACCGATAGTAGCTATACACTCATATCCAACCATTCAATCATCCTATAGAGCAATTTAGACCCTAGATCTAAGTTAACACAGTTAACAGAGTCGTCTTTTGTTTTCCCACCCCACCCGACCACACAGCTAACCACCTCTCCCTTACTGCCCTCCACTCACCCTCCACCCACGATTTTGAGCCCTGCTGCCCCCACCTCCTGGACGCCGGTGGCATTCCCGGCCACCGGCGGGAATGCACACGCGTTACGCCAGTAGGTCGCCGACGAGACATATGCGTCGCGCCACCTGCTGCCATTTTGCCCGTCAGGCGCGGTAACTCTTCCGGCGGTCAAATGGTGGCATCGTCAGCTGCTACCCTTGATGTGGATCCATATACGACTTGGTCTTCACCTACTTCCATAGGAACTGGCCGTCTGGCCATAGCCCTGCCTCCTCCACCTGCCGCCATAGGGAAGGGACTGGTCATAGCCGTACCTCCTCCACCGTCTCTTCCCTTGCCGTCGCCGTTGTCGTGGACCGTTCTAGGCAGGGGTAGGTGGCCAGGAACTCATGGGCCTCCAACAACCACTGTAGGCACCGTTGGAGCGAGGCCACGACGGCGAGGCCGTGCGTTCCAACGCTCACACTGGGGTCTGGAGTGGCCGGGGGCAGCACACGCGCAGGGAAGGTGGAGGGGCTAGAGCCGGGCCACGCCGGCGAGCCGTGGAGGACTAGTTCGACGAAGTTGAGGAAAGGGATGGGCGGGGGTGGCATAGTTTCCGCCCATAGTGACCGAATCCACCGCCTGCGACCGGTGCCCGCAGAGCCCCCCAGCCTCACCGGCAGAGTCGCTCGCGTCATCGGGTCCACCGCATCGGGCAAGCTAAGAGGTTTAGGCCATCGGCGCCCCTCCTTGGCCCATGTCTCCTCTCGTTCGTTCTACGTCCAGCTCGCCGATCCGGCCGAGCCCACGATTCTGGCTGGAAACCATGAATGCACATGGTGGGCCACGCCAACGAGGAGGATGGGGATGGCCATGCCGGCAAGCAGGACAAGGATAGGGGCTGGACGCGCCGGCGAGCACGAAGGGAGGTACAGGTGAGGCCGAGCGACAACAGGGGATGGCGGCGCCGGTGTAGTATAGGGGCGGCGCGAGGTGGACTGGTTTGCTTGCGCGGCGCCATGGAGAAGGCGAGGAGTGGTGGTGGGGATTGGGTGCGGTGGGTTGCGTGCGGTCTGTTATTTTCTGATCCGCGTGCGGGGTGGGTTGGGTTGGGTGAAACCGGTCAGGTGGTGAGAGAGAGCCTGTTTGATGGCAGCGGTTAACATATAGGAACAACAGTATGAATCACGAACTACATCAAACAATCCTCCATGCATGTATAGCTACCACCGGTGATAGAAAATCTGCATTGTCTATCTTATTAACGTGAACTTCCATAGAGCATGTCTGTATGTGTCCTTCTGGGTAAAATAATAGGACTTCTGTAGACATCTGGTTACCTCATCTGCATCGATCCGGCCTAATTGATCTGATAATATCTTTCCTCTAGTATTTTAATATAAACTTCTGTTTTTTTGGCCCAAGCATTAGACTTTTGAAAGAGTAATTAAGCCACAAACTACAAGATCCCTAGAAAACAAGCCATGTATTAGAGGAACTACTCGAATTAGACTTAACCTTCCACAAGTGTAATTAAGGTTAGTGAGCATGATTCACAAATTTTGAGACATATCCAAGCCAAAGTGGGCCAAAAGGAGATCAACAGGCTGCAGGTGGTGACCCATGATGCGGCCAGATATCCTGGTCGCGCCATGCAACCCATCAGGGCCCTCGAGCCTCCTCTCATCGCGTCCTTTCATGGAGCTCCTTATACCGCGAAAACGCATCGTTCCAGAAACGCAGAGTTTTTTTGCGAACCAGAGCGCCGCCTCCATTACGATCTTTGTTTGGGGATAACATTTTTCTTCCTCTCCACTCTAGGGAGGGAGATTTTAATGCAATGTTCACCCCCATCAGATGCTTGCTATTAGGGCCCAAATAACATTCATTTTATTGCTTCATCATACATATGAGTTTGGGATTCATCTGCATTGTGTATCACCCGTTATAATGTTGACCATACGAACCATGTCGTGACACCCTGGCAAAAACAAGGGGGAGATGTTGTAATTTGAGGAGTGACATGGGTACGCCTGCCAGGGCCCGTGGCATTGGTACCCCTGGATATATTTGGGTTAAGGCCCATAGGAATATAGGTCCAAGATAGGAGCCGACATATGTTGTATTCGAATAAGGAAATAATATGTAAACTGCCATAGCACGGTGAATTTGTATAGTAACCTACTGGAACCTCGAGACCTGGCCACCTATAAAGAGGGTCCAGGAGAGGCCGGCCAGGGACACATCGAGATTGAGCTTGTAAAACTAGCTTTGTCTCAATAAACATCGAGTTTCGCCTTGTTTGTCTGATCTTTTACCTTCGAGATCATCCAACGCCCTCTTCCCCCGATCCAAAGTCCTTAATCCAAGGATATTGTCGAGATTAACCCTCGTCAATTGGCGCCGACCGTGGGGACCTTGGGAGATTCTGCGTTTGCGAGAAGATTCACATGTCCAACCGTTCGTGGTGCATGGATGACGGTCAACTTGAAATACGTAAACAATATTGATAATTTTATTTCATTTACCATCAGTTGTGGAGTTTCATTCATAAATTGTTTTATGATGATCTCAGACACATACACACAACTCACATATTGATCTCCTTCTTTATAGATCGAAAAATTGCGGAAAAAGCTCCCACTAAAGGAATGCGTACGAGCAATTCAAGAGGAAATGGGAGGATTTTTGCTTAGGGAGGTCATATCTCCTAGTGGAGAATACTATTGCCGATAATGCATGCCTCCATGAAATTTGATGATCTTCATGTAATTAAATAGATAATCTATACCAAATTATATATATATGTATGCTCGGAAGAGAAATTATATTATAGCAATGTGTACAGTATGTAGTAGCATACAATATGTGTATACAAAAACTTTTTGAAATAAAAAGGAATTAAATAGAAAACACAGAAATTCATAAACCCTAAATCCTAAAATAGAAAATAAGGTGGCTATAGGCTGGAGGACCTTTAGTCCCAGATTATGCCGAACCGGGACGGGGGGAGAGGGGGCGTAGTCTCGGTTAGAGAACCCGGACTAAAAGGCCTTACGATCCAGTTCAGTAAGCCTTTTTTCCACTAATGGGGCGACATCTTGTGCCCTTTCCCGGCCTTTTGCCGCTTGCAGGTGGTGAAGAAGCGATTATGGGTCTTGGGAAGCCGAGGGTATTTTAGTACCAGCTGCTTCTGCTTGGGCTCGACATCGTAGACTTCATCCTCATGGATCACCCCGGCCGTCTCGAAGAGTGGCTCGCCGAGGACATGGCGCCGGAGGTACATAGCGATCACCTCCTCATCCGTCGGTAAGGAGAGCGCGTGCAAGGCAGCTTCGGTCAGCGGCTTCGCCATCTTTTGCAGGAGAGAGCCCACCGTCGACGACGAAGATCCGTCGATCGAGGACGCGCACGTACAAGCTCCCTTCAAGGTTTAAGCTAGCCTTGATCGATGTATTGGATTGCAAGAGGCCCGGACGTATGTATATATATATGGTGCCTCGTTGCTTCAACTTCGTTGGTGTGGTACAACCTAGCTAGCTAGGGATTACCGGATCAGACACTAAGGGGCTGTTTGGTTCAGTGGCTATCCACTGGATGGCAGTGGATATCCACTTTTTTGGTGGCTATCCATTGTTTGGTTTAGAGGGTGGAGGTGATGGGGATAACCACTTTTGTCTCAAAATGATGGTTGAGCATATCCCACCAAATCTGCTGGATGAGCTCAACCACTTCTGGCTAACGTCGATAGCCTCACCCGAACCGTTTTTTCTTGAGTCGTTCGTTCACCAACTATTATCCATTCCCCTTCTCTTCTCGTTTCCTCTCTCCGACCACTGTGGCGGCGGCCCGTGGAGGGCTGGGCAGGGGCGGAGAGGCCCGAGCTGCGCGGCGGCGATATGGAGGTGCGAGCTTGCGGCCGGCGGCTGGGAGGTGTGATCTTGCCGCCCGAGGCGGTAGGAAGGGGCGAGCTGCGCGGCCTGAGACGACAAGGAGGGGTGAGCAGCGTGGCAGGCACCGGGTCAGCTCGAGCTCGCGGTCGGCGCCGGGAAGGGAGGCAGGAGGTGGGATGGCCTCCGAGACATGGGCGGATGCACGACTTGGGATGGCGCCGGCTGGAGGCGAGCGGATCAAGCACATGCCGACCGGGCGTTGCTGGGGAAGCAGGCAGGCAGAGGAAGAAGATAGAGGAAAGGGGAATGGCTAACCACTTTTTTGTCATACCTAGCCAAACAAAAAAATTGGCTATCCCTAACCAGCTGGTTGGGGATATCCTTATCCCCTAAATGCCATCCCCTGAACCAAACAGCCCCTAACACGGACTCAAACGGACTGAATCCTACTCGAACTCGAACACGCACAGGCGAAACTGTTAATTAGCGACCGGTAATCTTTTGACGTTCTGTACTACTACCTAGCTAGTCCGATTTGTAGTACTAGTCTCTTTTTCAAGCACCAACTGGTATGGCTCTAGGGAGTCGACTGTACATGAAACTCTTCTTTATCAGTATGGGAGACTAGGATGTTTCCCTGCGTGAACACTTCTTTTAACCACGTAAACAATTATTTTTTATTAATAGAAGAAAATGTTGAAGCTGTGTGAACGTTCTTTCTCGTTGCAGCCATATGTGGTTAGACAAATCTTAGTTACAAACCATGTGCATCTCTCGACATGAATCACAAGGCTAATCAGACGGCTGGTTATCTGAGTGAACATTTTTTTCTGAGAGAATTAGCAAGCCCAATCAATATACATAAAACTTGAAAAAAAAAACATGTCCCCTGACACTAGAAAGACAAAACTGATTTTTCTCCCCAGTCGGTAACAAGGTTTTCTCGAGGCGTAAAGTTGGGTGCTCATATATACACATATCTATCAGAATATTTGTAGACCAGAGACGTGGAACGCACAAAGTGTACAGTGCTGAGAACCAGCAATTCAATGGTATTTGTAATCTCAGACCAAATCAACATCTTATCTGAATCTAGCCAAGCTTTAGAGATCCCTACATTCTAAAAAAAAAAACTTCCTCTCAATGGAATATTTTGTAGTATTCCTTATAGCTGGCCTTGCGGATTCTTTTCTTGGTCGATCTTGATCTATTTCTCCGAGGAATCACTACGGGAATGGAGGAAGAAGCCGACGGCTGGGCGCTATGCCGACGGCCAAATGTCGTTGCCGTCGGCGTAGAAGGCCTCCGGGATAGCCCGCGAAGGAGCCCCTCGGCGTATCGTTGCCCTCGGCGTAAGATAGCTACGCCGACGGCCTTTTATACGCCGACGGCAATGCCCTCGGCATAGCTATTTTCCATTTTACCACATTAATCTTAGAAAAATCATAACTAAATCATTCTAATTCACAAAAATACAAATAATATATCAAAATTTGCAGAAAAATAAGATCTATTCATCTAAACCTTCAAAAATTTATAACTAATTAATTTAATTATTTATGATTTTCAGTTTAGGGATTTAGGGTTTTGATTCAGTTGGAAGTCGAGAAAATTTGAACTAGAGCCGCATCATAGTTTGCCCATAATTTTTCTAAAAAATCATTTTCATGTTCATAAGTAGAAGTTTTATCAGAGATCCATAAATAATTCTGTAAAATTCAACCCCTAGCTAAGAAGGTTCATGCCCGCCGTTTCGACCGTATTTTGAATCGAGCATAAGAAGTTCAAAAAAATTCAAAAAAATGTAAAGCCTTCGTATTGTGTCATTTTATGTTACCTAGTTGTGAGAAAAAATAATAAACTTGGACTATTGCAAATATTGTAGAAACCTCTTCTCAGAAATGACCTATGATGTACGAAGTTTCATGGCTTTCAAGCCAGATGAGCTAGGTCATGACCTGAACCATAGAATAGTTTGTTCAAATGACCCCATATTGTGCACATGTGTGCATATTGGGATGGGAAACAAAGTTCATATTGGGAGTTTTCATTTTCTATGCATAAAAAAATCAATTTTCATTTTCTAAGTGTCAAAATTGGGTTTTTTTGTGAAGGAAGTACCGAAAATACATTACAAAATTATACCAACCTAATTTTCAACAATAGTAGGAAACATTTGTGTATATATTACCAATTTTTTGTGTGTATGAAGCTTTGCATTAACCTTTCACAAAAAAGACAAACTCTTGCCGATTTAGCAGGAAGCGGGGTAAATTTGAACTACAATTGTATCATAGTTTGCCCATGTTTTTTTCAAAAAATCATTTTTAGGTTCACAAGTAGATGTTTTATCATAGATCCATAAATAGTTCTGCAAAATTAAACCCCTAGCTAAGAAGGTTCATGCCCGTCGTTTTGACCGCATTTTGAATCGAGCATAAGAAGTTCAAAAAAATTCAAAAAAATGTAAAGCCTTCGTATTGTGTCATTTTATGTTACCTAGTTGTGAGGAAAAATAATAAACTTGGACTATTGCAAATATTGTAGAAACCCCTTCTCAGAAATGACCTATCATGTACGAAATTTCATGGCTTTCAAGCCAGATGAGCTAGGTCATGACCTGAATCATAGAATAGTTTGTTTAAATGACCCCATATTATGCACATATGTTCATATTGGGATGGGAGACAAAGTTCATATTGGGAGTTTTCATTTTCTATGCATAAAAAATCAATTTTCATTTTCTAAGTGTCAAAATTGGGTTTTTTGTGAAGAAAGTACTAAAAATACATTACAAAACTAGACCACCAAAATTTTAAACAATATTAGGACATATTTTATGTATATATCACCAATTATTTGTGTGTGTGAAGCTTTGCATTAACCTTTCATAAAAAAGACAAACTCTTCCCAATTCAGTAGGAAGCGGGGTAAATTTGAACTACAGCTCCATCATGGCTTCCTCATGATTTTTTGAAAAAATCACTTTTAGATACACAACATGTTGTTATATTAGAGATACACAAAGAGTTTTGCGAAATTCGACCCCTAGCTAAGAAGGTTCATGCCCACCGTTTATCAACGGGGTAAAGTGAGGGTTAACGGGGTAAAGCGGGAGTATGACATAAGAAAACTATGAAAAAATTGTTTATCATGTGGACTCATTAGTATTTGACATAAGAAGACTAGGTGTGAAGGTTTTCCTTTTTTTGATTTTTTTTAATTTTTTATGATTTTTTCGATGTAAATCTCATTAGTTCGAGATATCACTGATGATACATTAAATTCAAAATGAGCATCAGAAATTAAAAATTAAATAAAACATAAAAACATTACATATGGATGTCATATTTGGATTCCTCTCATTTTTCTTATCGATTTAGACATATAATTTGTTGAATTCCGATTTACAGATTTAAAGTTATAAATTATTCAATATAATTATTAATTATTCATTGTTATTTACTTATTATATAGTTTGAAATTCAATATATTTATTACTTATTTATTGTTGTTTACTTAATATATAGTTTGGAAACTTAAAACCAATGACGTGTGACATAGTGGTATAAGGGTTAATAGGATTGATATGGTAGTATTATCAACAAGGTATAATTTGCTTCGTGGACACTCATCCGGATGGAACAGAGAAGTTAAGCGTGCTGGAGGTGGGTGACCGACCGGGAAGTTTGACCAAGACTTAAATTTGACCAAAGATTAAGTGTAATTAGTGTTAAAAATATTCCAATTGAGAGATTAGTGAGACAAACAATTCAGAAAAAAATTAAAAAAAAACCAATTTTTTTAAACTTTTAAAAAAAATATATAAATAGGCTATGCCGACGGGGCTACGCCGACGGCTTTGCCCTCGGCATAGCCTACGCCGAGGGCAGAAGCTACGCCGACGGCCAAATAGAGCTCCGCCGAGGGGCATCTACGCCGAGGGGCTACGCCGACGGCAGCCCTCGGCGTAGACTACGCCGACGGCAATTTTGCCTATGCCGAGGGCTGTTGGCCTTCGGCGTATTGTGAAATTCCTGTAGTGAATGGCATGTAGACCACTGCAGATGTGATCCGAACACTCCTGGTCGTCGTCGCTCTCTTCATCCGAATCAACGGGGACCAGCTTTCTCGGCGTCGTGAAAGACAGCCTCAAGCGGTCAACCTCGATGTTCTTGACTTTGTTAGGGGAAAGAGAATGGAAGAGGAGCTGATGCATGAAGATTGGCGTCCCACTGTTCTTCACCTCTTTCACCACATTTTGCTGCTTCGTTTCTGCTTGATCTCCTCCAGCTTGTTGCCTGCTCGCAGGCCACACCATCCCTTCAGACAATCTCTATCTCTCTCTCCTCTCTCTGTGTGTATGTGGCTTTGAGTTTGTTTCTCTCCCCCACGCCTCAAGTGGCCTTGCACTTGCTGCTCAAGTGATGTGTAGTAGTGCGACGCTTATAAGAGCGAGAAGGAAGATGATCGAGGAGGGAGATGCGTGGAGAAGGAGGCGTGTGAAGCTTCGTGTCCAAGACGAAAGCGGCGGTTGTCAGCTAACCTGTTGACTCGATGTGTCGCTGTCCCTGCATGCCTTCTTGGCTCCCAAGGTACTTCACTAATGACTTTTCTCACGAATCTAGTTGTCGCTGTCAAAGCGAAAACAACTCCAAAGTAGGAAAAGAAAATTCTCGTGATTAATTTATCGCGTCCGTGCATACATGTGAGTTACTGAGTTTCTGTATATTGTGTGTGCTTTGTAATTCTGGCCAGGGGTTTTTTTCTCGGCCGAGATTTCCGAAATCTCGCCGAAAACCGGTTTTACCGGTGACCACCGGTATTTTCTAATATCGAATGAAATTTTCCGGTATTCAAAGAATATGTTTAAATTTTAAGAATTTTGATATATTTTAGACAAATTTAGAACTTCGTTTGACAAATCTCGGTAGGTATTTACCGGTATTTCGGTATTTCCGAAAACCGGATTTCTCGCTACCTACCGGTATTTTTTCCCAAACGAGAAATAAATCCTTGCTTCTGGCCGGTACCACCAGTCTCTTACTCAAACTCATCGCCGGTGAATCAAATATTTCTTCATTTGATCTATTAACCGATATATATGAGCTCTATATCCTGAAAACATCAATTCGAGTGCCCAATGTTTAAACTTCATTTGATCCACCGATAAAAAATTTATTGGAAAGTTAAAAATGTTTTTTTACGATGGTATGCTGGTTCAAGAAGAGCCTCCAAATTACATTTTTTTCGCGGATGCAAAACCTTACTCTATTTTGTTAACGAATTTAGCTTTGACCAGTCGATTTTTTTAAAATAAAATAGCCCGTTTGGAAGTCTTCTTTCCAAACGCGTGAGCCCCAATCGGACAAGTCACAATTTGTATTTGAAATGGGTTGACCCCTTGGACGGCGTAGATAGAATGGACAGGTGGACGTCCGTATCTGCGTGTATCCTGAGCCAGTTCCTCGGTCCCAGCTCCAATTCGAATAGCATGATGCATATGGTTTGTTTTGTATTGGGGACGCCACGGGAGTACCTATGCATCTATACGCATTTACAAAGTTGCTTCTCTATCTCGACGCCCCACTCCCACACTAGGATTTGTTGCTAAACTCGATCGATCTTGGAGCCAAGAATCCTCTCGATGAGAACAAGCACCACACTCCTTCAGCTCACACTACGTCACGGTAGGGATTTAGGGACGCTCCAAAGTGCCCTTAAATGTCAAAAAAGTGCCCATAAAAGTTTTTAGGGCACTTTAGCAAAGTACCAAATTTATTCGTGTCTCTAAAAGTCTTTAGGGCACTTTGATCTTAGTGCCCCGAAAAGTCTTTAGAGCATTTGTTCAAAATGCCCCAAAAAGTATTTAGGGCATTTGTTCAAAGTACCCGAAAAATTTTAAGGGCATTAAATCAAAGTGCCCCGAAAAGCCTCTGTGCCCCTTAAGAGCCCATTTATTTGTGCTTCGTGCGTGCTGGGCCGCTGGTCTTTCTCCCTAACGTACGCGCGCCAGGGTCTTTCATTTCGCTTAAGCATCGTTAGGGTGGGCCTTTTTCGCTGGCGGCCCGGATTCAATAGTTTGCGGCCCATCAAATCTGTACGTCATCGGCGCGTCACATTAAATATCGACCGGGCTGCTGCTTCGTGCGTCGGGCGTGACCGGCAAATTCGCCATGTACGCTGTTAGACGAGGCTCCTATTTAAACGGGTTACACTTTTACTAATTTTCTGAGGTGGGACTAAAACCGAAAGCAGATACATGCCCTATGCCCTAAGACGTTCGTCCGCTGCGCATCGTTGCACTGTCTTCTTTTTCCTCCATTCACGTACTGACGTACACCTAGCTTAGCTAGCCAGCGTCTTTTTCCCCCCTCCGTTCACGTACTCTAGCTAGCTAGGCAGCGCTGCTACTACATTCATTAGTGAAGAAATACAGCACGCATGCGCTAGCAGCCAGCCATTGAGAAAAAGGAAAAGAAAATGATGGACAACCAATGCCTATTCAACAATTTAACTCGAAAAATATATATACTAAAATGGAACAAAGTTTTTGTGTTTTCAGAAAAAATGATTATGAATGGAACAAAAGTATTGTTTGCGGAACAAATCAAACAGAAAATATATTTACAAGATGGACAGAATTGGAACGGTTCAATTCCAAGGAACTAAAAATTTGGATAAGGAGGAACAAAGTTGAGAGTACATGTGGAATGCAAAAATTAGTGCCAAAGGATGATGGAACCAAATTTTATTTCCCATGGAACAAAAATTTGAACAAATGGAACAAAACTTCACCTAATGGAACAACCTATATTACGAGCAGAAATGGAACAAAAATTAAGCCGCTAAGAACCATGGAACACTTGGACAAAAATTACAAAAATCTAGGAAACAAAATTACAAAAACCTGAGAACAAAAAATACAAAATCCAGGAATAAAAGTTACAAAAATTTGGGAACAAAACTCCAAGAACAAAAATTTCAAAAAATCAAGGATCAAAATTTAAAAAAATCCGGGAACAAAAATTTCAAAAATCAGGGAACAAAAATTTGAAAACTAAAATCCAAGAACAAAAATAACAAAATTCCGGGAACAAAAATTACAAAATCTGGGAACAAATTACAAAAATTTGAGAAACAAAATTACAAAAAGTTAGACCGCAGAAATAATTAAGAATACATGAAGAAAAAAATTTAGTCCACGGAACAAATCACGACTACAAAAAAAGAAGAAACAAAATTTACTATCCGCTGAGTACATCAAGGAAACAAAATTTAGGCCACAAAATAAATTGTGACTTCAAAGGGAACAAAAGTATAGTCCGTGAAACAAATCAAGATTACATGAGGAACAGAAACTTAGTCCGGGGAACAAATTGCGTCCTAGGAAAAACTTAAAAATGGAATCGTGTGAAAGAAGAAACGAAAAAGTTAGAAAATAATAGAAATAAATAAATAGCAGTCATGATCTGATAAACTAGGTGTTTCTACTGACAGATTACATATAGCTTATAATGGATGGAACAACACTTAAAAATTACCAGCCACAGAACAAAACTTATGAGAACACCTGGAACATAAATTTAGCGCATGAGAGCCATGTAATAAAGATTAAATTCTTGGGGAACAAAACATTGGAATAGATGGACCAACAAATTTGCCGATCAGGGAACAAAAATTACGAGTACATGTGAAACTCAAATTGTGTAGGTTCTGCGGTGATGGAGGATGGACGACAAGCAGCTCAACATCGTCTTGGTCGCCGGCCCTGCTGCCGATGCAGGCGTCAGAGTCCTTGGCGTTGACGGAAGCCGGGCCGCCCCTGCTCCTCATGTCCGGGTCGCCGCAGATGCCCACCAAGAAGCTATGACCGCAGACGCAGAGGAAGATGACGGCGCCGTGCCCTGAATGCTACTCCATCCGTTTCATATTATAAGACGTTAAGGAAACTGTCCCGACCAGGTGAAAAAGGTGCAAATATACAATACTACCCCTGACGATTTGAAATTAGAAACAGATCACGATCTTCTTCCTCGCAATCTCCGTCGACCAGCGATGTCCTCCCGCCGGTACTCTTGACCTCGCCCAGGTGCTCCTGGGCTCTGCTGCGACCAGCAGCTGCTCGCTCAGGTGCTCCTGGGATCTGCTGCGACCAGCAGCCCCTCGCCCAGGTGCTCTAGGGGATCTGCTCCTCTCCCAGCACCAGGCGCTCTAGGGGATCTGCTCCTCTCCCAGCACCAGGCGCTCGCCCTTCATCCTCAACCACCAGGCGCTCGTCCACCATCTCCTCTCCCACCATCTCCTGGACTTGTCCTCGACCACCAGGAGCTCGCACAGCTGCTCCTAACTACCAGGTACACCAGGAGCTCGCCCAGGTGTTCCACGGCTCGTCCTGGACCACTAGGAGCTCGCCCAGGTGTTCCTCGGCTAGTTCTGCTCCTAACCACCTGGAGCTCACCCTGCTACTCCTGACCACCAGGTGATTGCCCTGCTGCTCCTGACCAACAGGTGCTCGCCCAGCTGCTCGCCTCTTCAGCACATGTTCGCCGCCCACAAGGTGCTCGACCAGGTGCTCGGCAAGGTCCTCACGTCTTCCACGGCCACAAGTTGCTTGACCTGTTGCTCGCCCAAGTTGCTCGCGTCTCTTCCTCGACCACCAGGTGCCCTTCGACTCTTCGGCTCAGTGACCATCAGGTGAGCTGCTTCCCCAAGGTTCCATCGTGGAGGAGCACTTGGCAACATCTTCTCCTACACCCAGCAACACAAGCAAGCAGCAACACAAGCACAAACCATGCAACCATCAGAAGCATGCAACACAAAGCAAGCAGCCCAAGAAAAGGAAAATGAAGCAAATGCAAGGACAAGCACCGGCTGAAGCACAAGCCATGCAACACAAGCGATGCAAGCACCAGCAATGCTACTACTTGCAATGTGCTTGCACAAGCAATGCTACTGTTATAGAACACTCAAGTTAAATTCTTGTGGTTGACTGATGTGGTTATGTGATGTTGTTGTTGTTACTGTTATTACAACTAGCAAGGTGGCCCTCGTAAAAGCGAGGACACCATCTTGAGCATGTTGAATATGTTTACAAAATAATTTTGTTAGAATTTTTATATCGTGATAAATATGATGATAAGTAAAACATCACATATACTCAAAATCATTTTAATTTGTGTCAATTTGCAAATTTTTAATTATACCATGCCAAATATACAAAAATATCGTCTATTTTGAATTTCCGTCACATGTATTGCTATTTGATATAGTTTTACTGTCTTCGTGGTATCCCTCGTTTCGTTCTAGGTTTTCTAGTCTTTTTCACTGACATGTCAATTTTGTGTCATGCAACAATGACTACACTTACTTGGATGGTTTCATATAACTTATTTAATTTTTAAAAATGAACTTGGATAAAAAACATTCTAATCAATCGTCTACTTCCTACATGTCGTCTCACCAATAATCTATATAACCCATCGCACCACCAAATTCTCCCCAGCCGGTTATTAACACTCATCGGTATCATCATCGTACTACACAATGGTTATTTCATTTATACGACAAAAGACAGAATAATAAAAGTATGATTGCAATGACACAGAAGTGCATTTGGCTACTTTATGTAAACTAAATATGAATACTGATAGACCCAAAGGAAGTTATTCTTGTAAAGTTTAGTGCGATAAAACATCTCTATTAGTGGTCTCTTCTCATTGCAATAAAATACATCGGTGTTGGTAGTTCTGCACTAATATCATTGTTCTCCCTAATGATCAACAAACGAATCTCCACATCTATGTACACCCTATGTTTGATCTCTCTTTTTTGGTCGACACAAACTATGCCAGTCGGCTACCACTCTGCCATTGAGCAAAAGTCCAATTGAGACCTCATGTATGGTTCATGTTATCTTTTAAACTTACCTCTTATGGTATGTCGAGAAATATGGCCCCGTAATATGTTTTCTTACGCCTATGTGGAAATTTTTGTTGTAGAAAATAGTTAAATATTCCTACCTTATTTTTATACATATTTTCCCGGATCCGACATAAGACCAGATAGTGCTGAATAAAAATACACACAGAAATAATTTTGATAATGAATGCAATACTAATTCATTTCATATATGAATATTTTATCAATATCATAAAAAATAGATTCATATGACATACACAAAGAACATATTAAAAAAGTCAATAGGTATGGTGCTGGTTTGAGCTCTTGAAGTGTACGCCAAAGGGTAAGAACTGAACATGCTTGACTTGGGTTGCTACTGAACTTGAACTTTAGGACATTTCAAGTAGCCTGCATCTAGCCTCAAATATGAAAATAATTATATGGACAATATATATTAGGATGTCAAGATAATATCAAATATGACCAACTAATAATGAGACAGTAATCTGGGCACCCATAAATACCCCAGGTGCTTAAGGATAATGTAATTCCATAATCATATGGAAAATATATATTAGGATGTGTAAGGATAACGTCAAATACGACCAAGTACTACACAGACAGTTATACGGGCACCTAAGATACTAACGGATAACATAAATCAAAATTTAATCCTTGAACCATTTTGTGTGGCATATGGATATAATTATTGGACAATACTATCTGAAAAATATGGATAACATTGAATTTTTTTAAATGACACTTAACCAATTCTTTTTGTATTCATGAGAGCTATGGACAAATATCAAAGTGACACTATTCACGGTGCTGGGAACAGATTGCACCCGTTGTGGACTTGAGACAAAAATGATACCAAAGTTTTAAAATTGTGTTGTTGCATGACAGCATACATGCGTGACATGTTGAATCTGGAACACCGTTGATTAGCAAGGAAATTTCAGGTAATCTGCCATTCATCCATCTAATTTAAATGAATTAGTCCCTCTAATTCATAGTAGTTGTCAATGATGAATTGGAGGGAGTAGCATTGTTTCTTCCCCTACTTGCTAGATAATTCTTCTACAATATGTTTTTAAACCCTTCCAACCAAATATTTTTGTATACTCGATATCTTGCATTTTCATCTACATCGGATACTTCAAACAGGATAATCGGCAAATTGATGTCAATAATGGGTTAGTAAATAAACAAACCTCAAGAAAAGATCGTCATCGCAGTGCTAGCTGGATTTGGCTGCACTGATTGCTCTCAGTTTTGTTCTCTACGCATCCATATAGCAGAAGGATACAATTGCTGGGCAGTTAGGTATTCTAGAAAAAAATTGTTGGGCTGTTAGGTATTACAGGGAAAAATATTGGGTGGTAAAGCCAGCTAAGAAGAGATAATGTGTATACTCCACGTCAAACACATAATTTATCAACAGATCAAGTGATTAACTGAAGCTTACGGCAAGATTTTGGGATAAAACTTGAACACGTTTCTGATCTATTAAAAAAAGATTTTAATTTGTAGCATCTAGGGTACATAATAAAATTCACTGCAAATCAAGAAAATAAACCCAAAAATAGCTCTAAAATTGTACGAATCTTCAGGTTTGCTCCATAAAAATAATCTTCCTTTGAGGTTAGTGGAGAGCATGTGACGTGCTGAGCCAGTACATTGAGGCGGCCATGGATCCTAGACGTTTAATAGGCTGTGGGTATTACCGGCCGTATTAGATACAAACTAACCTGTTCGGTTTTTACCAGCGCATGAAGTTGGTTCTAGCCAATCGTGCTTGTGTCAAACCCGACGTATATGTTTGTTTTGGCAAAAGAAAAGATATATTTGGTATGCACCGGTGTAATATGCGACGGACCTGTCATGTGTCTATAATTTTACGTAACTCTTAGATTTATTAAATCTTAACCGTTAGCCGTAAAATCAATGGTATATTTATTTTTAGCCTATGTGGATTAACGTGGTGACTCTATTTTAGAACCCCGTATTGTGCTTTTAGTATATAGTAGATCAATTACTCCAGTACTAAAGCAATATACTACACTATCTATCCCCTTATCAGTGATTCATATGCAGATCATATCGATCACATAACAATGGTTCACCAAGGAGAATACTACTGGCTTGCACATCCCTATAGCAGAGAATTCATGATGTTAGCTCAACAACTACTTGAATCCCTGTAGTATTTATCATCAAGGAGTAGTATTTGTCTCATGATCTTATAACATTTTCCATGTTGATGCCATAGCATAATGTTCTTAGTGAAATGAGAACACCACATAATTGCCTACGCTTTTTTATGTTGATACTGGTGGAATGATTTTTCAACAGTTCAATAAAAGAGACTATCCAATAGCAATCCATGGGACAATGTATGATCGCACGTGCATGACTAGCTAGTACAGAAATTAGGTGGCCTGCACCGGCTCCTTGAACAGCAGTTTAATCTTCGATGGAAAGCATCTGGATCGGTCACTACGGCTGGCATTTTTGGATTAACTAGCAAGGTGGCCCTCGTAAAAGCGAGGACACCATCTTGAGCATGTTGAATATGTTTACAAAATAATTTTGTTAGAATTTTTATATCGTGATAAATATGATGATAAGTAAAACATCACATATACTCAAAATCATTTTAATTTGTGTCAATTTGCAAATTTTTAATTATACCATGCCAAATATACAAAAATATCGTCTATTTTGAATTTCCGTCACAGGTATTGCTATTTGATATAGTTTTACTGTCTTCGTGGTATCCCTCGTTTCGTTCTAGGTTTTCTAGTCTTTTTCACTGACATGTCAATTTTGTGTCATGCAACAATGACTACACTTACTTGGATGGTTTCATATAACTTATTTAATTTTTAAAAATGAACTTGGATAAAAAACATTCTAATCAATCGTCTACTTCCTACATGTCGTCTCACCAATAATCTATATAACCCATCGCACCACCAAATTCACCCCAGCCGGTTATTAACACTCATCGGTATCATCATCGTACTACACAATGGTTATTTCATTTATACGACAAAAGACAGAATAATAAAAGTATGATTGCAATGACACAGAAGTGCATTTGGCTACTTTATGTAAACTAAATATGAATACTGATAGACCCAAAGGAAGTTATTCTTGTAAAGTTTAGTGCGATAAAACATCTCTATTAGTGGTCTCTTCTCATTGCAATAAAATACATCGGTGTTGGTAGTTCTGCACTAATATCATTGTTCTCCCTAATGATCAACAAACGAATCTCCACATCTATGTGCACCCTATGTTTGATCTCTCTTTTTTGGTCGACACAAACTATGCCAGTCGGCTACCACTCTGCCATTGAGCAAAAGTCCAATTGAGACCTCATGTATGGTTCATGTTATCTTTTAAACTTACCTCTTATGGTATGTCGAGAAATATGGCCCCGTAATATGTTTTCTTACGCCTATGTGGAAATTTTTGTTGTAGAAAATAGTTAAATATTCCTACCTTATTTTTATACATATTTTCCCGGATCCGACATAAGACCAGATAGTGCTGAATAAAAATACACACATAAATAATTTTGATAATGAATGCAATACTAATTCATTTCATATATGAATATTTTATCGATATCATAAAAAATAGATTCATATGACATACACAAAGAACATATTAAAAAAGTCAATAGGTATGGTGCTGGTTTGAGCTCTTGAAGTGTACGCCAAAGGGTAAGAACTGAACATGCTTGACTTGGGTTGCTACTGAACTTGAACTTTAGGACATTTCAAGTAGCCTGCATCTAGCCTCAAATATGAAAATAATTATATGGACAATATATATTAGGATGTCAAGATAATATCAAATATGACCAACTAATAATGAGACAGTAATCTGGGCACCCATAAATACCCCAGGTGCTTAAGGATAATGTAATTCCATAATCATATGGAAAATATATATTAGGATGTGTAAGGATAACGTCAAATACGACCAAGTACTACACAGACAGTTATACGGGCACCTAAGATACTAACGGATAACATAAATCAAAATTTAATCCTTGAACCATTTTGTGTGGCATATGGATATAATTATTGGACAATACTATCTGAAAAATATGGATAACATTGAATTTTTTTAAATGACACTTAACCAATTCTTTTTGTATTCATGAGAGCTATGGACAAATATCAAAGTGACACTATTCACGGTGCTGGGAACAGATTGCACCCGTTGTGGACTTGAGACAAAAATGATACCAAAGTTTTAAAATTGTGTTGTTGCATGACGGCATACATGCGTGACATGTTGAATCTGGAACACCGTTGATTAGCAAGGAAATTTCAGGTAATCTACCATTCATCCATCTAATTTAAATGAATTAGTCCCTCTAATTCATAGTAGTTGTCAATGATGAATTGGAGGGAGTAGCATTGTTTCTTCCCCTACTTGCTAGATAATTCTTCTACAATATGTTTTTAAACCCTTCCAACCAAATATTTTTGTATACTCGATATCTTGCATTTTCATCTACATCGGATACTTCAAACAGGATAATCGGCAAATTGATGTCAATAATGGGTTAGTAAATAAACAAACCTCAAGAAAAGATCGTCATCGCAGTGCTAGCTGGATTTGGCTGCACTGATTGCTCTCAGTTTTGTTCTCTACGCATCCATATAGCAGAAGGATACAATTGCTGAGCAATTAGGTATTCTAGAAAAAAATTGTTGGGCTGTTAGGTATTACAGGGAAAAATATTGGGTGGTAAAGCCAGCTAAGGAGAGATAATGTGTATACTCCACGTCAAACACATAATTTATCAACAGATCAAGTGATTAACTGAAGCGTACGGCAAGATTTTGGGATAAAACTTGAACACGTTTCTGATCCATTAAAAAATGATTTTAATTTGTAGCATCTAGGGTACATAATAAAATTCACTGCAAATCAAGAAAATAAACCCAAAAATAGCTCTAAAATTGTACGAATCTTCAGGTTTGCTCCATAAAAATAATCTTCCTTTGAGGTTAGTGGAGAGCATGTGACGTGCTGAGCCAGTACATTGAGGCGGCCATGGATCCTAGACGTTTAATAGGCTGTGGGTATTACCGGCCGTATTAGATACAAACTAACCTGTTCGGTTTTTACCAGCGCATGAAGTTGGTTCTAGCCAATCGTGCTTGTGTCAAACCTGACGTATATGTTTTTTTTGGCAAAAGAAAAGATATATTTGGTATGCACCTATGTAATATGCGACGGACCTGTCATGTGTCTATAATTTTACGTAACTCTTAGATCTATTAAATCTTAACCGTAAGCCGTAAAATCAATGGTATATTTATTTTTAGCCTATGTGGATTAACGTGGTGACTCTATTTTAGAACCTCGTATTGTGCTTTTAGTATATACTCCCTACGTTTCAAAATATAAGATGTTTGAGGTTTGTGAAGTAAATGCATCTAGACACATTTTAGTGTGTATATTCGAGTGAACCTACACACTAAAAGATGTCTAGATACATTTGCTTCATAAATCTAAAACATCTTATATTTTGAAACGGAGGGAGTAGTAGATACGGGCTTAGATTTGGATCTAATTAAAAATATAATTAGAGAATAATTAATAGCAAAAGATTAAATTACCCTCATGAGTTTGGGGAGGGGGGGTGTACCGAAGCACACCCCTTTGACTAGACGGCGTCAACGAGGAAGAACCTTTGGAACCAAGGCAGCAGCAGCAGAGCAATCAAGTCAGCAGATTTACTGACCCTCGTGCTTAAGAGTCTTTGGTCTTCCACGAAGCTTCTCCCCCGGCAACACGTGCCTCCGCTTCTCTTCCCCTCCCTATAAATACGGCCACCACAACACTGCAAGATCATCACAGTAACACTAGCTGAGCCGATAACATGATTACAAGATCGATCATCGTAGTAGTGTCTAACTGAGAAGAGAGAAAGATGGTGCTGGGCATGAACTGCTTTGGTGCTCTTGGAGCTGAGCAGAAGGTGTCGCCGGCAAGCAAGCAACTCGGAGGAGCAGAAGCCAAGGAGCTGCAGAGAGTGGTGGTAAAAGAGGAGGCAGCGAGTGGCCATGCCGTCGGCGAGGTGAAGAAGATGGGAGGTGATCAGGTGAAGCTTGCCGGGAAGGAGGAGAACAACAAGAAGAGGGGGGCTCCTATAGTGACGCATCACTTTCCCTTCCATTCTCGTCCCGGGTTGCTCTAATTCCAGACATCCTTCGTGAACTGTAGAGCTTCTGTCGGGATTTTCCCCATTTTTGGAAAGGGAGGTTCTTCGATGAGGATTGTGGTAATCGTTCTTAGAATTGTTTGGCGTGTGTGAAAATAATGTCGTAAGAGTTCACTGGGAGTGTCTTTTTTGTAAGTTGCCTGAAATATTTGTAGTATATTCCACTCACTTTTTGAAGCCTTCGGAGCATTATCCAACTATTTCCATCCCGCCTAGTTTCAAAAAATATTTGCACTAAACTAAACATGCACACACAGCTTTCGCATAATGTGAGTACGATGGTCATTAATTGGGCGCTTAATTACCTGATGTCTGCCTTTTTTTAGTTTCACGGGGATTTCTTCTGGGTTCTATTTCATCGACAAAAAACTTTGTTGCACACATGGGTAGCTACACACCCCGTCGTCAACTTTTGATCCAAGTCGTATGAGCCTAATTTAGTTTGGTTTTCTAGTAGAACACAGAAAACTGCAATGCAAAAGTGCTTTCAAAATTTTGTTATGATTTTTTTTTCATCAAAGTCAACTCAGAAATCAAAAAGTCAACAAAAAATCCGTTTGTGAGTTGACTTTGATAAAAAAGCAAACCAAAATTCTAAAACCACTTTTATACACTAGAATCCTGTGTTTTATTAAGAAAACAAGCTAAAAATGGATTAATACATCTTGAATCAAAGTAAAAAAAAAGCTTGGTAAGACTCCATGAAATAAATGTAAAAAATATTCCTTCACCATCTACTTTAGACATATATTCCTCGTCACCTTTTCACAGACGACAAGAATCCATTTACACATTACAAGAACAAAAGTTGCACATTTAAAAGTATGCATACAACATATATTTAAATTGAAACCGACCGAATAAAGGTTGATAAAAAATTATTAGAACATATTTAAATGCTTAAAGAAATTATTTTTACATTTAAGTATCGTATTGGACATTAAAAATCACTACTTGCCCATTTTCAAAAATGCAACATGTATAGAACAAATATGCAATTGGAGAGCAAATTAAGAAGATCGACTGATTCCATGAAATAGCCCACTCGACTGGTCTAAAGAAAATATGTTAATAAAGTAGGCAAGCTTTGCCTTTTATAAAAAGGAAATTATATTATCTTCTTGAACAACCATGCCATTGGAATAAAAATAATCTTAACATTGCAATCATTGGGACAGCTGAAGTTTAAACATCGGTCGCTTGAACTGATGTTCTTAGGATAGTGATCTTACTGTTTGAGTCAAACTTATCCATCATGAGACTAAATTTACTCGTAACAAAGCTACAAGCTTGATTCACGGGACTAGAGATCGAGTAAGTGATGCCCAGTATCGGCTGGAAGTACAAGGAACACGCAAGATTTAGAAACTCACATGACGAATGGGATTCATACATCTATACAATTTTTTTCTAAACGAGACAAAATATTTGTCATTTTTATTAGTTAAGGAGAAAAGAGTTGACCATTAGTTAGCGGTAAAACCTACTAAAAACCTACGAACATTCTCTGGACGGTCATGAAACACGGCCGACGGCGAGATTCGTGGTGAGGCAATCAGCAATGAGGTACCTTGGCAACCAAGGAAGCATGCAGGGACAGAGAGAAATCTAGTCCAGAGATAAGCTGACATCATGCTTCCGCTCATGGCGGTCATTTTCATTTAAAAATTTACAAATAAAACATCACAATTGAGGATGGGGTTTTAGGCAAAAATTGGTTTACAAAAATCTCACAAGAAAACACCACAGACTCAGACAAGCACAAATCCATGTGCAACCACAGATTGAAACCGTTTCTGACCGGTGGGACTGCTGTAAGCGATAACGCGGCACCAAATTCTCATTCTGTTTGTCTTGACCGTTAAATTAGTCGTAGGGCTCACCGTCAGTGTCCTCACCGCCTCTCAATTCCTCTCTTGTGTGAATTGTGTTGAGTGATGATGCCAAGTTGACGAGGAGCTGATGCCTCTGATGGCGACCAGACTGTCCTTGTGCGTGGTGAATAACCAGCCCGTTGGGAACCCCAAGAGGAAGGTATGATGAGTGCAGCAGTAAGTTTTCCCTCAGTTTAAGAAACCAAGGTTTATCGAACAGGAGAAGAGAGACAATGACGACTGAAGGTGTTGTGGAACCTGCACACACACAAACAAATACTTTGTTCCCAACTTGCGATGAGGTTGTCAATCTCACCGGTTTGCTTAAAACAAAGGTTATGAGTGTATCGAGTGAAAAACAATATAGTATGCGAGTAAAGTAAACAGTACGAGTAAAGTAAACAGGTGATAGCAATATGATGTAAATAGGACCGGGGTCCACAGTTCACTAGTGGTGTCTCTCCATAGATAAAATAACATATGCTGGGTAAACAAATTACAGTTGGGCAATTGATAGAATAAAGATAACGTGATATGTCAAGAAGATCACTATGAGATTTACTCTGGGCATTACAACAAAATACAAAGACCGCCATCCAACTACATCTATGACTAATAATCCACTTGTGGTGAATCAATCTGAGAACTCCACAAGTATTAAGTTGCGAACAACAGATAATTGCATTAAGCAAAGTGTGTAATAT
The DNA here is from genome assembly GCA_007115705.1 of Dactylis glomerata. Lineage (NCBI taxonomy): Eukaryota > Viridiplantae > Streptophyta > Magnoliopsida > Poales > Poaceae > Dactylis > Dactylis glomerata. The sequence continues at coordinate 3,241,038 of QXEO01000531.1, read as the reverse complement.
AAACAAAGCATATGCCCTTGAGCATATGAATGTTGTTTTCTCCCTAGTAGCAACAACACATCTACCACCTTAGAGGTTTCTGTCACTCCCCCAGGTGAAATAGAGACATGAACCCACTATCGAGCATAAATACCCCCTCTTGGAGTCACTAGCAACTACTCGGCCAAGATAGCTACTAACAACGGAGAGCATGCAAGATCATAAACAACATAGAGATAACAAAAGATAATATTCAGTACAGCAACTTAATCATAAACACCAATATTCATCGGATCCCAACAAACCAAACATGTATAATTACATAACGGTGATCTCAATCATGTATGGCAGCTCATGAGATCTAAACATGAAACACATAGTGGAGAAGACAACCATCTAGCTACTGCTATGGACCCATAGTCCAAGGTAGACTACTCACTCATCGCTCCGGAGGCAAGCATGGCGATGAAGGAGACCTCCGATGGCGATTCCCCTCTCCGGCAGGGTGCCGGGAAGAGCTTCTGGACCCTCCCGATCTTCAGGTCGACGGCGGCGGCGGATCGCGATGTATTCTGGAAAACTGATCGGGCCCTTAGGTTTTTCTCGTCGGGGGGTCTTTATAGGCGAAGGGTCGATGTCAGAGGAGGGACCAGGCACCCTCACACGGGGGTGGCGCGGGCCAGGGGCTGGCCGCGCCGCCCCTGTGTGTGGGGCCCTGGTGGCCCCCCTCCTACTTCTCTTCGGATCTCTGGAAGCTTCCGGGTAAAATAAGACTTCAGGAACTTGTTTCGTCCAATTCCGAGAATATTTCCTGTGTATCACTTCTGAAACACAAAAACAGCAGAAAACGGGAAACTGGCACTGTGGCATTTGTTAATAGGTTAGTTCCGGAAAATGCATAAAAGTGCCACTAAGTGTAACGAAACAATAGGCAAATGGTGTAAAAACAAGCATGGAGCATCAAAAATTATAGATACGTTTGAGACGTATCATTGAGCACCTTCTGTGCACTGAACCTCTGTGTTCGCCGGCACCCCACTGTGGGCATTTGTGGCCTCCTGTCTCATGCTGCACGAGACACCCCACGGCGGTCGCACCATCCGTAGTACACCAACACCCGCACTAGCGTGACCCCAAAGGTTGGAGGAAAATACCATAACCATGGACGCAGTTGTAGCACACATCATGTTGCCAACCACGGCAAGCACGCATTGGCTCAGAAACTCTATCCGAGGACGGCCATGGCGTCGCTCCCTGCAACGACAAAGTGTCATGGGGCCCGAAAGGGCACCAACATCTGCATGCTGGACTACCAGCCAGGTCCTGCCAGGCCCAGATTCATGTCCTTTTGAGGTCTTGTTTACTTATAGGGTATTTAAGGGGATTGGAGGAGATTATTTCGGATCCTGAAATATTCCTGGTAGGTTGTTTACTAGGCCGGGTTTGAGGTAATAATCCCGGGATATCCCCACAAATCTCCTCCACACTAGTGTATTTTTTGGCTAGATTAATAACTTTCCATCATGGTAGAGTATTTTTTAGGGATGGTGAGTATTGGGTGAACACAAAATTCCCGCATACACCCACATCTTTTGGAGAGAAAAATACCGAAAAAGCAAACAAGCCCTGAAGATGGTGCTCGTGGACGATTTTGGAATTGAATCTGAATGAACAAAGTGGTCCAAAGTTCAGACAGTGTGGTGCGTGTTACTCCCTCCATACCGGATTACAGGGCAATTACGCACTTCGAGGCAAACTTTGACCTTTAGTTTTAGTCAAGAAAATATAAGATATATTATATAAAAATTATATCATTGAATTCATATTTAAAAGAACTTTCCAATGGTATAATTTTTATGTCAAATATCTAATATTTTCTTGACTAAAATTATTGATTAAAGTTTACCTTAAAATACATAATTGTGCAATAATCCGGTATGAGTGAGTACCTAGTGTTGTCACTTGCCCAGGATGATCACGTTGGGAAATGCTCTTGGCAGTTAACTGAACTTAGTCTATAAAAAGACACTTTACCGAACCTGTTGGTTTCCGAGAAAATCTGGAAAACCAAACTGTAGGTTCGATTCAGTTCTTGCTCTGAGGTGTTGTGTTGTTTGGAAGAGTACTTTCTATGGATGAGTTGTTAGACGTTTCATTCGCGGCCGTGACTGCTGTCGTAGCAGTGCTGCCCGTGCGCACTGCTCACAAGGGAACCAGGCCGGCCCGTGCTGATAAGTCAGCCTGAACCACCGGCACTGTGAACCACCGGTTTGACTAGACGGCGTCAGATCAGTCAGCGACGGAGAAACTTTGGAACCAAGGCAGCAGCAACAGAGCAATCAAGTCAGCCAATTTACTGACCCCCGTGCTTAAGCGCCAAGGCTTGGTCTTCCACGAAACGACGACCACGAAGCTTCCAAGCCTTCCTTCCCAGGCAACACGTGCCTCCGCCTCTCTTTCCCTCCCTATAAATACAGCCACCAACAGGCAACAGGATCATCGTAGTAACACACGCTGAGGCAACAACAAGATCATCGTAGATTCGTAGTGTCTAATTGAGAAGAGAGGAAGATGGTGCTCGGCATGAACTGCTTTGGTGCTCCTGGAGCTGGACAGAAGGTGTCGCCGGCAAGCAAGCAAGAGGCGATGGAGCAGAGAGCAGCAGTAAAAGAGGAGGCGGCGGGTGGCCATGTCATCGGCGAGGCGAAGAAGATGGGAGCTGATCAGGTGAAGGTTGCCGGGAAGGAGGAGAACAAGAAGAAGAGCGGGGCTCCTATAGTGACGCATCATTTTCCCTTCCATTCTCGTCCCGGATTGCTCTAGTTCTGAACTTCCTTTCTTGAGTATAGGGATTCTGGCAGGAATTTTTCCACGAGTTCAAGTGTTTTGAGAGGGTTTCGAAGTTCTTTGATGAGGATTGTGGTAGTCGTTCTTAGAATTCGATTATTGCTTGTGTTAATAGTGTCGTGAAAGTTTATTCAGACTTCCTGTTATGTAAGTTGCCTGAAAAAATTATATATCTCAGTCACGTTTTTAAGCTTTCAGATCAATACCCAACCATCACTAGTCCAAAAATGGACATCAATACCGGTTCCAGAGGGGCATTTGTACCGGAAATCAAACCGGTACAAAAGATTCGGGACAAAAGCCCCCCCCCCCCTCTTTGGTACCGGTTCCTTACAAACCGGTATTAAAGGGGCCTCCACGTTGGCTCCAGGAGAGTGCAGGGCTAGGGACCTTTGGTACCGGTTTGTAACACGAACCGGTACCAAAGGAATTCAGGGTTTAGGGTTTTAGGAGGGGTTTAGGGGTATCGGACCATTTCATCGTACGAGGATCGCTTCGATGCGCCAGAAACGCGTTTGGATTTAGGAGTACATGAAGATCAAGGTAATGCATATCAACTTGGTGCATATAATATAACACATGTAATTGCATAAGATCGCAAATTAAGTAGTACATGCATGAAGATCGATCTTCATGCATAGTAGTACTCTCCCAGGCATACTATCTATTACATGTAGCATAGTGGTACTCTCCGAGTCAAACTATATATTACATATAGATCTTCATTCATAGTGGTACTCTGCGAAGTTAGGTATGACGTCTCGAAGAAAAAATCCCGCCAATTCCTCGCCAATTGCTTTGAAGCGGTGCTCGATTGGGAGCCTGTCACGCTTTCTTGCCAACTGTAAAAGAATGAGATTCAAATGAATACATGAGCTATGTATATATATATATATATATATATCAAATCACAATCAAACAATTATGACTGAAACTTAGCACAAGTTATGGTAACAAAATAAATTTGTGAATATTGTTTTCGTACCTCTCTATTCCTTTGATTATTCGTTCTCTCGCTGACAATCTTATAGATGTTCTCGCAAACATAGTATCCACATAGATTAGTCCCCTCAGGTTGTTGCGCGCATTTCTGTACAAGAATATAATTCAATCAAATAATAATCAAGTATGATAAAGGTGTGTGGACCTAGGTAGTACTACTTACTTTGTTCGCACGCCATATCAGCTTCGGTTTCCATCCACCGGTCGGATCTTCCTGGATGAACGTTTGCCATACGCTGCCCGACAAAAGAAAATGCATAAAAGAGTTATTAATTTGTTGATATCAGGAAATTAACGAAAAACCCGATAAGAATTAAAATTACCTTTTGAGCATATCAAAAGCCGACTTGTATAGTATAGGCTCTTTGGTTAGTGAGTCAAAGACTTCAACCTCTCCATCGTACATTTTAATGACGATAAGAATAAAGTGGAACCTGCGCACGTTTAAATATGCAGTGTCATAGATATAAGTCATCAGTTAAAATTTTAACATATGGTGAGCACAATAGAATGTGTTATAAGACAGTTACACTTACTTGAAGTTGTAAGGCCAAAGTATTATCTTTTTGTCACGTTGTCGCTTCAAAAACCTTAGCAAAGTCTCTGGTGTATCCTTGTTATAGATGGGATCTTCTATGGTTTTTTCATGCATTGTATCTGGGTCAATGAACCCAATGTCCGTGATTTCATCCCTTTTGCATTCGAGCTTCTTCGATCTGCATAATATAGCGCACAAAAGATTAAATTGAGGATAATTTGCAGACAATGAATGAGCTGAGCTAAAGACTTCTCAAATTATATTAATAAATCACTTACAGACAATAGCAACTGATGATAGATTTGTCGATGGCCCGGAGATTGTATAACTGAAAAAGTTCGAGGAAGTCAACGCTCACAGAGTATTCTTGGAAGTAGTGCCCATCCTTAACTCGCACCATGATACAATCAATCCCTCTCTTTGTGGCATTCGTGTACCACGCATTCAAATTACGCATACATGTTGGTAGCGACCTGATATTCTCGACCAGATCTTTCCCTTGAACAAATTGATATACTACTTCAGCGATGGGGTAATCAATTGTGTTTTGTCGAGAACTTTCAACGGCCTTCTCGTTAAACACCTTGAGAGGGGGGACCGATTGAACGGGTTGTTCTCCGAGCTGGTACACTTGTTTCCTCGTTTTCGCCGAGACCACCGATTGATCGGGTTTTTTCACCTCCACCATAGCGTCATACGACTTTTCAATAGAACGCCTATAGTCAGATGGCGGCGATGGTGGAGGGTCATATAGATTCTCAACGGTACGAATAACTTTCACCGGATCTAGAGTCTTCTCAAAAGGTATCTCTGGCACTTTCTTAGCAAAATGTTTGGCCACCTCGGACTTAGAGATTTCGCTGCATTCTTCGATAGTTCTTTCCTAAGGTAACTTCTCGATAGGCGGCAGTGGTTTCTCCTTTCTAGGTCTCTTCCTAGGCGGCGTACCGTTCCGCTTAAAAAACGCAGTCTTACGCGGAGGATCTCGAGATGACTGGAGCTCTGCTCCCCGAAAGGATTAAAGCCATCTGTACTTAGACCAAATCTTAAGTTCCTTGCGTCATCTGAAAATGACTTGTACTTTCTATCGATTTTTCTCCACTGCGATCCGTCAGCGGGGTGTCTCAGCATCACATCTTTCTTACGGTCCTCTTTGTGCCATCGCAACAACTTGGCATGCTCTTTGTTTTGGAACAAACGTTTCAACCGTGGTATTATAGGAGCATACCACATCACCTTCGCAGGAACCTTCTTTCTGTGGGTGGACTCGCCCTCAACATCGCCAGGGTCATCTCGCCTGATCTTATACCTCAATGCACCACATACCGGGCATGCATTCAAATTCTCGTACTCCCCGCGGTAGAGGATGCAGTCATTGATGCATGCATGTATCTTCTGCACCTCTAATCCTAGAGGGCAGACAACCTTCTTTGCTTCGTACGTACTAGAGGGCAATATGTTCTCCCCTGGAAGCATCTTCTTTATTATTTTCAGCAACTTTTCAAATCCCTTGTCAGAAGTACCATTCTCTGCCTTCCATTGCAGCAATTCCAGTGTGGTACCCAGTTTTTTCTGGCCATCTTCGCAATTTGGGTACAACAGTTTGTTGTGATCCTCTAACATTTTCTCCAACTTCAGCCTCTCCTTTTCACTTCCGCAGTTTATCTTCGCATCAAGAATGGCCCGACCCAAATCGTCATCGGGGTCATCAAAAATGGGCTCATCAAAAATGGGCTCTTCTTCAGCTTCGTCTTCCCCATACTACTATCACCGTCTTCAGTGAACATAGGATAGTTGTCACTATCCTCTTCTTCTTCGTTGCCTTCCATTATAACCCCTCTTTCTCCGTGCTTGGTCCAACAATTATAGCCGGGCATGAAACCATTCTCAAGCAGGTGGAAGTGAAGGGTCTTTGAGGTAGAGTAATCATTCGTATTTCTACAGGAACTACATGGACAATAAATAAAACCATTCGACCGCCTGTTTGCCTCCGCCACGTTGAGAAAATAATGCATGCCAGTAATGAAGTCGGGATGGCATCGGTCACCGTACATCCATTGTCGATTCATCTGCATTATATAAGTATATCAAAAATCATTAATTACACAACATCATGGATATATGAGTGACCAACTTAATTAATATTCAAGTTCATCACATAAAACTAAGTTTTTTTATTAAAAAAAAGAGGCTCACCGAGGTGGTACAGTGCCGGCTAGGGGAAGACGCTGGCGATCGATGGCGGTGAGGACGGGGACGATACTAAAACCTACAAATCATACTTTAATTTGAGCTCAATTGCATACAAAAAGAATGAAATTCCTAACTTAGGCATTTCATCAAACACCTTGCTAGCACTAGAAAAATAATACGAGTTAAACTAGCAAAGAAATGAGCTAAATTAGGAACGCCGGAAAAAAGGATGATATTGCTAACCCTTGGATAGATGGGTGCCGTCAATCTTGATAAAATGGTGGAGAAAAATAGAGATTTTTTGGAGTGTGAGAGGTGCCAAATATTTGGAAATGTGAGAGGAGAAGGAGGAGAGAAAATGAGATGCAGGGATCGGGCTAGCTGAAGAAATAGGGCAGGGACCCTTTAGTACCGGTTCTTCTGATGAACCGGTACTAAAGGTCTTTCGTACCGGTTCGTAATACGAACCGGTACAAAAGGCCCTCAACGAGCCGGTATTAATGTTCCTCGGCCGGCTGGGCTAGGGAACCGGTACTAATGTATCCTTTAGTACCGGTTCATACGGAAACCGGTACTAAAGGCACAGACGGATGCCCATTTTTCTACTAGTGCATCCCCATCTTTTTCTCAAAAAAAAAAAAAACATCCCCATCTTATCTAACTTCGTATACAAAATACGGATCAAAACCTGCATTAAAATTGCATGATTTAAAACGTGCAACTGCACACTCACTACATGAATCTGGTGTTTGCGATAGGCCATGCAATTCACAGTGGGCCCGTCGACTTTCCCCATAGAGCGAGAAAGCTCAGGCAAATAAAATACACATGGCAAACTACTCATAATTCTTACGTCAAACAAAAACTTACGGCAAATTGCCAAAGAAGGCTCATGGCAAACAATGATTCACGGCAAATCGGGTGACACACGTCCAATCCGTCTATAGCTAGTAGTAAAAAACGATGAGGTTGGTTTGTGGTTAGCTTTTATGAAATCTACGGCAAATTCAGTAGGTTTGTCGTGATCCTTTATTATATATACGACAAATCCTCATTGATCTACGTCACATAGTATGCAGCCAATCAGCAGCCAGGGTTCTAACAAACAAAACCAAAAAACTAAGTTCATGTTTACCCATAATTTTGTCAACATAACAATACACTAGTTTTTGTGAAAATATTTAATTGAAAGAAGTGCTTATTTGTGGAATTTGTTGATGTGTTTATAATAAAATGATCCATCATCAGTGTTTAATATTTCATATTTATCATATAAGTTGTTCGTACAACTCGTGAATTTCTTTCAGGTTGATGAGAAGAAATATAACATACAAATTCTCTTGTGGAACATTCAACATATTTCCTACAATATGTTCTCCTACCATGCACATATTTTCCTCTTTTTGCAGAATATGTTAATGCAACTAAAGAATCCCTGCTAACTAAGGAATGTGTGCGTGAGTTTGCAAGTAACAACCAACAGACTCCGTTATATTGTTGGTGTTATACGTAAGTGAGGCACTTTTTACGTGTGTGAGATAGAAGGTCCAGTGGTATTTGGTGTGTAAATAGGTGAAAGTGTGACACCACGGTCTACGGAAAGTGTGACACCAACCGACGCGTACCATTGCAACAACTTTTGATTCAATTGTAAATATGGGAAATAGTGGGATAGCCACCATGATAGATGTGCATATGCATCCCACCGTTGGATCTAGCACATGCAATATGGTGGTCTCTAGTCCTAACGCATATGCCACTAACGCCGTTACATAGGGAGCACAACATACATCTTTCACTTTTGTTTTCTTTCTCCTTCACGCAGAGATGTTGCTTTGGTTTTTGTTTTCATTCCCATGCATGCAGCTGTTGTTGGTGGAGGTCACATATGCCAACTTTTGTTTTCTTTCAGAAGTCGCATGTCAACTTTTGGAAACTTTCCAAAGTGATCACTCCCTGGTCCTTTTTTTGAATCTTTTTTCACTTGTTCTATGATCGCATGTCAACTTTTGGAAACTTTCCAAAGTGACCACTCCCCCGGTCCTTTGGTCGAATCTTTTTCACTTGTTCTATGATCGCATGTCAACTTTTGGAAACTTTCCAAAGTGATCAACCACTTTTGTTTTCTTCTCGTCGCACCACAATATTTTGGTGAGCATACTTTTGTTTTTTCTACAGCTTGCTTCTCTTCCCATTGAACACAAATCCCAAAATACTCATGTTCTCAGTCGCACCCTATTAGCCCCGTCCTCTCCCAGCTTCTATCAAGAAAACAAAACCAGTCCCAAGTCATGCCACGGTGGAGCTTTTGGAAACTATTCAATACCATGTAGCTTTTGAAAACTTTCCAAAACCAGAGGAGCTTGTGGAAACTTTCCAAAACAAGTGGAGCTTTTGGAAACTTTTCAGAACCGGTGGCGCTTTTGGAAACTTTCCAGGACACTATATGGAAACTTTCCAAAACATGGATGCATGCATGGCCATACATGAAACAAAAACAAAACCTGTTGATCTATTGGTTGGATGGAGACCGTTTTGCTGGCAAACGGTGGCATTTCTAGATGTGATCCCGGGGAGCATGTGCTCCCCATCATCTTTTTTTTAGAGTAAAAAATGTCTGTTTTGTCTAATTAACGCCGAACAAAGCAGGGCTTAAAGTTTGGCCCATCTTGCGACCGCTTCAAGCCCATTACCAAAGTAGGGTAAGCGGACACTACTAACCTGTTTTTCCGGGAAGTAGGAGCAGCCCGCCGCCCTCCCTGTCCTGTCTCTACTTCCCGGCTTCCCCGCAGCGGCGTTCGTTCCCCTTCCCCTCTTGCCCGCCGCCGCCGGCCGCCGCTCCGTCGAGCCCCCACGCCACCTGCCCCTGCTAATACTCAGCTTCAGCGGCTGCACACCGAGGCAGAGGACGGCGAGGGAGAGGACGCTAGAACAGCCTGAGAAGGTAATCCCTCCTGCCTGCCCAATTCGTTTATCGCTTAGGTTTATTTCTTCCAAGATTGTCAAATTCACTGTCTCGATGTGGGCAAGCCCTAGCCCCCAAATGCTACTTTAAGCATATTCTGGAAGTATCGTTGCTACTACCTGGTAGTGCGATTTATTTTTTGTATAGCCTGCTTATTTTCTTAGTGCCGATTCTGCTCCGTCCCTGTTAAATCTCGTGGTTTTGTAGCTGTCGTCTAAGCGCACGGGAGGCATGGGAGAAGGCGATTTGCAAGACGATAGCTTTCCTGCAAAGAGAGGAAGTAAGGATACGGGCCAGAAGCACAGAAAGCAAAGGAACAACAGTGATGGTGGGAACATAGGGAAAGGGCGTTCGATGAATCCCAGGGGTATAAAGAATGAGAATGCATCAAAATCAGCCTCGACTGCAGTAACGAATGTTATTAGGTATATATGGCTCTACACTCCCTTTGAAATTACATTCACGTTGTATGTTGTGATGAGATAACCTAGTTATATTTATGTGGATGTGAAATGCTAAAGGTTTCTTTCCCGTGCTCAATGATGTTCAGGAAAAAGGTTGAACCTGAAACTGCAAAGTACTTTCTGGAGATATCGAACCTCTTTGACAATAAGGAGATCGATTTGGAGGACCGTTCGACTATATGCGCTAATGCTTTGGAAGAAACTAGAGGGAAAGAGCTTGAGCTTGTTACTGATGGTGTAATAAGCCACACCTTGCAGATCCTTGTCCAAGGTTGTGAATTGGAGCCGTTATGCATGTTCCTCCGCAACTGTATTCAGTCTTTTCCTGTTATTGCCATGGACAAATTTGGATCGCATGTGGCTGAAGCAGCTCTCAAGTCACTGGCAACGCATCTTGAGGATGAGACCTCCAGGGTCATTGTAGAAGAGATATTGGATAAGATATGCAAGGTATTGTATTTTCAGTTGTGCTTTGTAACCCTGGTTGCAGTGTATACCGTGGAACTCATATTTTAATTGATGCTGCAGGTTATTGCTGCAGAAGCTACTAATGTGATGTGCAGCTGCTATGGGTCTCATGTTCTAAGGACGCTTCTCTGTCTTTGTAAGGGTATCCCATTAGATTCACTGAAAGATTTCCACACGACAAAGAGATCTACTGTTCTGGCTGAACGATTGAGCTGTGGTTCAAGTAGATCAGGCGACCAGAATCTGGCAAACTTCGAACATGGTTTCTCAGACATGTTCAAAACTTTTGTCAGGCAAATGCTACAAAATGCAAAAAATGGAATTTCCACGTTACTAACTGAGAAGAACAGTAGCCTTGTTTTACAGGTCAGCGTCTCTTGTCACCATTTGTTGCAATGCTTAGAGCTGTTTTATTATTTTGCTTAATAACAATCTCAACATATCCTTCTGCAGACTGTGTTGAAATTATCAGCTGGTGATGATCACGAGCTGAATCACATTATATCGATTCTTCTTGGTTACGATGAGGATGACACTGCTCAGAAGAAAGATAACAGTGAACAAAAGAATAAAATCGTTGCCTTACTTGAAGATACTGCTTATAGTCATCTCTTGGAGGTGCTGTTTTTTGTTTTCCTGCTTGTCATTGGCATTCAATACATATCTTTCATAGTCATTTGAATTAGTCACCTTGGGGCTCTTCTGGCCCTTGCTCTTCTCTTTGCAATTTGCTATTTGTAGGAATATTCACCGGATGAAAATAGCTTGCAGGTCATTATAGATGTTGCTCCTGAGGAACTGCGCAGCAATATGCTTATAGGAACTCTTAAGGGTGCATTATTCACAATCTCTTCTCACCACTGTGGTAATTATGTCGTTCAAGCTCTAATCTCATCAGCCAAAAGTGCAGATCAGGTATACTGTAAATTACATTCAGAAATTTCTCTGGCAATTTGTTAGTTGTGTAGCGTATGAGCTAATCCAATGTTCTCTTAGCAAACCAGTGTTCTAAAACCGGCTGAGTACTCGCAACAGGTGCCCTCACTAAGTAGTATGCAAAACATGAGTGCCTAACTGGTATAATCAGTATAACTCGGATGACCACTCGGTATAATTGGGTATAACCAGGTGATACCCCGGATAACCAGTAAGACAGTTAGGCACTCTTGCTCCACCATGATTACTCTTGCTCCATCTACTCCTATTGGCAGCAGCAGCTGCTGGTGCTTTTCTCTCCTACGCCAGCACTATCGCTGTTGCATCTCTGTTTACCAGAGGTGACTGCTGCTGCTACTCTACTCTAAGTCTAACCATCCATTCTGATTCCGTATAAATGTACATATATGAAGGCATTATTTAGATAGAATAATAAAGTTCAAGGTTGATTATTGTATGATCGCTACAAAGTTAGGTGACTGACCGAGTAGCGATTACCGAGTTCTAAAACTTAGAGAAATTTTACTGAAATAAAGGCCCATTACACAGTTTCTATTCCACTAAGTTAACATACTGTGAAATATTGCTGGGCTGTGCTAACCTAGAGGCTAGAGGAGAGGACTTCTATTAGCATAATTGCTTCCTTTATTGCACTAAAATGGTTATTGTAGATCTTGATGTTGAACTAATAGCATGTATCCTTTTTCAGCAGATATTTTCAACTTAAACATTCATTAACGGGATTTGGATAATTTTATGTCCAGACAACTATTTCTTGTGCATTGTTAGAAAAAAGCCATCTCTTCTGCATTTGTCATTTTCTTTAATCTCTTGTGAAGTAAGCACTACACAGTTGTACCATTCTCAGTTATTAATACTGTATACTTATTAATTGTTATGGTGGAGGCAGAATTTACCTGTGTGCACCCACACGTATACAAACCTATTGCTTTAATTCTCCATATATGTGATAGGTAGGATTATACAATATATACTTAATCCGTGTCAAATTTCTGTTTGCCATCCTGTCAGCGGTCAGCCTGATTGTTTTCTCCGGTTTGCACTTAATGCATTGCAACGCTGTATCAGTAGAGTTCTTTTTTATCTTGACAGATGAAGCAAATCTGGGAGGAACTTGGTCCTAAAATCAAAGAGTTGCTTGAGCTAGGCAAAACAGGAGTGGTTGCTTCCATTTTAGCGGCATGCCAGCGGCTTGAAACAAATCGCCTTGAGGTCTTCTTTCAACTTGAAATCTCTGCTTTGTGATTTGAGATTATCTGTTACTTAAACATATGCGATTCATCTGCAGAGCTCTGAAGCTCTTTCTGCGGCAATAACATCAGATTCCGGGTCTCCTGATAGCATCGTTGCACATATACTTTTTCTTGAGAATTTTCTCCGGGAGAAATCTTATTGGAAATGGCCGCCTGGTGTAAAGATGAGTGTTCTTGGTTGCCTGATGCTGCAATCAATTTTTCAATATCCACATGTATGTACTATTCACATGTTCATTAAATTTGTTGTTGTGTTGTTATTCTTTTTTTGCATGACTTAACTGTTGCAGGTTTGCATACAAATATCCAGTTTATAGTTTTATGCTGATAGCATTCATCAATGCTCTTTGCTATCGGTGCGAGCTGTTTTGTGCTCCAGAACAAGCTCATTTTGTTAACTATGTAGAGCATATTGTTCTGCTTGATCTTTAATGTGCATCTGTGTTTACTTTTTCCTCGTACTCTGTTACACTATTATATATAATTGACTATCTTGAGCAACAATGTAGCAACAGTCAGTACATTACAAGTCAACTGCTCTTATCCCTTTTGACATCTGGATTTGGGCTCTGGGCTTGCTCAGATCGATCGCCTACTTTCATTCCTAATCTGTCGCCTCACTGCTTATTCAGGGGCGGGCGAAAACTCACATTCTCCATAGGTCTCTCGGAGATCTTATTTTCTCCAATATTGGATTATTCATTTAAGTTGCTACTCTTGTTTCCTGAACAATATGATGAGAGCGTTGCTAGACCTTTACTCCTTATTTCGATTTTGTGCACAGCAATACATTCGGCAATATGTTGCAAGCTTGCTGGCTTTGGACGATGATAAGATCCTCCAGATTGCCATGGACTCTGGAGGCAGCCGTGTTCTTGAGGCATTTCTATGTTCAAGTGCAACAGCAAAGCGAAAATTCAAAGTTTTTGCAAAGTAAGCCTTTCCTGAATAGCTCAATTCTTTAGAGATTGTTTCTCTCATGCCTGAACAATGTTGAGACAGACTCAATCAACACATATGTTTTCTCTCTTAAGTTTTATACTGCAAACGATGTGCTCAGTGCTGTTGTAAGAAAAGACTGACACCGAAGAAAACTTCATTGGTTAACATGGTAATTTTGTGTAATGAAGCCATGCTCGAGGGAGCTATTGGTGATAATCTTTATCATTTCTAAGTAGTAATATGAATGTATCAACAATGCAAGAACTACGTTATTTATTTATGGCACTATCAACAATGCAAGAACTACGTTATTTATTTATGGCATTAGCACTGAGCCTCCCGTTAGGCCTTTACTGTTCAAGACACACTAGAGAGGGTATTTGGCTCTGACATTCTTGGGTCAGGTAATGATGTATAACTAAAAACCCAAAATATTTCTAAAATAGAAAATTGGTTTTCATTGTGGTACCAAGCACCCTTCATGAATTGTATTGTCCTTCTATAATCATATAAATACATAGTAACATCTTCTTCCATCTGTTTACTCTCTTTTTGGTAGTTGTATGATGCATTTTGATGTCGTCCTATTCCAGTATTGCTCAACATAACCGTAGCTTGCTATGCTAATTCTGTTTTAATTGTCGAGCTGAAGTGTGCCTGCTATCTTTGCTACATTGAATTATCTAAACAATTCACGTGCCATCTTACTGCTTTCAAAAGTTTGGCATGGTACTGCATGGTGAAAACAGCCTGGCTTATATGTATGCGTGATGTGACAGATTGCTAGGTCATTATGGGGAGATTGCTATGAATCCTTCTGGCTCATTCTTGGTAGAGAAATGCTTTGCAGCCAGTAATTTTTCCCACAAAGAGGCCATTGTGTCAGAGCTGCTGGCTATGCAAAATGAACTATCTCGGACAAGACATGCCATATACTTATTAAAGAAGCTGGATGTTGATAGGTTTGTCATTTTTCTATTTTCCTATGCGTTTTTCTGTGGTCCTAAGGTATTTTTAGCATTGTTCATAGACTTGCTATCTATTTCGTTGTAGATACTCACGACGACCCGAGCAGTGGAGAGCTGCTCAAACTTCAAAAGATACAACTCAGAGAGAATTTCAAGCTGAATTTGGGTTAAACAGTAAACCTATTGGTCAGAATATTGAGGACCTGCTTTCTCCTCAAAGTCCCACGAAGAAGCGTAAACAGAAAGAGAAGACTGACAAAATTACCGTGGATGCCAGCAGCAACAAGCCAGATTCATTTCAGAAAAATGCTAAGAGGCAAAAATCTGGTGAGGTAATGTTTGAGGGAGAATCGAACAGTAAGAAACCCACCACCAGCCTGGCATTCGTGAATAATAGTGGCAAGAAGAAATCAATTGGTTTCCTCTCGGACAAACCAAGTCCCAAGAAACAGAAACATCAAAGACCCAATTCTGACCAATCAGATGGCAGGCGGTTTGTTCGTGATGGTGTTAACACACCGTTTGTCAGGAACAATGTCAAACAGAAACAGTCTATCGCTGAGCTTGCTGCTCTGGCTGGTAAGGATAAACTGACTGCTGGGGAAGTCCGTAAACTGCTGAAGCCTGAAATTTCAGCTAAGAACTGACTGATCTCAGATCATGTGAGCAGTTGTAAGAAAGCAGGATTCTGATATGTTTCGACCCAGTTTCTTGCAACCCACACGGGTCGAAGCAGCAATTTTGTTCGTTGTTTTTTAACATGGGTTGCAAGTCATGAGCTGTAAGATGCACGATTGGATTTATGTCTTATTTAGTATTTGCTAGTAATTCATATCCTCTTCTCCTTATCTGGATCTCCCTCCTCTCTCCGCCGATGAGAGCAATGATTGTTCAGCAACGGTTCAACTCCAGTGGCTCCTAGTTCATCTTCTCGGTGGGAAATCTTCCATTCTTAGCGAGGAATAGATGCGACTTTGACTCGACATGGTGTATAGGCTTCGGTGAGTGGGACCAATGGTCTTTGGTGCTCTTATCTTACTTCCGTCAGCCGTGCTATCCTGGCAGTGCGCTCTTCTATGTAGTGGTTTGCTTCGTCAGTTGGCATTTTTTTCTCTTTATCTTAATTATTGTGTACCATGCTTAATTAATAAAATGGGTTGGGGCTCCCGAGCCGGCTAGAACTTTTATGCATTGCAGCCAGGAAACACCCGAAAAGAAATTCAGTGAACACAATAATCATTTGCACATTATAAATACAGTTTTAGTCGCCTGAAGTAAAAATGTGGAAAAATAAAAATGTAATACAAATATGCAAAAACATACTATTCGGTAAAATCATTTGCACACTACAAAAACACAAGTTGTGAATTTTTGTAAATGTTCAGCTACTATTTATATTTAACTGTAAACCAACAAATTAATGTATTGAAAACAAAAATTAATTGGAGTATCAAACGTATTCAATAGTGTACATTTTCCTTGTTTAATTGAGTATCAGGTTGCTGATTGCAAAAGTAGTACTCCCTCCGTTCTAAATTACCTTGTATTTTAGATTTAGTCAAAGTCAAACTTTATTAACTTTGACTATGTGTATAAGAAAAATATAAACATTTACAATATAGAATAGATATCGTTAGAATCATCATAGAAAATAATCTTATATTATATGTATTTGATATTGTAAGATTTTATATTTTTAACTATATGTTAGGTCAAACTTTATCTAGTTTGACTTTGACTAAACCTAGAATGCAAAGTAAAAATGAACAGAGGGAGTACTTACATATTTTTAGAATGCGCAACTGATGTAGAATAAATGTGAAAATGAGAGCAGACTTCTAAATTGGCTATTTTTATTTAAAAAATCGACTGGTCAAAGCTAAATTCGTTAACGAAACATGCCAAAGCTTTCGCCTCCGCTTAAAAAAATTGTAATTTGAAGCCTCTTCTTGAATACCAGTGCAACAGAAAAATAGTTTTAGCTTTGCAATCACGATTGTATCATTGGATCAAATGAAAAAGATTTGATTCATGGGCAATGAGTTAAGAAGTGAGTCTAGCTCACTTGGTTAGGGAAGTGGATGTACAACCCAGCCACCTAGGTTTAAGTTCTCACGGGCGATAAAAACTCGCTGTAGGGGCTTCCTCTACCGCATTTCTTAAAAAAAAAACGGGCAATGAGTTTGAGTAACATCAATTGTGTGTGCATCCGAGTTTCTGTATATTGTGTGTGCTTTGTACATCCGGCGCCTTACATTTGTAACTAAGATTTGTCTAACCACATATGGTTGCAACTGAAAAAGAACGTTCACATAGTTTCAATGTTTTCTTCACCTGATACAAAATACTCACTCTGTCCTAAAATGTAAGGTGTCTAAGCTTAGTTAAAAGTCAATATCTTCTAAGTTTAACCAAATTTATACAGAAAAAATATAAACATTTACAATACCAAATCAATACCAATAGATTCACCATAAAGTATATATTTTTCAATGAGTATATTCGATATTGCAAGTGTTCATATTTTTATGTATGAACTTGATCAAACTTAGAAGATGTTCACTTTTAACTAAGTTTAGGCGCCTTATATGTTGGGACGGAGGAAGTAATTGTTTACGTGGTTAAAAGAAATGTTCACACAGGGAAACATCAAATGATTAATTCTCACTCGAGTGAGCTCTAGTCTCCCATATTGATAAAGAAGAGTTTCATGTATATAGTTGGAGAGCTCTCCTCTGGATAAGCCTTATCCTCTCCACCTCCCGTTCCCCCTCCTTGCCTGGTCACCGGCGGCGGCCGGCCCTCCCTGGCGTCCTCTCCGCCGGACTAGCCGTCTGGAGATGGGCAAGGGGAGGTGCCGGACCTAGTGGTAGCTGTAGGGTTAGGTCTTTGCGGCAGTTTGCCGCAGCTCGGCATCTGGCCGGGAGTCGGAAGCATGGTCCCCGGGCCGGGATCCTCTGCTGGCTGGCGGCGGCCCTGCTCTTCGCGACACTCCGATGGACGGAGCCGAGGGCGGCGAGCGGCGCTGCTACTGGAGGCTCCTTCAATAAAGGGCCTAGTAGGAGCCTTTCTCTGGAATGGAGGCGACAGGCTGTGAAGCCCCTTCTCGGCCGCCGTGGTGGCGGAGGAGATGGGCGGAGCTGCGGTGGAAGCGGAGCGGCTCTCTCTTTCCCGGCCGGCCGAGGTGGCGGGGGGGGGAGGGGGGAGGGCGGAGCACGTCGATTTCTACTTCCTCTGGCTCTACAGGAAGGTAGGGATGGTTTGCCATGGTACTGCATCGGCGCTGCAGCACATGGCCGCCGTTGAGGTTCGTCGTTCTGCTTCTCTGGTGGAAGGAGATGGTGGCCTCGGAGACACATCCCTTCAATAAGCGTCTTGTGCTTTCTGGGTCGTCCTTGTTCTATTTCCCTCCTCCTTGCTGGCCGGCCGTGGCGGCGAGGAGCAGGGAGAAGGAAGCAGTACCAAGGGTGTTTCCCTTTTTTTTTGAGCGGTTCTCCCAGGCGCTCCGGCGACGTGGGGTCTTTGCCGAGTATCCTCTTGTCGGCCTTCGGGGCGGGGAGAGGAGTTGGGGCGATTTCTTTGCTGATGCTCGTGTTGCTTGATACGTCTCAAACGTATCTATAATTTTTGATGCTCCATGCTTGTTTTTACACCATTTGCCTATTGTTTCGTTACACTTAGTGGCATTTTTATACATTTTCCGGAACTAACCTATTGACGAAGTGCCACAGTGCCAGTTTCCTGTTTTCTGCTGTTTTTGTGTTTCAGAAGTGATACACAGGAAATATTCTCGGAATTGGACGAAACAAGTTCCTGAAGTCATATTTTACCCGGAAGCTTCCAGACATCCGAAGAAGTGTCGGAGGGGGGCCACCAGGGCCCCACACAAGGGGGCGGCGCGGCCCAGCCCCTGGCCGCGCCACCCCTGTGTGAGAGCACCTGGTCCCTCTCCTGACATCGCCCCTTCGCCTATAAGTACCCCCGACGAGAAAAACCTAAGGCCCCGATCAGTTTTCCAGAATACATCGCGATCCGCCGCCGCCGTCGACCTGAAGATCGGGAGGGTCCAGAAGCTCTTCCCGGCACCCTGCCGGAGAGGGGAATCGCCACCGGAGGTCTTCTTCATCGCCATGCTTGCCTCCGGAGCGATGAGTGAGTAGTCTACCTTGGACTATGGGTCCATAGCAGTAGCTAGCTGGTTGTCTTCTCCACCATGTGCTTCATGTTTAGATCTCATGAGCTGCCATACATGATTGAGATCACCGTTATGTAATTCTATGATGTTGGTTTGTTGGGATCCGATGAATATTGGTGTTTATGATTAAGTTGCTATACTGAATTATATCTTTTGTTATCTCTATGTTGTTTATGATCTTGCATGCTCTCCGTTGTTAGTAGCTATCTTGGCCGAGTAGTTGCTAGTGACTCCAAGAGGGGGTATTTATGCTCGATAGTGGGTTCATGTCTCTATTTCACCTGGGGGAGTGACAGAAACCTCTAAGGTGGTAGATGTGCTGTTGCTACTAGGGAGAAAACAACATTCATATGCTCAAGGGCATATGCTTTGTTTACATTACACACTTTGCTTAATGCAATTATCTGTTGTTCGCAACTTAATACTTCTAGGGTGTTCGGATGATATCCCCGGGGGTGGATTATTAGTCATAGATGCAGTTGGATGGCGGTCTATGTATTTTGTTGTAATGCCCAGAGTAAATCTCATAGTGATCTTCTTGACATATCACGTTATCTTTATTCTATCAATTGCCCAACTGTAATTTGTTTACCCAGCATGTTATTTTATCTATGGAGAGACACCACTAGTGAACTGTGGACCCCGGTCCTATTTTAATCATATTGCAATCACCTGTTTACTTTTCCCGCACTGTTTACTTTACTCGCATACTCTACTGTTTTCCACTCGATACACTCATAACCTTTGTTTCAAGCAAACCGGTGAGATTGACAACCTCATCGCAAGTTGGGAACAAAGTATTTGTTTGTGTGTGTGCAGGTTCCATAAACACCTTCAGTCGTCATCGTCTCCCTTCTCCTGTTCGATAAACCTTGGTTTCTTAACTGAGGGAAAACTTGCTGCTGCACTCATCATACCTTCCTCTTGGGGTTCCCAACGGGCTGGTCATTCACCACGCACAAGGACTGTCTGTTGCCATACTCACTTGGAGCATCAGCTATTTTTCTGGCGCCGTTGCCGGGGAAGGAAGAGAGAAGACTTCTGTGAGGGGAGTTCTTCGCACACACATTCTTTACTTTGTTATTTGTTTTGCTTTACTTTATTTTATTTTACCTGCATTGCTTCTTATATCAAAAACCCAAAAAATTTAGAATCCTTGGTAGCTGTTTTTACTTGTTTACTTTCGTTTTGCTGAAATGGGTACTCCTGAAAACACCAAGTTGTGTGACTTTGCTAGCACGAACAATAGTGATTTTATCTGCACTCCTATTGCACCACCTGTTCCTGCTACCACCTTTTATGAGATCAAGCCTGCTTTATTGAACCTTGTTATGAAAGAGCAATTTTTTGGTGCTAGTACTGAAGATGCTGCAGCTCATCTCAACAATTTTGTTGAGCTATGTGAGATGCAGAAATATAAGGATGTTGATAGTGATATTATTAAGCTCAAGTTGTTTCCTTTTTCTTTGAGAGGAAAGGCTAAAGAATGGTTGCTGTCTTTGACTAAGAATAGTATTGATTCATGGGCTAAGTGTAAGGATGCTTTTATTGGTAGATACTATCCTCCTGCTAAGATTATAGCTTTGCGCAGCAATATTATGAAGTTTACTCAGTTTGATAATGAACATGTTGCTCAATCTTGGGAAAGAATGAAATCTATGGTAAAGAATTGCCCCACTCATGGACTGACTACTTGGATGATTATCCAAACTTTTTATGCAGGACTGAATTTTTCTTCAAGGAACCTACTTGATTCAGCTGCTGGAGGCACTTTTATGTCCCTTACCTTGGGCGCCGCATCAAAGCTACTCGACAACATGATGGTAAATTATTCTGAATGGCACACCGAGAGAGCTCCACAAGGTAAGAAGGTAAATTCTGTTGAGGAAACCTCTTCCTTGAATGATAAGATTGATACCATTATGGCTATGCTTGCTAATGATAGGACTCATGTTGATCCTAATAATGTTCCTTTGGCCTCTCTGGTTGCTCAAGAAGAGCAAGTTGATGTGAATTTCATTAGAAACAACAATTTTAACAACAATGCTTATAGGAACAATTTTGCTAGTAACAATTATAGACCGTTTCCTTCTAATGGTGATAATAGCTATCTTGGTAGACCTAAAATGCCTAGTGAAGAAAGAATTCTTGAACTTGAAAAGGCTACCAAGAATTTTATGCAGATGCAATATGAGCAGAACCGGGCTTTCACCAAGACTATGGAGGAGCAATCAGCTCTGTTGAGGACTATTAGTCATCAACTAGAAAATTTAAACAAGGCTGTTCCTGAATTACAAGCTAAGGCTTCCAAAGCTGAAACCGATATCTCATTATTGTCTAATGTGCAATCTTCTTTAGTTAATAGAATGTCCGCTAAGCCTGATCCTTTTGCTGCCGCTAATGCTATCCAAGTTAGAATTGATGAAAATATTAGATTGTTAGCGGAATTGCATGCTAGGTGGGAAAGAGAAGATGAGATGGCTAGAGAGATGAAGGTATGTACTATTACTACCTCTAATGATGTTGCTTCTACTGATAGCAACCCTCTTACTTTGATTGGTGTAGAGAAAACTCCTACTCCTTGTGTTAAAAAGCCTAAAACTGCCAAAACTTTTTCTCAAAAGAGTGCTGAAATTTTTCGGAGTATGGGAGATGATAGCTCTATTACTTTTAATGATTTTGATGTTGATGGCTGCAATATATCTGAAGTAATTTTGTTCTTGCAAAAGCTTGCTTTGACTCCCAATGCTAGTTCTTTAAATATTGCTTTTACTAAGCATATTACCAATGCTCTTATAAAGATTAGGGATGAAAAGTTGAAGCAAAAAGCCTCTGTTCCCAAGAAGTTAGAAGATGGTTGGGAACCCATCATTGATATGCATGTTAATGGTTATGATTGCCATGCTTTATGTGATCTAGGTGCTAGTATTTCTATCATGCCTAGAAAGATTTATGACATGCTTGATTTACCACCGCTTGAAAAATGTTATTTTGATGTTCCTATTGCTGATGTTGCTAAGAAGAAACCTTTGGGAAGGATTAATGATGTTCTTATTGTGGTTAACAATAACCTTGTTCCCGTTGATTTTCTTGTTATGGACGTTGAATGCCATGCTTCATGTCCTATTATTTTGGGAAGACCCTTTCTTCGAACTGTAGGTGCTATCATTGATATGAGGGAAGGCACTATCAAGTATCAATACCCGCTAAAGAAAGGTATGGAACACTTCCCTAGGAAAAGAAATAAATTGCTTTTTGACTCTATTCTTAGAGCAAATTATGAGCTTAATGCTTCATCTCTTGATATTACTTGATTCGCAATTTTCTGCGCCTAGCTCAAAGGCGTTAAAGAAAAGCACTCTTGGGAGATAACCCAATGTTTACTTTTCAGTAATTTTTCTTTTATTTGAGTCTTGGAAGTCATTACTACTGTAATGACCGCTCCTTATCTTGTTTATTTCGTTTTTGTGCCAAGAGAAGCCTCTAATTTGAGTGAGGTAAAGATTTGGGGATGTTGCTGTCCTGAAACTGTTTTCGGTGCTGCACCGTAAAAATTCGTGAAAATTCTCTGTATATCTTTTGGACCTGCGATTTCTTGTGCATATGCCCCAGGTTATATCCAAACTTTTCTTAGTTGAACACTTTTTGATTTGAGCAACGGAAAATCCCTCAAAAATTCGTCCTTTGTCAGCTGTCCAGTTTTGACAGATTTCTGCCAATATTTGTTTTTGCCACTTTATCGCTTTCTTTTGAGTTCTTTTTGATCATGGAACTCTTGTGGAAGTTGCTACAGTAGTATATACTTTATATGTGGTGGTTTTGGGTTGAAACCTGAAGCTAAAAGAGGTTGAATATATTTTATGCTTACACTAATGTTGCTAATAGAATTGTGTTTAGTTTTGTATGAAGGAAGTTTTCAAGTGTAAGGATTGGAGAATGATGAGATGAGTTGAAGAATGGACAAAAGCTCAAGCTTGGGGATGCCCATGCATCACCCCAAGAAATATCCAAGAAGTACAAGCGTCAAAGCTTGGGGATGCCCCCGAGGCACCCCTTCTTCATCGGCAAAAATCAGGTCACCTTTCAAGACACTATATTTTTATTGCTTCATGCACTATGTGTTTTTCTTGGAGCGTCAGTTGTTTTAGTTTTCTTAGTTGGTTTAGTTTGTTTGTTTGCTGCAATAAATGGTTGGACCCCAACAAATTTCCTTTGGAGGAGATGTACTTGTTTTCATTTGCAAAGAACGCTCTAGTTTTCACTCTTATTAAAAATCGAGTGTTCTACTTTTTCTGCTACTGCTTTCGGTTTTCGTTTTCGCCTTGATTTGCGTTCAGATCTTGTCATATCTTTTCATCAAGGTGTATTTTTGCCTCTGATCTTTATTGGTTTTCATCAAAAGAGGTGTTTATAAAAATTTCAAATGGTGTTGGAAAAGAGAAAAAGCTTTGTGCAAAATAGTGGTACAAGAAGGAGCTTGTGTATACTGCGGCTTAGGATTTTTCATGTCATGCTTGATGTCTTTTTGATAGTATGCTTAGTGGTTTTGCTATAGCATGACTTGTCTCAAATAACTGAGATTGCTTAATGAGCCTTTGAAAAAATCATGCGTTGTTTTTATTGTATGGAAGCATTATTTTGGTTTTCTCCTTGATGCTTTATTTGGGTTGACTTGGCGCATGCTCACACATGTTAGACTCTTACAAAGTCGCCAATAGCCTTCATGATCATTTAGTTTTTGACTTTTGATGCCATCGTATGCTTCTTTTAATGTCGCTTTGTCGCTTTGCATGATTATGGCCATTATTGCTCTCTTAGTTGGTCGCTCCCAGTCTTTTGCTAGCCCTCACCTTGTACTGAGTATGAGCTCTACTCGTGCATCCAACTCCTAAAAGCCAAGTTTGCCATTGTGTCCACTATAAATTCCTATGCATGGTATTTGTAAGCCATTCCAAAGTAAAATTTTCGTGTGCTACCTTTCAAAAACCTTCAAAATACTTCTCGTTTTGTGACACTGTTTTTAGCTCATGGGGACGTAGTGGTCGGATTTGCTATCTTCCATATTGGTTATTCCAAAAAGAAAAAAAAAGAGAAAAAAGAAAGAAAAAAGGCACTCCTCCAATGAATGTGAATGTTGGTGGGCACCCGATGGAATCGGTTAGCCATGGTATGTGAAAGGAAAAGGTGGGGAGGAGTGCCAAGTTTTATAAAAAGAGCACAAGAGTGCCAATCTCTCTCTCTAAAACTTGCTTCATTTTTGTATGGAAGATAGTAAGAACCCCATTGCCAGTCGTTGACAAAGACAACCACCTCTCAAAATCAAGTTTTATCTCTCTGTTTTACAAATGAAAAGCTCTAGCACATGTTTAAATCACTGCTTCCCTCTACGAAGGGCCTTTCTTTTACTTTTATGTTGAGTCACCACCTTCTTTCTTTATGCACCATTAAGAGAGCATAGTTGTCATTCTTAGTGTGATATGCATTGTCCCAAAGTTCATTGATTGACTCATATTGTTGGTTTCACTTATTCTTAAATTATTTGTATCTAGTCGCCCTCTTAAACTTTGAGGTGTCCTATGCATTTATGTTTTGCTCTCTTTGAAGGACAAGCTGAAAACCTTATGTATGTTTTTCCTTCTAATTTGAACACACGTTTGACTTTCAATGTTTCATTATCATGATCTTTTGTTTGTGTTCATTTACATGTTTACAACATGGTTGCTAAGTTCTTATTGTCATGATTATATCTTTCATGCCCATGTTTTAAGTTCTATTGATCCCAGCTCACCAATGCTTACATATATGATCAAGATTGTGTAGGTGCATGTCACCTCAAAAATTATTCTTTTGTTATCACTTACCTACTCGAGGACGAGCAGGAGTTAAGCTTGGGGATGCTTGATACGTCTCAAATGTATCTATAATTTTTGATGCTCCATGCTTGTTTTTACACCATTTGCCTATTGTTTCGTTACACTTAGTGGCATTTTTATACATTTTCCGGAACTAACCTATTGACGAAGTGCCACAGTGCCAGTTTCCTGTTTTCTGCTGTTTTTGTGTTTCAGAAGTGATACACAGGAAATATTCTCGGAATTGGACGAAACAAGTTCCTGAAGTCATATTTTACCCGGAAGCTTCCAGACATCCGAAGAAGTGTCGGAGGGGGGCCACCAGGGCCCCACACAAGGGGGCGGCGCGGCCCAGCCCCTGGCCGCGCCACCCCTGTGTGAGAGCACCTAGTCCCTCTCCTGACATCGCCCCTTCGCCTATAAGTACCCCCGACGAGAAAAACCTAAGGCCCCGATCAGTTTTCCAGAATACATCGCGATCCGCCGCCGCCGTCGACCCGAAGATCGGGAGGGTCCAGAAGCTCTTCCCGGCACCCTGCCGGAGAGGGGAATCGCCACCGGAGGTCTTCTTCATCGCCATGCTTGCCTCCGGAGCGATGAGTGAGTAGTCTACCTTGGACTATGGGTCCATAGCAGTAGCTAGCTGGTTGTCTTCTCCACCATGTGCTTCATGTTTAGATCTCATGAGCTGCCATACATGATTGAGATCACCGTTATGTAATTCTATGATGTTGGTTTGTTGGGATCCGATGAATATTGGTGTTTATGATTAAGTTGCTGTACTGAATTATATCTTTTTTTATCTCTATGTTGTTTATGATCTTGCATGCTCTCCGTTGTTAGTAGCTATCTTGGCCGAGTAGTTGCTAGTGACTCCAAGAGGGGGTATTTATGCTCGATAGTGGGTTCATGTCTCTATTTCACCTGGGGGAGTGACAGAAACCTCTAAGGTGGTAGATGTGCTGTTGCTACTAGGGAGAAAACAACATTCATATGCTCAAGGGCATATGCTTTGTTTACATTACACACTTTGCTTAATGCAATTATCTGTTGTTCGCAACTTAATACTTCTAGGGTGTTCAGATGATATCCCCGGGGGTGGATTATTAGTCATAGATGCAGTTGGATGGCGGTCTATGTATTTTGTTGTAATGCCCAGAGTAAATCTCATAGTGATCTTCTTGACATATCACGTTATCTTTATTCTATCAATTGCCCAACTGTAATTTGTTTACCCAGCATGTTATTTTATCTATGGAGAGACACCACTAGTGAACTGTGGACCCCGGTCCTATTTTAATCATATTGCAATCACCTGTTTACTTTTCCCGCACTGTTTACTTTACTCGCATACTCTACTGTTTTCCACTCGATACACTCATAACCTTTGTTTCAAGCAAACCGGTGAGATTGACAACCTCATCGAAAGTTGGGAACAAAGTATTTGTTTGTGTGTGTGCAGGTTCCATAAACACCTTCAGTCGTCATCGTCTCCCTTCTCCTGTTCGATAAACCTTGGTTTCTTAACTGAGGGAAAACTTGCTGCTGCACTCATCATACCTTCCTCTTGGGGTTCCCAACGGGCTGGTCATTCACCACGCACAAGGACTGTCTGTTGCCATACTCACTTGGAGCATCATTGCTCTGGAGTGTCGCCGACAGCTCTGCCTGGATACGGCTCTCTAAGCAAGCGTCTCCCTGGCTAACGAGCTGTTGCTCCACCGTGCCCTTCGTCTACGCCTGCCTCCTCCCGCCCGTGGCTGGTGCGGGGGTTTTGATGGCAGGCCTCTCTTCTCCGTCGGTGATGTAAGGGTACATTGCCCCGAAGTATGTTTTTGGTAATTAATGACAATCCCTACGGACTAATGTTTTCATTGAGCTTTTTATGAAGGAATTGTTCATAGGAATTGCTTGAAGTCCATGTGTTGGATTCAAGGCTTGGATGCCATGAAGATAAAGATATATCTTAAGTATTGGCATCAAGATCATTGAATAAGAAGATATGAATCCAATATGATCAAGAAGAAGAAATAAAGATGTAGTTCTTGTGTAGAACTCAAGTAATTCATGCTCTAGCTTATGTGCTAAGCCAAGGAGTCTCAAGATCTTGAGAGTTTGGTTACATGAGAAGAATTCAAGATATGGCTCTATGTCAAGGTCATGATGGTCTCATGAGTTGAGATATGATTGACTAATACCTAGAGCATGCAATCAAATGAAGAATTCTTTATGTGGCTCAAGATATTGTGATAGAGCATGAGAAGATTCAAGGTTGACCAAGGCAAAGATCAAAGATTGGATTCTAGTTTGGTCAACACATGAAGCATAAGGAATGTGCCACATGGGACCAATCGGTCTTGTGATATGGTATGGTTTGTCAATTATGCTTTGTGAACTAACCCATTACATATGTGTGTTTGTGTTGTCTATGTGGGTTAGGTATTGTGTCATGGATATTCATCACTAGTGATTTTACATATAGCCCATGAGAAGATGACATCAAGTGGTGGTTGTCATCAAGGTTGTGAAGTGCAAGTTTCAAGATAAGCATCTTGAGAAGATCATATGCTTGAAGCTTGTCATCCATTTGGTGATAATGAAATTGTGAAGACATGCCTTAGTGAAGGTATCCCATAGTGGTGTATGGGGGAGCATATTGGAAGTCTTCACGAAGCAACAATGATCAAGTGAAGCATTCCGGCTTGACGGAAGCATGAAGCATCATCATCAAGATCAAGCGGGGTGCGCAAGGCAAAGGTTTGTCCTCGCTAGGTTTTCATTTTACCGGTCTCAAGGTGTTTGTTGGGAGACCGGGTTATAGGATAGATAGCCGCACTATCAAGAGGGGCTTTCGGTTGGGTAACTTGATCACATCGTCTTAGGGAGCTCAATCCTTTGGATACTTTGCTTCTCCCTACTTTTTTGCTTATTGGTGTTTCTCTTTGAGAGGTTCTTGAGCTTGTTGTTAGCTTTCCAACAAGTCCAAGTTTATTGAAAACAAAATTCGTATGCATCTCTTATTGCGTTTTCGGGTTTGGAGGATTTACTGGTTCTTTCCTATAGGAGGTTCTCACCTCTCCTTATTTGATTTTTTACCTCTTAATAATTCTTGGGCTTTATGTGGTTCATTGTATAGGTCTTTCTCTTAGCTTTTCAAAAAGCCCAAGTTTGCTAAAAACAGAGTCCGGACGCAAAAGTTATGACCGTTTTCATCTTCCGATTTTTTCAGTTGGTGCAAATTCGGCGGCGCCGGGATATACACCGGCCGGTCCGGCGTTCATACCGGGGCTGCACCGAAACCCGTCCAGAACATGTTTCTGGTGCAGGTCCGGTGCTCGCCGGGCTGTGCACCGGGCGGTCCAGCGCAGAGCCCGGCGAGATCGACTTTTGACCGGTTTTTGGCCGTGTTTTGCCCCCAACGGCCCTATTTTGATTTGCTATAAAAGGGGTTCTTCCCCAATGGTTTTGTAGGGTTCTAGGTGTGTCCTTGAGCTTTTCTCTCACCTCCATTGTTGCCCCTCTTGACCTTGCTCCCTCTCTCTTCCCTCCAATGATTCTTGCATATTTTTGAGGGATTTAGAAGAGGAGATTTAGATCTACAACTCCACCAATCAATTCCTCCTCTAAGTGAGGGGAACCCATTAGATCTAAATCTTGAGGTCATTGGTTGACCTCCACCCTTGTTCTTCCTCTCTAACTCCTCCATAGCATTTGTTGCCTTGGTGGGATTTGGGTGAGAAGGATTTGAGCACTTCCCCTTGTGTTCTTGCTTTGCATCCTTGCATAGTGTTGAGCTCTCCATTACGATTTGTTCGAGTGAGAGACCGTGAGCTTGTTACTCTTGGAGGGTGACCTCCTAGTTGGCTTGGCGGTTGGTGCCTCGGTGACCTCTTCGTGGAAGATTGTGAAGAGGCCCGGGCTTCCCCTTCGTGGGAGTTGTGAAGTGGTTGTGGAGCTTGCCATCTCCGGAGTGGAGGAAAAGCTAACCATAAGAAGGGGTCCCTAGCTTCATGGGGGACTCGGAGAAGAAGGTGAGCCTTCGTGGCATTCGGGGGTCTTCGTGGTTTCCCGCATCTCTCCAACGGTGATTAGCTTACTTTATGTAAGTTAACATCGGGATACATCTTCGTCTCCGCGTGCCTCGGTTATCTCTATACCCAAGTTTATTTCCTTGTGATAGCCTTCGTGCTTGAAGTACATATATCTTGTGCTATCTTGCTTATCTCTAGTTGTTGTTGTTGCACTTAGTTGAGCCTAGCATATTTAGGTTTTGTGCTTGAAGAAAATAAATATTAGTTTAATTCCGCATTCCTTCAAGCCAATTCCGTAATTGTTTTTAAAACACCTATTCACCCCCCCCCCCCTCTAGGCGACATCTCGTCCTTTCAATTGGTATGAGAGCAATGTCTCTCCTTGTTTAGGCTTCACCGCCTTGAGAGTAAAGATGTCGGCTAGTTATTTAGTGCACAATGACACAATTATTTTTGATGGCACAAATTATGACTTATGGAGAAATTGCATGCTTTGCAATCTTCGGACTTTGTGTCCAAATATAAAGCGATTTCTAGATGTAGGTTTTTCTCCTCCGATGGATCCTCAAAGTCTATCTATAAAGGATGAGAAAAATTTACATCTTGAAGCTCAAGCATCTAATGAAATTTTATTGTCTGTGAGCTCCATAGTTTATGCTTGCTTGATGGGTTCAAAGTGCAAGACATCTCATGAGATATGGACCAAGCTAGAAGAGTCATTTGGTGGGTCCATTTCTCTTGAGGTTGAAAGTGAACCCAAGGAGCTCTCTTCACCTTCACATCATGAAGAGCTCCAAGTTGCTTCCACATCCGGTCGTGATGATTGTTCATTTTCTTCCACTTCACTAACATGTGAATTGTCACAAGGTAATGATATGGTGAGTGAAGAAATCATATGTGATGATGGTAGTCTTGTTCTTTGCACCAATGATTCTATTTCTATAAATCCTAATGGTGTAGAGAGTTTGGACCTAAACACTTCTTGCAAGAAATTCTTTACTCATTCTTGTGTTAAAGGTCCTTGCATATCTCCTAGAATTTGCTTGATTAAATTTTGTGATGATATGCTTGTTTCTAGTTGTGACCATACTCAAATTGATTCTATTTCCTCCAGTTGTTGTATGACTAACCATGTAGATGAAATTAAGGAAAATTGGGTCACATAATTAAAGAAGAAATCAATAGAAGAACCAAGAAGGTTTCTATCAAGAGAAGGCAATGCTATGAATGCCACGAGTATGGACATCTCGCAAGAGCTTGTCCTACACTCGAAAATGAAGAATGTGCTTCAATTGATGTTCCCTCATCATCTACCCAAGTTCACATGTGCCTTATGGCAAGTGGCTCAAAGGTAACTCCTACTTTGAATCCCGACACATCTCCTTATGATGAGAGTGATGATGATGATGATGATAATGATGATGATAATGAAGCTTTCTTGCATGAGATGGGAATTGTGTATGCCTCTCTTCGTGGTAATAATAATGCTCGTGCTAAAGTCGAACACTTAATGGAAACCTTGTTTGAACACAAGGAGACCATTAAGGAATTGAACTCCCTCGTTAATGAGAGGAAACAGAGATTCAATCTCCTGAAGCAAGAGCTATCCGAAGAGAAGCATACTAATTCTTGCCTATCTCAATCTATTAAACCTTATGAGCTTACAAATGCCAAATCTATTAATGATGCTTGTGCTACTAACTCTACTTCTTGTGAAGCATCTATATTAAAGGAGAATGTTGAGCTAAGGGCTCAACTTGAGTTGCTAACAAGCAATTATATAAAATTGGAGGAAAGCCATGAAAAGCTCTTGGTCTCTCATGGGGATCTCCTAATCTCATATAATGGGCTAAAGTTAGCTCATGAGGCAAGTATCTCTAAGAAAACATCTTGTGAGCCTTATTTGGACATTAGCACTACTTTAAACCAAAATGCTATATTACCATGTGCTAGTCCTGGTAATTTGTCTAGGAAAAATATTTCTACATCTTGTGATGAATTACTTGCTATGCCTTGTTGCTCTAACAATGAAGCTTCTACTTCCTCTAGTACTTGTATTACTACTAACCTTGTAGAGGAAATCAAAGAGCTCAAGGCTCAAGTCACTAGTTTGGAGAAAGACTTGGATAAGCGTCATGAAGGGAAATCCACACTCGATAATATTTTGAGTGTGCAAAAATCCCCTAATGACAATAGTGGACTTGGATTCAACTCCAATGACAAGAACAAGTCCAAGAGCAACAACAAGAAGAAGGGCCAAGACCAAGTCAAGAATTTGGCCAAGATTGTTTGCTTCAAGTGCAAGATTGAAGGGCATCATGCGAGATCTTGCCCATTGAAGAAGAAGCACTTGAGTGAGAAGCAACAAGGGAAGCGGCCACAAGTTCAAGCTCAAGCACGACCTCAAGTTGAAGATAGGCCACTTCCTAAGAAGAAACAATATGAAGCTTCCCAAATCAAGAATTCAACGAAGAAGAGAAAGGGAAGCACTTGTTGCTATATTTGCCGTGAGAAGGGGCACTTTGCTTCTTCATGCTTAAGCGGTACCTTATCTAGTCCTATCATTGTTGATGATGATTATTCTCTTAGGAAAGATAAGGATGGCAATGTGTTTGCCAAGTTTGTTGGAACTCAAAGTGGTGTCATGAAAAGAACTATTTGGGTTTCCAAGCCTATTGTTACTAACCTCTTAGGACCCAACTTGGTTGGGGACCAACAAGCTAAACTTGATCAATAGGTGTTTGTGGAGGGCATTGGAGACTTTGCTACCTCATGAAGAATTAAGGGATCTTCATTAATTTTATTTTATCAAGCCAAGTCATTGACACTATCATTTTATATCCAATGTGCCTCTTTGCGGTAACTTGTACTTAACCTCTTTACATTGTAAGTTACTTGCCCCTTTGCATGTTTTGGTTTTGTACCAAGTATGTATTTGTATATGTTGTTCCTTATACCTACTTATCTTGTGTATTAAAGTAGGTGTTGGTTGTTTGGCACATCATATACTTGTGTGTTTGCTTCGAGCCTCTAATGCATCTTTATGGTATCTTATTTGGCTCTTATCGAGTGATTAGTGGAACATCCCATTTTGGGGGAGTGATTTGCCATTGGCACCTCACAATCCTATAAATGTGTGCACATGAGTAATACCACTTAGTATTGATATTGCAAGATTATCTAGTCACTATGTGGTATGCCATGCTCATGAGAAATTCAAATTCTATATCTCCATTAATTATCTTGAGTTGGATTTTGTTTGCCTCTTGTTGAAAAGAATATAATATCACATTATGGGGGAGTAATATGCCTTGTGCATATCACAAGCCTAGGAAATATGAACATTTGAGGTATTGCCACTTAGTGTTGATATTGTTAATTATCTTGTTCCTAGGTGGCATGTTTGCTCAAACAAGCTCCGTTATTTCTTAAAAGGTTTTATTGCTCATTTTGTTTGTCTTTGTTTGAGTAAGAATTCTTGGTGCAGTTTTACTCAAATATATTTCTCTATATCATAAGTAGGAAACCATTTGCTTCAAAATACTCTAATTATTGCTTTGCATGATTGTGTGTCTATTATTGGAGCTACCAAGAATCCTTGTTCATGCATGGTGCTTAAATTGAATATTTAACCATATGCCTTTTATTGTGAAGTTGATCTTGAATGTTTGCAATACACCACCGGAAAATAATTCCAATATGAACTTCTTGTCTCTGACAATTGGTATTCATATATATATATGTGTGGTAATTTTTCTAGATCATCTTCACCTTGGAATTTGCCTCTTATTGCCCTTATTTCTTTCCAAGAAATTATTTTGACTCCCTTTGTCTTATTTGCCTTCTTGAGGATCTTTTTGCTTGACTTCGTCTCATCTCTTGATCCCCATCAAGTGTGTGTTGTTGTAAGACAAACCTTTTCTTTTTGGTACTTGTGCCATTGTGAAAAGTGTAGAGGGTTTGGTTTATTTGTTGGAACCTTGCTCTTTTGGGAGTTAGTTATCTCATTCCTTCTTCTATGATTTATTTGCTCGAATGGGATAAATCTTTGAGCATGCTTTTATTTATTTATCCTTTCTTGCTCAATAAGTTATTAGGTTCATTTGTTGAATTTTATGAATAAATCATTTGTTGATTTGTTCCCTTGATATCATTTGGACAAATAATGTGTTTTACCACACCTTTTATACCTCCTTGTACTCTTGGTGTTTTTGTCTAAATTGTATCTTCCTTGGATCTTGAAAGCTAGGTGCATGCATATTCTCTTTATGTTTATTTTTGTGTCTTCGTTTCTTTCTTTGATCCAATATATATGCTATACTCCATCAAATCCTAAATGGCTAAGATGTGCATGAAATTCAAATTTCATCTCTAACTATGCACATATTTATATGGAGTTTATCATATGTATTGTGGTTAGTCTAACCACTTTGGACCCAATAAGTTTGGGGACCAAGATGTACTTGAATGTTGTTTTAGCTACATTGGAGATGCAATGGATGCTTGTTTCATTTATAAGGAAGGTTCTATCACCATATGATTATTGGAGACAAGCTAGGATGATCGGTGAACTCCTATCTACTACATCACATCATTGCTATCTCGGTAACAAGTATAATTTTCATGCATACTTTTCTAATATCCCAACTCTTGTAGGTTGGCTCTTGGCATGATAATATTTATTTGCAAATGTTGTGGTTCTTGCAAAGGTCTTATAAAGAAATCTCTTTATTGTACATGTGAGCATGTTGAGATGATTGCATATGATGGGGAGTATATAAAATCATGTTATGATTCACCAATCCCAATATGCCCTTTAGCAATTTATTGCATATTAATTCCTCAATGCTCTCTCATGTGCAATATAGATAATGTTGCAAGTTGTTCCCTTCTCTATTATGCTTGTTGCCTTTCAAAGCATCCCGACTATCTTTTGATCCCTTATTGCTAGTTGTGATGGCTTTGATGATTTTGTGTGTGGAGTTTATTAATATACCATAATGAAAAATAGAGCCTTGAGCTATATATGCTTTCTAGCAAAGTTATTTGGTATATTCTATGACTCTCTCTTGGATATCATGTCTTCCTTAATTTCAACTAACCTCTTGTGTATACATGTTCCTTTGTGGATTGTTCATCATGATTTTTTGTCCACTTAGAAATGTATATGCATAAGAGTGTTAATTTCTTCCCTTGATATCCTCATTCTTTGCCGACCATCTTTATTATCCATTTTGTTCTTGATGGTGTTGGTAAGAACTTGATTTATGAGTGCTTGTTTATTCTTTATTGCTTCTTCTCGCACTCATATCTCGTGAATCTTTTTGGACTAAAGTTCACTTTGATAAGCGTATTGATTCTTTTGTATTCTCTCATGCTTATGGTTGTTTTTTTAAATGATATAGAGGGAGTGAGGATTCCATGTTTGTGCATATTGTATTCAAATGCAACAAAAATTCAAATTTATGCATGAACCTTGGGGAGCTTCCTTATTTCATTTAAAGCACCTAGTAGATCTTATCATCATATCTTCTTGTGTCCAATTGTTCTTTGGGTCTCTTGATTGCTTGCTTGTTTCATTCGTTGAAGTTTCCATCACTATGTCATCTTTTTGCAATCTTTGATCCTCAATATGGTTTGACTTCCTCCAAATATTGTTAATTTTATACGTGCACATGATTTCACTCTTTTTTATGAGAAATGCACATCTTGGGGAGGAACTCGTACTATATTGGCCTTCTAAATTCCTTCATCCATTTTGGCAATCGTTGCCAATGGGGGAGAAGTTTAGAGGGTTTAAGGGAAATGGTTTTTATACTTAAGTTTAGTTGTGCTTAAGTGTTTGCCTTTCATGCATCTCTTCTTTGTTAGATGTTTTGCATGGTTGAATATATAGTGTAAACTCCATCAAAGGTTTATCTTGACAATGTATGCAATGAAATTCAAGTTCATCACACGTGCATATATTGTGGGGGAGTTTGCTCTATATATTTTGGTTGCACTCACATCAACCATATTTGTTGTAGTTTATGTGAGTATAATTGATTTTGATATGCGGTATTAGCCTCGTGTTACTTGACCATATCAAATACAACCTCTTGTATGCAATTTATTCTCGGATAAGTTGCATATTAGTTTCTATCATTCATTATATAAACCCTCTTGTTGAGATTGTCATCAATTACCAAAATGGGGGAGATTGTAAAGGTACATTGCCCCTAAGTGTATTTTTGGTAATTAATGACAATCCCTATGGACTAATGTTTTCATTGAGCTTTTTATAAAGGAATTGTTCATAGGAATTGCTTGAAGTCCATGTGTTGGATTCAAGGCTTGGATGCCATGAAGATAAAGATATATCTTAAGTATTGGCATCAAGATCATTGAATAAGAAGATATGAATCCAATATGATCAAGAATAAGAAATAAAGATGTAGTTCTTGTGTAGAACTCAAGTAATTCATGCTCTAGCTTATGTGCTAAGCCAAGGAGTCTCAAAATCTTGAGAGTTTGGTTACATGAGAAGAATTCAAGATATGGCTCTATGTCAAGGTCATGATGGTCTCATGAGTTGAGATATGATTGACTAATACCTAGAGCATGCAATCAAATGAAGAATTCTTTATGTGGCTCAAGATATTGTGATAGAGCATAAGAAGATTCAAGGTTGACCAAGGCAAAGATCAAAGATTGGATTCTAGTTTGGTCAACACATGAAGCATAAGGAATGTGCCACATGGGACCAATCGGTCTTGTGATATGGTATGGTTTGTCAATTATGCTTTGTGAACTAACCCATTACATATGTGTGTTTGTGTTGTCTATGTGGGTTAGGTATTGTGTCATGGATATGCATCACTAGTGATTTTACATATAGCCCATGAGAAGATGACATCAAGTGGTGGTTGTCATCAAGGTTGTGAAGTGCAAGTTTCAAGATAAGCATCTTGAGAAGATCATATGCTTGAAGCTTGTCATCCATTTGGTGATAATGAAATTGTGAAGACATGCCTTAGTGAAGGTATCCCATAGTGGTGTATGGGGGAGCATATTGGAAGTCTTCACGAAGCAACAATGATCAAGTGAAGCATTCTGGCTTGACGGAAGCATGAAGCATCATCATCAAGATCAAGCGGGGTGCGCAAGGCAAAGGTTTGTCCTCGCTAGGTTTTCCTTTTACTGGTCTCAAGGTGTTTGTTGGGAGACCGGGTTATAGGATAGATAGCCGCACTATCAAGAGGGGCTTTCGGTTGGGTAACTTGATCACATCGTCTTACGGAGCTCAATCCTTTGGATACTTTGCTTCTCCCTACTTTGTTGCTTATTGGTGTTTCTCTTTGAGAGGTTCTTGAGCTTGTTGTTAGCTTTCCAACAAGTCCAAGTTTATTGAAAACAAAATTCGTATGCATCTCTTATTGCATTTTCGGGTTTGGAGGATTTACCGGTTCTTTCCTATGGGAGGTTCTCACCTCTCCTTATTTGATTTTTTACCTCTTACTAATTCTTGGGCTTTATGTGGTTCATTGTATAGGTCTTTCTCTTAGATTTTCAAAAAGCCCAAGTTTGCTAAAAACAGAGTCCGGACGCAAAAGTTATGACCGTTTTCATCTTCCGATTTTTTCAGTTGGTGCAAATCCAGCGGCGCCGGGCTGTACACCGGCCAGTCCGGCGTTCGTACTGGGGCTGCACCGAAACCCGTCCAGAACATGTTTCTGGTGCAGGTCCGGCGCTCACCAGGCTGTGCACCGGGCGGTCTGGCGCAGAGCCCGGCGAGACCGACTTTTGACCGGTTTTTGGCCGTGTTTTGCCCCCAACGGCCCTATTTCAATTTGCTATAAAAGGGGTTCTTCCCCAATGGTTTTCTAGGGTTCTAGGTGTGTCCTTGAGCTTTTCTCTCACCTCTATTATTGCCCCTCTTGAGCTTGCTCCCTCTCTCTTCCCTCCAATGATTCTTGCATATTTTTGAGGGATTTAGAAGAGGAGATCTAGATCTACAACTCCACCAATCAATTCCTCCTCTAAGTGAGGGGAACCCATTAGATCTAGATCTTGAGGTCATTGGTTGACCTCCACCCTTGTTCTTCCTCTCTAACTCCTCCATAGCATTTGTTGCCTTGGTGGGATTTGGGAGAGAAGGATTTGAGCACTTTCCCTTGGGTTCTTGCTTTGCATCCTTGCATATTGTTGAGCTCTCCATTACGATTTGTTCGAGTGAGAGACCGTGAGCTTGTTACTCTTGTAGGGTGACCTCCTAGTTGGCTTGGCGGTTGGTTCCTCGGTGACCTCTTCGTGGAAGATTGTGAAGAGGCCCGGGCTTCCCCTTCGTGGGAGTTGTGAATTGGTTGTGGAGCTTGCCATCTCCGGAGTGGAGGAAAAGCTAACCATAAGAAGGGGTCCCTAGCTTCGTGGGGGACTCGGAGAATAAGGTGAGCCTTCGTGGCATTCGGGGGCCTTCGTGGTTTCCCGCATCTCTCCAACGGTGATTAGCTTACTTTATATAAGTGAACATCAGGATACATCTTCGTCTCCGCGTACCTCAGTTATCTCTATACCCGAGTTTATTTCCTTGTGATAGCCTTCGTGCTTGAAGTACATATATCTTGTGCTATCTTGCTTATCTCTAGTTGTTGTTGTTGCACTTAGTTGAGCCTAGCATATTTAGGTTTTGTGCTTGAAGAAAATAAATGTTAGTTTAATTCCGCATTCCTTCAAGCCAATTCCGTAATTGTTTTTAAAACGCCTATTCACCCCCCCTCTAGGCGACATCTCGTCCTTTCAGGTGATGGTGGAGCTGCTCTCTCTGCATCATCTGTCTGGCATCGCGGGGGTTGGAAGCCCCACTTATCGAGCATTACCTTGACGGCCACAAGCTCCGACAAAGCAACCTCCTTGGTGAGGCCCTTTTAGAGATTGGCTACCGCATTCAACGTCGGATCGAAGGCAAGTGATTTCGTCCCCGCGTTCATCCTTGACGGCGGCTGCCCGGATCTCTGGCTCGACGGTGGTAATAGAGGAGGACCTGATTGCTCTATCAATTCTTTTAGAGAGGTCTTTTCTATAACTATCAGGGACCTATGTGTTAATCTTTCTCTTATGGGGTCCTTTGTAATGTATTTGTACTGCCACCGCTTATTTCTAATGTAAGGCTTCCAGGCCTTTCGGGGCTTTTCCGTTAAAAAAATATATATATAGTTGACTCCCTAGAGCCATACCAGTTGGTGCTTGAAAAAAGAGATACGGAAGGCCCAACCTATGGTTTCC
Organism: Dactylis glomerata; assembly: GCA_007115705.1. Lineage (NCBI taxonomy): Eukaryota > Viridiplantae > Streptophyta > Magnoliopsida > Poales > Poaceae > Dactylis > Dactylis glomerata. The sequence goes on along the minus strand of QXEO01000531.1, from coordinate 3,203,123 downwards.
TTTCATGCTTAACCAGCTGTCGATGCTAGCCCCCAATCTTCAATTCTTTCCGTATGTGTTTCCTTTCATACTCTAGAGTGTTCATTTACTAATTTCATGGGTAGATCATATTGGCATGACTTTCACACATGTGGACACATATTTCTTGGAACGCATGCATCCCATTTTCCTGTGAGAGTGGTCCGTGCATCCCACGCACGCTAACACTCGGTCGGTAAAGTTAAAATTATTTTCACACTGTCAAAACCAAGTCTTATGTCTATCTTTTATATTGATATGATGTGTCTACTCTAATGTCATCCATTATTTTCTATGTACACTATGTCTGTGCTATTCATTGATCATCACAGGACGAGCTTAAACTATGTGCAACAAGAACACAACTTCTACAAAAACATGATCCAAACCTAATCTAGAATCACCATTCTACATTAACTTTGCACTTATTTACTATGTAGTACAACAGTAAAGAAGAGTGCAAAATTATGCAAGCAAGATCATAACACCTCCACATTTGAAAGAGCATTTCCCGCCTAATTGATTTTGGCGTTTGTTAACAATACATTATCTATTAATGTGTGATTATGCTTTGCAGGATTTTATAATATTCTTGCACAAGATATTGGGTTTCCTATGTTATACTTGGTATTTATTATTGTCCAGAGGAAACTCTCGAGGATATGGTGCAAATAGGCTCTGGGAGAAGTTCCATATAAAAGTTGGCCAGGAAGGCCGGCTTTAGCCGGTCCCCAGACCGGCTATAGCCGGACTGGGTAGTTTCGAAGAGGCTCTGCGCCTCTGGACTCAACCGGCTATTTGTTCGGCTATTTCCGGCTGGGCCGGATATTTTAGGCCGGCTATAGCCGGTCTGAGGCCGGCTTTAGCCGGTGTGGCCGGCTTTAGCCGGACTTAACTCCGGCTTTAGCCGGACATTCCTGGCAGGCAACGGTCAGATTTGGGGGGGGGGTATAAATACCCCCAACCTTCTTCTCCAATGAGTAGCTCCTCCAAAAAGAAGAAGACCACCATTGTTGAGCCACCAAATCAACTAGATCTCCTCCCTCAACCCACCAAAGCTCTTGATCTTTGGAGAATCGAAGGAGAAGACCATCATCTACATCCTCACCGAAGCGATTTGATTTCCCCTCTCATTTGCTTGAGGGCCCTTGTGTCCCAAGACCTTGTTTGTGTATTTGATATATTGCTACTTGTTGTTTGGCAGCATTGTGTTGTGCTTGGGAGCCTCCAATTCGGTTGTGGATGCGTGCCCCAAGATTGTAAAGGCCGGTTCCGCCTTGAGGAATCCCTTAGTGGAAAGTGAGCTAGGCCTTTGTGGCGGAAGCTTGCACCGGAGAATAGGGTGAGCCTTTGTGGCGTTGGTTAGGCCTTTGTGGCAACCACACCCCTCCAACGTAGACGTACTTCCCCTAAAAAGGAAGGAACTACGGGAATTACATCCGTGTCTCCGCGTGCTCCACTCTCGGTTACCTCTATCCTTTATTGCCTTTACTTATTGTATCTTGTTTAGCTTGCTAGTTGACATATAGGTAAATTCACCTTAGTTGCATATCTAGAGAATTTACCTTTGTGTCAAGCCTTAATTGAAAAAGAATTAAAATTTGAGTAGCACCTATTCACCCCCCCCCTCTAGGTGCCCTTACGATCCGTTCAATTGGTATCAGAGCCTCGGCTCTTAATTCGGGCTTAACCGCCTAAGAGTATGGATCCTCCACCTAAAGAGGGCTCGGGTCAAGTCTCTATGGATGAGTTCAAATCTTTGGAATCATCCATGACTTCCATGACATCTCAAATAAGTGAGATGCGTGAAATGATAGCGCAACTCATGCAAGCTAAAACTAATGCTCCTCCACCTCCGGAAAAACCCGCTACTCCACAAGTGGGGAATGTGGGGATAGATGAGGAGGGTGCCGACAAAAATGGCGATGCTAAGTCTTCCACCAAGGGCGACGGGAAAGGTGAATACCCGCATTGGTATTCACCCGACCCGCCGGTTCCTCATCCTCATATTAACCATAGAGGTGATCCGCCTAAGCTTGATGCACTAAACTTTGGTCAATGGCAATATCAAATGATCTCTCATATGCGCAGTTCTTGCATCGAGCTTTGGAGGATCATTGAGGAAGGATTCAAGGCCGTGGATCCCCACAACATGACAAGAAGAGAGACGGTCGATAGCCAACTCAATGCTACCGCTCTTCACATGATTCAAGTCGCCGTGGGATCCAAGGACTTGCCTCACATCCAACATTTCTCCACCGCCAAAGAAGCTTGGCAAGGACTCTCCGACGTCTTTGTTGGCAACGAGAGCATGAAGAAAACAATATATATTGCCTTCTCAAATCAAGCGGAGGGTTTCTTCATGATGGATGGTGAGGACCATCAAGAGATGTATAGAAGACTCAAGGCTATTGCTACCACCTTCAAGAACCTCGGTGCTCACCATATTGATGATGAGTGGATCAAGATGAAGTACATTCTTGCTCTCACTCCATATGAGCCCGCGGATGTGAAGAGTGTTCAAGGAAAGCACAACTTCAATGAGATGACCTCCAATCAAGTGATGCAAGAGATTCAAGCCTACAAGGTTTCCGCACAAAATGCGGAAGATGCTCGTGCTCGTGTCATAGGAATGCAAAGAAGCTCCAATCTTGCATTAAAAGCTAGTGTGGTTGAGAAAGAGGTTCCACATCAAGCAAGCATTGAAGCAAGGCTTGAGATGTGTCCCGAGGACATAAGACATGAGTACAATGAGCACATGGCCTTCTATGGAAAAACCTTTTGGGTTGATCCACACAAGGCTAAAGAAGACAATCAAAGAAGAAGCAAGTCAAGTGGCTATCAAAGGAATGACAACAATGGTCAAAGGGTGAGGACATGCTATAATTGCAATGATAGATTTCACTTTGTTGCCGAGTGTCCTTATAAGAAGAGAGAAGACCATGGTGGAAAGCTCATCTTCAAAAGCAAGACCAAGTCACCTTCCAAGAAGCCATTTGTGAAGAAGGGTGGACCAAAGAAGAAACAACCAAAGTTTGTGTTCTTGACTCAAGAAGAGTACTCCGCAAGTGAGAGTGAAGAAGAAGAAACTTCAACTAGTGAGATGGCCGCAATGGCAACCACCTCCACTTCCTCAACATCACTCTTTGAATCCCCCAATGAGGACTCTCTTGTCAAGAACGTCAAGTGCCTTATGGCCAAATCTTCCGAGGTATCACCCACATCTTCCTCCTCCTCTAAGACAAATGATGCTCCCTTGAATGATCTTGCTAGTCTTAGAGTAAAGGAAGAAATTATTGCTTTTGATGACTATGTGTCTAGTGTAGATGGTGTTCATAAGATTCACTTTGAACGTCTATTGAGCCAATATGGTAAAACTCTCGAGAAACTAGATGAACAAATGAGGCTTGAAAGAGAATATGCTCAAGATATTGCCTCACTAACCGAGTCTCTTGAAGAAGAGCAAGAGGAACGAGCAACTCTTGAAGAGAAGCTCGATTCCATTGAGGAAGCTAATAATCAAGTTGTTTCCAAACTCATTAAAGAGCGAGATCATGCTCGTGCTAAAGTGAAAATGCTAGGTTGAAAGATGAGCTTGCCAAGTCCTCCATTCCCATAGGTGAGAAAAACTTGAATGACCTTTTGAGTAAGCAAAAGGCATTTGGTGATAAAACGGGGATTGGCTATGTCTCAAAGAAGAAGAAGAAGAACAACAAGAAAAAGAAGGCCAAGCCCGCACAAGCAAAGAAGGATCCTATTGTGGGTGGCAAAGCCACTCATGATGATCATGCGGGAATTGCTAATCCTCACTATGTCTTATTTCGTGATTATTATGGTGATGTTTATGCAAAATATGTTGGTCCAAATGATGGTTATATTGCTTGGTCTATTTGGGTTCCAAAGACCCTTGTTGCTAACAAAAGAGGACCCATTGAAAAATGGGGACCTAAAACCAAGCAATGATCTCTTGTAGGACTATGCTTCCGGTGGATCAAAATGGGTGCTTGATAGTGGATGCACAAGTCATATGACCGGAAGCAAGAAGATTATGACGGAGATGAGACCAAATGACAACCACATAACCGTCACTTATGGAGACATGTCACAATCCGAGGTATTGGGTCTTGGCAAGGTGGTAGTCGCACCGGATATTTCCCTTGTGGATGTCATGCTTGTTGAGACCCTAGGTTACAATTTACTTTCAGTTCGTGCACTTGGTAAGATGGGCTTTGCCGTCTTCATTGATAATGACATTGTGGTACTCTTGTGGAGCAAGTCTCTAAAGGTCGCTTTCGTTGGACACATTGAAAATAACTTGTATGTGGTGGACTTTTCGGGGAAAACCACTACAAGTGCAATGTGTTTATTTGGAAAGGCCGATGTGGGTTGGCTTTGGCATCGCCGACTAGCCCATGTCAATATGAGAACTTTGCAAAGCCTTCACAAGGGTGGCCACATACTCGGACTAAAAGAGAATGTTTCTTTTGCCAAAGATCGTGTTTGCAGGGCTTGCCTTCTAGGAAAAATGCATGATTCTCCCCACCCAAGCAAGACTATCATTTCTTCCAAGAGGATCTTGGAGCTCCTTCATGTGGATCTTTTTGGTCCTCCATCTCATGCAAGTCTTGGTGGGAAGAAATATTGTTTAGTGATTGTTGATGACTATTCAAGATATACTTGGGTCTACTTCTTCAAGCATAAGAGTGAGACTCAACAAACCGTCATCGACTTTGCCAAGGAAGTTGAACGTCAACATGGGCAAACTATTTTGGCAATTAGAAGTGACAATGGCTCGGAGTTCAAGAACTACACCTTAAATGGATTTCTTAGTGATGAGGGGATTCGTCATCAATATTCCGCTGCATACACCCCTCAACAAAATGGTGTAGCCGAAAGGAAGAACCGGACTCTTATGGATATGGCTAGGTCCATGTTGGCGGAGTTTAAGTCTCCATACAACTTTTGGGCCGAAGCTATCTCTACGGCTTGTCACTCATCAAACCGGCTCTTCCTCCGCAAAGGCCTAAACAAGACTCCATATGAAATACTCACCGGAAGCAAGCCCAACATCTCCTACTACCGGGTTTTCGGGTGTAAGTGTTTCTTTAAAAGAAAAGGAGTTCGTTTAGGTAAATTTGATCCGAAAGCAATAGAAGGTATTTTTGTTGGTTATGGTGCCGAATCCCACACTTATAGAGTCTTCAACAAGTCCACCGGACGTGTTGAAGAATCTTGTAGTGTGGTATTCGAAGAGAATGACGGCTCCCAAGGGGGGCGAGATGTTGTTTCTTGTGATGTAGATGATGAAATACCTCGAGAAGCCATAGGAAGAATGGGCGTGGGATTTTTCCGCCCCATTGAGGGACACCTTGTGGCCGACCGGGAAGGACTATGCTCTACTCAAGTGGAGCCTTCATCTTCACAAGCTCAACAAGCCTCTCCCAAGGTAGCAACTAATGCACCAACCGAAGAACAAGACAAGGACCTTCATGAAGAAGAAGGGGCACCATCATCATCTCCGGTTATCTCAACCGCCCCCAATTCTTCACAAGACCAAGATCAACCTACTCATGAAGATAATGATGATCAAGGTCAATTTGATGGTCAAGACGGGGACCAAAATGATCAAGATGATCAAGTGACTCCTCCAAGGTCAAATGAGGAGATCGAAGCCCGTCGCAAGAAAAGAGTTGAAAGGGATTTGGAACTTAAAGGTCATACCCTTGAGAGGGTTATTGGAGATTTAAGAAGCAAAGTGTCAACCCGGCGTCAATTGGCACAATTTAGCTCTCAGTATGCTTATATCTCCATGGTTGAACCCAAGAAAGTATTTGAAGCACTTGAAGATCCGGATTGGTTGGATGCTATGCATGAAGAACTCAACAACTTCAAGCGCAATAATGTATGGGTGTTAGTGGAGAAGCCAAAGGAGTGCCGCAATGTGATTGGCACAAAGTGGATATTCAAGAACAAGCAAGATGAGCATGGAATTGTTGTGAGGAACAAGGCAAGATTGGTTGCTCAAGGTTTCTCTCAAGTTGAAGGCATTGACTTTGGAGAGACTTATGCTCCCGTGGCTCGTCTTGAGTCCATCCGTATCCTTCTTGCATATGCCACTCATCATAATTTTAAGTTGCAACAAATGGATGTTAAGAGTGCATTTCTTAATGGTCCATTGAAAGAGGAAGTGTATGTTAAGCAACCCCCGGGGTTTGAGGATCTCAACTTTCCTAACCATGTCTACAAACTCCATAAGGCACTCTATGGCCTTAAACAAGCCCCACGTGCGTGGTATGAGCACCTTAGGGAGTTGTTGGTAGACCGTGGGTTTGAAGTTGGGCAAATCGATCCTACTCTTTTTACTAAGAGGGTCAATGGGGAGCTTTTCGTATGCCAACTATATGTTGATGATATTATCTTTGGCTCTACTAACAAAGCTTTTAATGATGAATTTTCAAAGCTTATGACCGATAGGTTCGAGATGTCTATGATGGGCGAAATGAAGTTCTTTCTTGGTTTTGAAATCAAGCAATTGAAAGAAGGGACTTTCATTTATCAAGCCAAATATGTCCAAGACATGCTCAAGAGGTTCAAGATGAAAGAACTAAATGGGGCCGCCACACCAATGGCCACAAAATGTCATCTTGAGCTTGATCCCAATGGTAAAGATGTGGATCAAAAGGTATACCGTTCTATGATCGGTTCTTTGCTTTACCTTTGCGCATCTAGACCCGATATTGTGTTGAGTGTAGGTGTGTGTGCAAGGTATCAAGCCGCTCCTAAAGAAAGCCACCTTATGGCGGTTAAGAGAATCTTTCGATATTTGGTTCATACCCCAACTTATGGGCTTTGGTATCCCAAAGGCTCGGATTTTTCTCTTTGTGGCTTCACGGATTCGGATTGGGCCGGTGACAAGGATGATAGGAAATCAACCTCCGGAGCTTGCCAATTTCTTGGTAGGTCTTTGGTGTGTTGGTCTTCTAAGAAGCAAAATTGTATATCTCTCTCCCCCGCCGAAGCCGAATATATTGCCGCCGCAAGTGGATGCACTCAATTGTTGTGGATGAGGCAAACTTTAAAGGAATATGGTGTCAATTGTGACAAAGTGCCTCTTTTATGTGACAATGAGAGTGCTATCAAGATAGCCTATAATCCGGTGCAACATTCAAGAACCAAGCATATTGAGATCCGGAATCATTTTATTAGAGATCATGTTGCCCGTGGTGATATTGAGCTTGCATATGTAAGCACCAAGGATCAACTTGCCGACATATTCACGAAGCCCCTTGATGAAGCAAGATTTGGATATTTGAGGAATGAGCTAAATATCATTGATTCAAGGAGTGTGGCTTGAGCATCTTGCAAATACACCTATTTTTCAATACTTGTTTGGTTTAGGTGTGGGCATGGAGATAGGGGGAGTGCGGTCCTAATTAATTGGGCTATCCCTCCCCCCATAATGCCAATAGTGACAAAATTGTTCTCTTTCTATCATTTTTGTGATATATGAGTTTCAATGACGAGTATTGGTTATGGACCCAAGATATATCTTCGCGGTCCAATGCCATAACACTCATACATGATGGTCTCCGCCACCGACCTCTTCTTTTCGGAGAGTTGATTCCTTGCAAATTCTTTTTGAGTTTTATTGAGCTTTTTCGTCATTGTCTCTTATCTTGAAATGGGAAGGCACTTGCATTGGATTTTCCAAAGATTTATTGTGTTTTGCAATGCCAAGTGCCGAGAACCACTCCATGCATGTTTTCTATCCTAAGCCCACTTATCTAAAGCCAAATCATCCTCTCTTACATGCCCAGAATTTCCAGAAATCAAAATCATCTGTTTTGGGTCATCTAGACCGGCTTTAGCCGGTCTGTCACCGGAAATAGCCGGTGTCCGGCTTTAGCCGGGCACCCCGGCTATAGCCGGCCTGGGGTTTTCGAGCCCATCACTTTAGGCCGTGGGGGTGAGGGTTTCCTTAGTTACCCCCCACGCCTATCTTCCTCTGCTCGTGCCTCTCCCTTGCCGCCGCCGCCGCCGTCGACCGCCTCCTCTCCGGCCGCTGGTGCCCTCTCATCGGCCGGCCATCTCTCCGGCACCCTCCCCATGGACCAGGGTATCCTCCCCTCTTTCTCCTCTCTCTCTCTCCCTAGGTCTCCCTAGGGTTAGGGTTAGTTGATCTTGTGGTACCTTGTTGTTCATCTGGGATTGTTTGGATTCGTGATTTCCTTCCTGCATTGCATAGATTGAAAGTACTGGACTAGTTTTGGTGGCCTACTCCTGTGATTTCGCAGTCTGTCCATCTGGTCCGGCTTTTGCCGGTGTCAGACCGGCTAAAGCCGGCCTGACCGGCTAAAGCCGGCCTAAGGCCGGAAATAGCCGGTGTAGATCACCATTTACAGTCCTGTTTTTTTCCTTTTATGCTATTGCTCTTTGATCCTCTGGCATGCATGCTTATCCTATATGCTTTCTACATATGTGCTGTATGCAGGTGGTTCTCGACCCAAGCGGTCACGCTATGTTGATCCTTCTCTTGCCCGCCGTCAAGAAAATCAAGATGCTCGTATGACTGCTGTGATGAAGAAGAAGCGGTTAGAAGAACGGAAGAAGAAATCTCTGTTTGCTAACATTGGTGATCTCAAGAAGCTGTCCAAGCAAGAGTACCGTGAGTTCCGTGAGCAGAAGTTCTATGCCTTGCCGAGGGACATCGACAGTGGTTCCTTCTATCGGTCTGAGCATCAGAGGATATATGAGCAGGTGTATGAGACCATGAGCACTAAGGTATGCCCCATGAAGTTCACCAACATTGCAGCGTTGTCCAGGGATGAGTACTTTGCCGATGCTCTTTGGGTCACCGAGAAGTTAGGGTTGCACAAGTTGATGGTCTTCAAGCAAGACTACAATCCTCATCTGATTCAGCAGTTCTTTGCCACTTTGGAGTTTGATACTCGGGATGAGGTTGGTTTCACTTGGATGTCAGGTGAAGTGAGGAAGTACTCGACCATGTCTCGCTTTGGGAAGCTTTTGGGCTATATGTTTGATGGCATTCATCGACCTAGAGGTGCCCGCTTGCATCTCGACACCACAGAGTACAACAAGAGGAAGATCCAGTGTTTGTATGGTCCAGGGGGCAAAGCGGGAGAGACTGCAAATCTCCTTCCCCTCTATGATATTTTGCTTCGGATATTCCGTGCCAACATTGCTCCAAGTGGGGGCAACAATGATTCTATCAGAGGTGGGCTTGTGCATCTTCTCCACCATGCCCGTCTTGTCTTTGAGGCCGGAAGGGATTGTGAAGGGATGGAGCTCGATGTGATGTACTTCATCTTCATGGAGATGAAGATTGCTATGCTTGACAGGAAGATCCCTCCTTATGCTCCATTCATCATGAGGCTTATCATTGACAGAGGCATTGAAGGAGACTTTGAGATTGAGGAAGATTTGCTTGATGGAGAGTTGGAAGTGCACAAGCCCAACAAGCTCTACAAGAAGACCGCTCATTTGGTGTCTAGCACCTCAAGTGCTTACCCCTCTTCGAGTGATGTGTTGGGTGGCAACATCTATGCTAGTGGTTCTAGGAGGAAGAATGCGGATCCACCAAGTGGTGGAATGGCTCAAGAGATGAAGAAGCTCAAGTGGTGGCAAAGGGCTTTGTTTTGCATGAACAATGATGTGCGTCAAACTCAATACAAGGACTATGTGGACCGCAAGCACATTTCCAAGAAGCAAAGGGAGTTGGATGCTCGTTTGAGGGCTGTGGAGAAGGGCAAAGGTGCTAGCCATGAAGAAGAGTCCCAAGAGCAAGATCTATCCGAGGACACTTTTTCTTTTGGCAAGTGGAATGAAGGATCAACTTTTGATTGGAAGGAGTTAGCCGAAGTCACCTCCAAGGGCAAGGAAGCCGTTGATGAAGAAGATGAGGAAGAAGATGGAGATGATGATGAAGAGGAAGAAGACGATGATCAAGGAGATAATGATGAGGAAGATGAGGACTTCGATGATGTTGATGAGTGATCTCGTGTTGTGGTCTCCCTTTTTGGCGTCTTGATGCCAAAGGGGGAGAAAGTCCCATTTGCATGTGTTTCCATTTGGATTTGAGGTTTTCCATTTGGATTTGGTTGGGTCACAAGCTCTTATATCGTGTGCTTGCTCGCTTGTGTCCCATGGTTGAACTTATCATCTACTACTATGTGTTGAACTTTGTGCTATTATCATGTGTAGTAGTCTCTATGGTTATCCTACTTGCTATATATCTTGTCATATCATATGCTTATTGATTATGTGCTATTGATTTATTATATATATATCTTGTGCACATATGGATCACATTATAAAATCTAGGGGGAGTTCTTATTGTTGTTGTGTCTTTGTACTGAAATACAAAACTTAAAATAAGGCACATAGCAAGGGGGAGCTCCGTCTATATTTTATATCGTTTGAAACATGCAAAATTATGTATTGTCATCAAACACCAAAAAGGGGGAGATTGAAAGAGCATTTCCCGCCTAATTGATTTTGGCGTTTGTTAACAATACATTATCTATTAATGTGTGATTATGCTTTGCAGGATTTTATAATATTCTTGCACAAGATATTGGGTTTCCTATGTTATACTTGGTATTTATTATTGTCCAGAGGAAACTCTCGAGGAAATGGTGCAAATAGGCTCTGGGAGAAGTTCCATATAAAAGTTGGCCAGGAAGGCCGGCTTTAGCCGGTCCCCAGACCGGCTATAGCCGGACTGGGTAGTTTCGAAGAGGCTCTGCGCCTCTGGACTCAACCGGCTATTTGTCCGGCTATTTCCGGCTGGGCCGGATATTTCAGGCCGGCTAGAGGCCGGCTTTAGCCGGTGTGGCCGGCTTTAGCCGGACTTAACTCCGGCTTTAGCCGGACATTCCTGGCAGGCAACGGTCAGATTTGGGGGGGGTATAAATACCCCCAACCTTCTTCTCCAATGAGTAGCTCGTCCAAAAAGAAGAAGACCACCATTGTTGAGCCACCAAATCAACTAGATCTCCTCCCTCAACCCACCAAAGCTCTTGATCTTTGGAGAATCGAAGGAGAAGACCATCATCTACATCCTCACCGAAGCGATTTGATTTCCCCTCTCATTTGCTTGAGGGCCCTTGTGTCTTGGGTTCCCTTGTGTCCCAAGACCTTGTTTGTGTATTTGATATATTGCTACTTGTTGTTTGACAGCATTGTGTTGTGCTTGGGAGCCTCCAATTCGGTTGTGGATGCGTGCCCCAAGATTGTAAAGGCCGGTTCCGCCTTGAGGAATCCCTTAGTGGAAAGTGAGCTAGGCCTTTGTGGCGGAAGCTTGCACCGGAGAATAGGGTGAGCCTTTGTGGCGTTGGTTAGGCCTTTGTGGCAACCACACCCCTCCAACGTAGACGTACTTCCCCTAAAAAGGAAGGAACTACGGGAATTACATCCGTGTCTCCGCGTGCTCCACTCTCGGTTACCTCTATCCTTTATTGCCTTTACTTATTGTATCTTGTTTAGCTTGCTAGTTGACATATAGGTAAATTCACCTTAGTTGCATATCTAGAGAATTTACCTTTGTGTCAAGCCTTAATTGAAAAAGAATTAAAATTTGAGTAGCACCTATTCACCCCCCCCTCTAGGTGCCCTTACGATCCGTTCAACATTTTCTTCACTTCATATAAAACTCAATGGTTACATGTGTATCTAAACAAAACATGTGTACACGCTAATAATAATGATATAGTAGATATGCGTATATTTCAGAATCGTCTGTTGAGATATTTGAGAGATACTAGTATGAAAATGTACACATATAAAATCCACCTACCTAAACGACACGGAGCAATAGAGAAACCAAAATCATATTTTTTTAATTATATCTTAGATCCAAAGAATGTTCATGAAATTGTAAATATCTTGTATGTTTTGTCATGTTTCTTACTCTAAATAGCGACATAACTAATATTCACATTGTTAGACTGGTCAGATCCCATATTCTTCAAAAAAAAATTGGGCACATTGTCAAGACATCTTGAATGACAATGTTCAACAAATTTGAGTTAATGAGCTAGGGATACATACATTGAATTACACATGTGTCACTTTCGCCATGTTAAACAAGTTACCCCCAAATATTTGAGGAAATATGGGTTTATTATTATATTCAAATGTTTGTACTAATAATTTAACAAAGTTTACAAATAGGCTATTAATATGACTTGATCAGGTAATTTATAGGTGGACAAAGCCGTCGTACCGTAAACTCCTCTATAGGTAAAGAAGTGGAAAGAGTCAATAGTGTCACTTTGCTAACTCCTATTATAAAATGTAGTGTAGTTTATGTACCTTTTAAATTCATGTCTTCTAGCTTGTAGTATGCCCAGTATGCTCACAGATTAAGTAGACGATAATAAATAGGTAGAGGTTAACTATATATATGGGGATTTGTAGGAGTCTGATCTTTTGTATTTGAATTGTATATGTACTTAGACATAATATGTACACTTATTTGCACATTCTTCAAGGTGATAAATATTTTGGAATTTATAGGTAATTTTATGTAATGTAAATTAACATACCATTATAAACTGTGTATCAGTTAACTTAGATGGTTCAAAAACTAAGCCTTGCAGTTTGTAGTCTCTTTGAAACCTCATCTCCCACAACAGTGGGCAGGGGGGATCACAACATACACGTTGTAAAATTGGTATGCACTTGATGTAAAAATTAAACAGACACGCTCAATCTTGCCCTCACCAATCACCACTCGCATCTCCTCTCTGGTGGACAACACAACACAACCCTAGATAAAACATTAGTTATCTAGTTTTTCTTGAAAAAGATAATAGCCATGGAAAGATTATGAATTGTCAGATGTCGCCTCTCACTTTCTGGGTCATTTAAGAAACCGTGCAATATCGTCCCTCAATAGTCCAATAGCAAAAGGAAAATTCTTGTGTTTTTCGTCATGTGTCTGCACATCAGTTAGCTAGAGGGTGTAGTTCTGTAGCTAATTTTGTGTGGCGTGGTGTTCCATATCCGAGTGGCACTTTGTAATGACTTTATGTTTATGAATCAATAAAGAGTACATGTTTCAAAAAAAGTAGTTGAGGGCGTTCTGGCCGCCGAGGATGGCACTGACGCAGTCGCAGTGACTGTCCAAGGCGACGAGCGCGAGAAATGCGATAGAGCAGGGAGACGCCCCCCTCGATGTAGCTGCTTCCGGCCTTCATTTACATATGCATGTTCAGAATATCGTGTTGCTCTCTGCTTGAGCTTGAACATGTGGCTTGTGCGTGAGCATGCGGTCTGTCACATCGCGTCTGGTCTGGCTTGCGATTCGTCTGCTTGGGACCTTCGATAGTACCTTTGTGCTTGGAGTATTTTTCATTAGTTGGAGCAGCCTGGTCGCTTTCGATTTCCCTCTTTCTGTGCCACATTCTGCTAGCTCCACCAGCAAGGGCAGGAGGCCCTGCTCCTGTGCTTCAGCAAGATGCTGCTGCTCCTGTTCGCCTTCGCCATTACAGAGATGCACCAGAACAGCAGCCGCATTCTCCTTGCTTCTTGGGGGTTCGTTTCTGATAACTCGGACCAGGCTTTGTATGGAAATGGCACCACTAATTGCTCCCTTCCCCTCAGGATGGCTCGAAAGAATTGCCAATATAACAAGGGCCTCATCCATCATTCCATTTCCAGTCCCCGTTAGAAGCTCTAGCAGTACAGGTACCAATCCAGCTCTTACAGCTTTACTCTTGTTGCCGTGATAGATACACAGATTGAACAGTAATGCTGCCGCATCTTTTTTACCCCGTTGTCTCCCAGTACTCAAGAGCTGTATGAGAGGTGGAATTGATCCAGAAGCCCCAATCATCACCTTGTACTCGTCCACAGCTGATATGCTGAACAATGTGGCAGCAGCATTCTCCCGAGCCTCCGTGCTGCCCCTGCCTAACACATTTACAAGTCCAGGAACAGCTCCGGAGGAAACCAACCTTGGCTTGTTCTCTTCATGAATAGAGACATTCAGGAGGGTAGTAACAACATGCACCTAGGTGCTAACATCAGTTGTCGATAGCAGGCTCACGAGAACAGGAATACCGCCAGAGTCTCCTATATACGCACGATTTTCAGCCTTGCGCGCAAGTAGACGAAGCATACCTGCAGCTCCACGTTGGTCTGTAACATTTTGGGATGATAGTTTCTGAAGAAGATCACAAACTGTATCTTGCTCAGCAGCGGTGCATGGTGTTGCCGGTGCATTACTACGAACTTGAGCAGAGCGTTTAGGCCGCTCCAAACCGTTTTCTTCAAACCACTGTGCTATCAGCCCGTGAAGGACATAGTTTGGAGTCAGAGTTTTATTGACAAGCTTCTGCCCCGTCCACGGACAGGTGTCATGCCCAGCGTCGAACCATACCATGATGCAGCGTCGCTCATAAGTCTGTAGACGCATTTTCAAGGAATTCTTAATGTGAGATGATATGCGAACTGAACGAGAAGCTCTGCAGACACTGATAAGAAACATAGAGTAAGGTACCTGTCCGGTGGCGACCATAACCGGGTCTTTCATTAACGCAAGTGATATTGGACAAGGATAAAGAAGCTTCCCGTTCCCTCTGGCGACAGGAGTCTCTAGAGTAGGACACAGTTTGGTGAGCGAGATTCGATCCCGCTTCACCCAAAATCTTCACTGAATCCAAATCGATTTTCCCATCTCCTCCCAACTCTCCTGTACGCTCTCTGCTCGCAATCTCCAGCCGTGGTTCGGGGTGATTTTGGGGCAAACCACTTTTGCTGCCCACCCTTGGACGCGGGTGTCGGATTGGATTGGAGGGCGTTGGTGGCGGTTCTGGAAGGCGGTGGTGAAGGGATGGACATGGAGGTTGTTCCCAGGCCAGGCTCGCCATTGCCGGCGGCGGAAGGGAAGAACAGTGGTGTTGGTGTTGGGGACGCCCCAACTCTAGCAGAAGATAAGATGGCGGAATTAATGGAGAAGCTCAATCTCACTGCCGAAGAAGCTTCTGCAGTCATTCTAGAGGACGAAAATGAGGAAGATTTGGTATCCCTTGAGTGGGCTATCATAGGAAAGGTATTATCCCCAACTATCCTCCACATTCAGACAATTATGTCAGCGTTGAGACCAGCTTGGGGAAATCCTAAGGGCATGGAGTATAGATCTGTTGGAGATAATACTTTTATTGTTGAGTTTGCAACTAAGTTGGACAAAGATAGGGTCGAAGCAGGAGCCCCATGGACTGTTGGCAAACATGCAGTACTCATTAATAATTTTGATGCTAGACAGAGACCATCAGATGTTTGTTTTGATAAGCTGACACTCTGGGCTCGAATTAAAAACCCAAGATTTGAACTGATGAATAGGCGTTGGGGAGAAGAGCTTGGAGCAAAACTAGGAAAGGTGGAGTGTGTTGAAGCTGACAGCCAAGGTAGAGCCTGGGGGGACTATCTGCGAGTCCGAGTAACCGTGGATATCACCAAACCATTATTAAGGTGGGTCACAGCTTACTCAAAAAAGTATAGAGAGTTTGAAACCTACGAAGTGGTGTATGAGAGGCTCCCACATTATTGTTTCTCATGTGGCCTACTGGGTCACTCATCTATGGAGTGCCCAACACCAGCTGAGAGAGACGGAGAAGGCAAACTCCCATGGAACGCGGACAAAGTGTGCGTCAAGGATGAAAAGAAGAGGAGTTTTTTAGCCCCCAAATCATCCCAAAGTCCACAATCAAGCGGCAGAAGCTCACACCTTGATGACAAAAAAGAAGATACTTATTTCTCTACTAAAGCCAAGCCTGCTACACCAAAAGCTGATGGAGTAGAAGGGCAAGAGGAGGTTACTTCTGCTATGAAACAGAATGTGCAGAATCAGAAACAAAAGAATAAAGTGGAGGAGGGTACAGTGAGTAAGGATTTGTTTCTGCTACAAACTACTAGTCGTGTGGCTGGTCAAAAGAGGAAGCAAATCAAGGTCAGCAGACCTAAATGTACATCCACAAAAATAGAAGAGAAGGAGATGCCAGACAACATCAGCAAGGCCATTGTTTTGGGAGGTAATAACCCAAAACCAAGTGATTCATGTCGAGCTTTGGGATGGATAAATGATGATGTGCAAATTGATTCTTATAAGAAGCAAAAGAAGGACCTCACGTTTATGTCTCCAGGATCGGCGGATCAGGCGGAGGCTGCAATGGAGCAGCCCCGCCACACGCCATGATTATTCTTGGGTGGAACTGTCGTGGCCTTGGGACGGACCCGACAGTTGGCGAGCTAAAATGGCTCATTAGAAGACACCGTCCCTCCCTTGTCTTCTTATCCGAGACGAAGATGAGGGATAGCAGAGCTCGGAACCTTATGTGGTCTTTAGGCTTTTCTGGTTCTTTTGCAGTCAGCAGTAATGGTTTGAGCGGAGGTTTAGCTTTGTTTTGGTCCTCCTCGGTGAAAGTCAACTTACGTGCATTTTCCTCACAACTGATCGACATTGTTGTATCACAAGAAGAAGGACCAGATTTTCGGGCTACACTAATATATGGAGAACCAAGAAAGGAACTGAGGCATCAATTCTGGGACAGATTGAGGTTCCTTAAGTCCACCTGGAATGGGCCATGGATTTGTGCAGGTGATTTCAATGAGGTACTTCACAGTGACGAACACTTCGGACTCAAGGATAGAGATGAAAACCAGATGGAACTTTTTAGAGATTGCCTAGATGATTGTGGTCTAATGGATTTGGGTTTTATTGGCCCGAAATACACCTGGACGAATAGACAAGATGGGGAGCGAAACATTAAGGTCAGACTGGACAGAGCTGTAGCCAACGGTGATTTCCTGCATATCTTTGATGGATGTACAGTGGAGAATATAATCACAACATCATCTGATCACCTTGCAATCTTGATCAAAGTAATGAAGGGGGGCGATCAGACTGCTATCTATCCAGTTCAGCAATCTTTCAGGTTTGAGGCTGCGTGGATGAGAGCTCCAGATTATTCTCAAACCGTTGAAGAAGCTTGGTGTTCGCATAGAAAAGGCCCGGCATCCCTTAACAATACATGGACAACCTTAAAAAGGATGTCTAACACACTTCAAGGCTGGAGCAGAAAATCCTTTGGTTCGGTGAGGAAAGAAATCAAGAAGCTTGAGAAGAGACTTGCTACTCTGAGAAAGGATGATAATGGGACAACATCTTTTGAGGAGGAAAAAGAAATTGAGAAGAGATTGTGTGAGCTATTTGCAAGGGAAGAGATAATGGCACGCCAACGTTCTAGAGTGGAGTGGCTCAAAGCTGGGGACCGTAACACGTCCTTTTTCCATGCTAGGGCGTCAGCAAGAAGGAGAACAAACAAAATCAAATATTTAAGAAAGGCAGATGGGACCAAATGTGTAGACCAAAAAGGAATTTTAAGCATGGTCCATCAATTCTATGTGGATCTGTTTTCCTCTGAACAATGTTCTTTGTTGAATGAAGTTCTAAATGCAATCCCTAGAAAAGTGGACGATGAAATGAATGAAGCTTTGGCCCGAGAATACACTAATGAAGAAATTAAATCTGCCTTATTCCAGATGGGGCCCACTAAGGCACCAGGGCCAGATGGATTCCCTGCCCTATTTTATCAAAGGCACTGGGACCTTTTGGAGCAGGATTTATGTTCAGCAGTAAGGGGTTTCTTAATGGGTTCTGATATTCCAGAAGGATTCTGTGACTCCATAATCGTCTTGATACCAAAGGTGAACAATCCTGACTCCTTAACTAATTTTAGGCCAATTAGCTTATGTAATGTTATTTATAAAATTGCTTCAAAGGTGCTTGCAAATCGCCTAAAACCACTGTTATCAAATATCATATCTGAGCAACAGAGTGCCTTTGTTCCTGGAAGACTCATTACAGATAATGTGTTGATTGCATACGAGTGCCTCCACACCATCAAGAAACAAAAAGCTAAATCCCCTTTCTTTGCTCTTAAAATTGACATGGCAAAAGCCTATGACCGGGTTGAATGGGAATATTTAAAAGGTGTTTTGTTGAAGTTGGGTTTTAATTCCCCATGGATTGAAACGGTTATGAGATGTGTCACCTCGGTGAAATATTCTGTTAAGGTTAACGGAGAACTAACAGAATCTTTCTTTCCAACTAGAGGCATCCGCCAAGGTGATCCCATTAGTCCATATCTATTTCTTTTATGTGCTGAAGGTTTATCTTGTTTATTGCAACAGAAAGAAGCCGCAGGTGACCTCAAAGGCATTCGCAATGGAAGAAGTGGACCACCCATTTCGCACCTCTTATTTGCAGATGATAGTGTGTTCTTTGTAAAAGGGGATGATAAAAGCACTAATTCCCTCAAAGATGTTTTGAGGATTTATTGTGAAGGCACATGCCAGAAAATTAACCTACATAAATCATCCATTTTTTTCAGTCCTCGTTGTGACACTCGAATTAAAGAACGGGTGAAGTCTAACCTTGGTGTGCAAGATGAAACATTTCAGGATACTTACCTAGGCATGCCAACCTGCGTGGGACGCTCTCCATCGAATAATTTCAATTTCCTCCCAGGCAGGTTATGGAAAAGGCTAAATGGTTGTAGCGATAGGCCTCTATCAAGGGCTGGCAAGGAAGTTTTCCTGAAATCAGTAGCACAGGCTATTCCAACGTATGTTATGAACTGCTTCCAGATTCCTCTTAACACTTGTGAGAAGATGAGAAGACCGATATCCAACTTCTGGTGGGGTATGGAAGATGGCAAAAAGAAGATACATTGGAGATCGTGGGACTGGTTGTCTGCTCCTAAATACCTTGGGGGAATGGGCTTCAGGGACATGTACCTATTCAACCAAGCCATGCTTGCAAAACAATGTTGGCGATTGTTATTGGAGCCTTTCTCTCTTTGCCATCGTGTAATGAAAGGGAGATACTTCCCAAATGGGGACTTCTGGAATTCAAAGTGTCCAAGAGCAGCATCTTATACTTGGAGAAGCATTATGCATGGGAAGGTACTATTACAGAAAGGACTATTATGGAGAGTAGGAGATGGCAAGAAAATCTCTATTACAGAGGACAATTGGGTGCCAGATACATTTCAAAGTAAATTGCGCACTCTAGTCCCTGTGGAGAATGGACAAAAAGTGAGCTCTCTAATTGATACAAATAGCGCCTCATGGAAAGAAGAATCTGTCAGAGAACTTTTTGCCGAAGACACTGCAGAAAAAATTCTTAAAATCCCTCTAAGCTCTGAAGGGTGTAGTGACTTCGCCTCCTGGCCATATACTAGAAATGGGGTTTATACTGTGAGGTCAGGCTACAACTTTGCAAGGACACTTTTGTTCTGGATAAATCGAAGCTCAGACGGTGGAGGCTCATCTTCAGATCAGGGTGTTATGGAGAAATTATGGAAAAACCTTTGGAGAATCCAATGTCCAGGAAAAATGAAGATTTTATTATGGAGAATTGCACAAAATTGTCTTCCCATAGGTGATCAGCTTCACATGCGTTCAATCCCAACAAGGTATGAATGTATATTCTGTAACAAAAATGAGACAGTGGATCACTGTTTTCTTCGTTGCCATTATGTTAAGGAAATCTGGGCAGAGCTAAAAAGCTCCCTACATATATCTTTAAAACTGAGAAGCTTTGTCCATATGCAACAGTGGCTTCTGGATTGGATCTCTAATGCCTCGGACCTCCATGTGATGATCCTTGCTGTTGCAGTTTGGCACATCTGGGAGAATAGAAACAATGTAAGAAATGGTGAAAATCTGTCTCATCCTTCACGTGTGGTCGGTAAGATCAAAGCTTATGTGGATTTTATTTTACAGCACAGCTTCAGGCTGACTGTCCCCAATAGGCGTGAGAACCAGGCATCAATCCCCAAGTGGTCTCCGCAGCCGGCTGGGTCGGTCATGATCAACTTAGATGCTGCAATCTTCCCACAAAGTAATCGCATGGGCGTTGGCGTCGTCATCCGCAACCATTTGGGTCGAGTGCTAGCAGCAAGCAGGCGTTTTGTGGACCATGTCAATAATCCAGAGCTAGCTGAAGCCATTGCAATGCGCCATGCTTTAATCTTTGCTGAAGAAATGGGTTTCCAGAAGATTATTGTGGCATCTGATTGTGCTAATCTCATAAGCAAAGTGAAAAATCAGGAGCATGACAGATCTTACATAGGTGTCATAGTTTCTGACATTAAGAGTAGGGCTCCAAAGTTTATTTCTTGTTGTTTTACTCATGTCAGCCGTTCTTGTAACGTGGCAGCTCATGTTCTAGCAAAATCTGCTGAACATGATGCAGGTTCCTGTTGGCTTAATGAATCACCCGATGTAATCAGGGCCTTTGTGTGTACTGAACAATCTTATTTGAATGAATGAAGCTGCCCATTTTCTCAAAAAAAAAAAAGTGATATTGGACAAAGAAAAGCATCCGGGACGACCGGGACAACAGGAGATGCCGAATTGTCTTTGGGGGGAATGTCTGCTTTACTTGCTGGAATGACTGCAGGGGCTTGATTCTGGACTATGTTTCGTGACATGAGCGAACATACCTGACTGCACACGACTGATGGCGGTCGTTCAGGCTATCTTCAGCCAGGGTGGTTGGCGGCATTCTAATAGAATTGAGAATGTTTAGGAAAACTATGTACTCTATTTTTAGATGGCTTGTAGCAGAGTCGTCGTTGGCAGATAGCTAGCTGTTACCTTCCCTTTGGTTGTATGATACTTGCACAACTTTTGAACCATCCTTAATAAAACGGCTGTGTGCATCGATTAATGCAGAGACCGGGAACTCCCCATTTCTAAATAAAAAAAAGTACCACCAATGCCAGTTTCATCAAGCCGGTTGATTATATACTGCGTAACTGGTCTCCTACCTGGGTTAAATTCAGTGCATTGTATCCCTAACTCAAGGCATGCCCGTATTTGTTCCAGTTTTATTGTGTCCCCCTCGGACTTTTGCAACTTATTCCTCCAATTATGAAGAATCTATGAAATTGCATTCTTGAGTTAGCGTTATGAGAAGACTCAACATACTAGAGCAATGTGTACAAACCCCATGATTCATGTTAAAGCGTAAAAGATCAATTCAGACATCATACTAAGAACAAAAGTCTAATAAAATAAACCATAGGTTTGAGCTATAACACCATGTGAATTTCATTTCTCATGTTTTATCGAACACGTAGAAATCAATGGTAAATCTTTCTAAGCGAGAGTAAATTATATGACTAACTATTTGCGCAAGTTCAGATCCATGTTCTTCTATTAAGTAACGTGTTACTTATAAACTTTGATCCTTTTTCCTTCGCGAGTTTTACCGTCACATACCTATACTTGGAAAATATGTTGTTTGATTCACGCATGCAAAAACTTCATTACTACATCTTACTTTCTCTTTGAAGTGCTGGACAGATGCATATCTACTCTTGGGGCAATCGTTCTCATTGAATTGCTGCAAATACGGAACAACACTCAAGGGATAGTCTCTATGACCAGTGACTATCTCAATGATTATAACACCTAAACTGAATATATCTGCTTTGATGGAGATTACGCCTTGGATTAAGTATTCTGGTGCCATATATCCCCTGCAGTACAGTTTGGAGGTTTGAGGCATTTCAAATATGGAAATGATATGCTATTAGAGAAGGAAAAAGCTTACCGTGTTCCTACACGATTTTCCGTGATAATTCTGGATTGCTTGTCCCCAAAGATCCTTGACAAACCAAAATCTGCGATTTTCGGTACCATTGTAGCATCAAGCAATATATTTTCGGGCTTCAAGTCCAGATGAATAATCTGGCATTGTTCATGAAGGTAATGTAGTCCGCGGCAAATTCCCTTGATTATTTCATATCTCACGTTCCACTCTAGGCCTGAAGATTCATCTGATAAATTGATGAACAGTTAAAATTCTAAACCGAGTCAATGATTACACTTGTGTTACCGTACCAACACATCCTCGTGTGCCAGGGTGGGTGAAATGATATAGTTTGTATATGTCAATCCTTTGATGCTGAGACATGTTCCTTAGGTTAGTTACCAACACATTACATGTTAACCCGTGTTGTATAAACTGAACATTTTTTAAGAGAAAAAATGAAAAAGGAAGTATTAGAGATTTTCATAATCATACCAGAGATGTACTTGTCAAGGCTTTCATTACATACATACTCAAAGCAAAGCAGTCTTGTTGGTGTTTCAGCGAAAATATAATTCCCACTTCCATGTAGCTTCATCGCTTCCCAGCTTGATTCAGCACAGTAACCTACAAACTGCACTACATTTTGATGCTGGATCCCCATAAGAGAGCTGACCTCATTCCGGAATATATTATCTTCGAGCAGATGTATTTGAAGAAGCTTTTTGACAGCAATTATTTTCCCACTACGAAGAACTCCCTGTGATTTAAGTTAAAATCTCATCATGGTATGTAGTTCTGTCTTTTGTGAACTTCTAATTAACATTTGTTAAGCGGAGTGAAACAACTTGGTCATACCTTGTAAACCACTCCATGTCCACCTCTGCCGAGTTCTTGCTCCGTGGAAAAATCACATGTGATGACTTTCAAAAATTCTAGTGGCAGACACATTGGTGTCGTACTTGGATCTTGCAGCTTCTCCTCCCATTTATTATTTGCAGTAGCCATTTCTAGCTCCACCTCCCCGTGAGATTTGATCTATATATTCCACTTTATAAGTCTAATATTGCCTAAGTAATATGTACAAAAGGAAATAAACCTTAGCAATATCTTACCTCAAACAGTGGATGAAGCTGGCAGGCTGGGGCTTAACTCCTGCTAAAGTACACCGCGATTCACGATGAAAGAATCGAAATAATAGTGCTCGACCCTGAAGCACAGCTGAAAGTTAAGGGGAGCAATACAGCAGAAGAACGTTGTACTAACGTGGGGTGACACTAGGTCACGGCAGTCATTTTAGGGCACTTTGTTAGAGGCACATTTTAAAGTGCCCTTAAAAGCTTCAATCTAAGGCACTTTTTTATGAACTGTCTTTAATTAACATCATTTTAGGGTACTTTGATAAAATGCCCTCAAATCTTATACATTCACGGCATTTTTCTGAAGTGCCCTAAAATGTACATAGCATTTAGGGCACTTTGATAAAATGCCCTGAAATCTATATAGCATTCAGGGCACATTTCTGAAATACCCCAGAAACTATGTAGCATTCAGGGCACTTTGATCAAATGCCCTGAAAGCCATATAGCATGCAGGGCACATTTCGGAAATGCCCCAGAAACTATATACACCCTCTGTATCTTTTTATAAGACGTTTAAGGATTCGTAATACAAGTTTTATAACGCTACAAAAAGTTTCTGTTTTCTGAAATTACCCTCCGCTCGCTCGGGCCGACAGGATGATGGAGGACATCCGCTCGCTTTCTCGTTCCCCTCCGCTCTCTCTCGTTCTCTCCCACCGCTCCCCGTGCGTTCTCTTTCTCTCCGCTCCCCATCGTCGTCCTCTTCCTCACCGCTCTCCACCGCCGTCTTGTTCCTCAACCGCTCCCTGCCGCCGCCTTCACCCCACCACCCCGTTTCCTCTCGCATCATTCGCACCCTGCGCGTGTGCTAGAAATCTGGAAGTAAAAAAAGGCAACTTTTTGCACCGGGAAGAGCTGGTGGGCGACGGAGGCGGTGTATCTGCGTGCGCCGGCGGTAGATCTTGTTGAAATATTGGGCCATTTCATATGAGCCCATAGTAGATTTCAGAAATTCCTAGAAATCTCAAAGCCCATGTGTGTAAGCCCATTTGGAATACAGCCCAAGTTTTTGGCTGCACAAAGGCAAGGGGTGGGAGCTAAGTTTAGTCCCACATGGGAAGTTGGGAGAGATGTAGACCAACATATAAGGTGGGGTGTTGCACCACTTGGTAAGTGAGTGAGAAGAGAAGTGCCACACGCGCGCTCCTCCTCGCTCGCTCGTCTCGACTCGACTCGACACGACACGACACGTCACGACGCGCGCGCGCGCCGCGGTTTGCGGAATTGAGCCTCGGAGCCGAGCTTATCTTTTTGCTGCACAGGAAAACCGAACGTTTGACCGAGTCCTTGACGGACGCGTCACAGCTAGCCAGTTCGGGTCGCTCCCGGATCGTAGGCTACTGTAACCGACTCGGACGTGCGACGTGGGCGTGGCCCACGTTGCCTAGGGTTTTTCCGCTGTGCGTCCGCGCCTATATAAACTCTTGCCTGGCTACACGCCGTACACACCTGAAACCGATCTAGGGTTTTACCACCTCTCGCTGCTTGCGCCGCCTCCGTAGTCTACTCCATCCCGAGCGCCGGCGTGCACCGGCGAACGGGAGAGCAGGTCTCCGGAACCACTCGCCTTTGCGATCCTGTACGGGAGAGGGCGAATTAGGTTTTTGGGAAGCGCTCTGCGCGACTGCTCAAGCTCTTCATCACGGGTCGTCTTCCATCCAAGTCGGGCGGTGCTGCCTACCGCCGTCTTCATCGCCGTCTGCTTCGACCGGTCTTCTCCAACGTTGTCATCAACAACGTTACTGCTACGACTACATCTGCAAGCGAACGGTACGTGCGGTCTACTGCTGTTCGTTTGTTCATCATGTTCTGCGAGTACATGTTTAGCTACTGCCTGTTTCCGTTCATCTTGTTGTTTAGTACATCTAGTATGTTCGAGTTACATGTGGTAGTAGCTGCTATTGTCATGTTTAATATTCTGGAATTAATAATGGAAATTGTGCCTAATTATTCAACAATCCAAAAACCTAATTGTAGGCAATTTCCTGAATTATCAATGGCTGGTTTTACCGATGCACTGAGGCCGGATAAATTTACCGGTGTGCACTTTAAGAGGTGGCAGTACAAAGCTGAGCTTTGGCTGACCACGATGAAAGTGTTCCAGATTAGTAAAGGCAAACCTGAAGGAACTATGTCTGACGATGATCAGAAAAAGTTCGAGGAAGCCAATACTATCTTTGTGGGATGCATTCTGAGCATTCTTGCTGACCGTCTGTGTGATGTGTTTATGCACATAAAAGACGGGAAAGAGCTCTGGGACGCACTGGACGCCAAGTTTGGTGCTGCAGATGCTGGCAGTGAACTGTACATCATGGAGAGCTTTCATGATTTTAAGATGACTAAGGACCTTCCTGTGGTTCAACAAGCTCATGAGATACAGTGCATTGCCAAAGAGCTCGAACTCCTTAAGTGTGCCTTACCCGACAACTTTGTGGCGGGTTGCATTATTGCTAAGTTGCCCCCTTCATGGAGGAACTTCGCCACAGCTCTCAAACACAAGAGACAGGAGATATCAGTTGAAAATCTGATAGCGTCCCTTGATGTTGAGGAGAAGGCTCGTGCTAAGGACACTACTGAGAAAGGAGAGGGTCATGCTACTGCTAACTTTGTCCAGCAGAAAGGCAAATCCTCAGGCAAGAATAAAGGGAACTTCAAGCCCTCTTTCAACAAGCCTGTAAAGACTACAACCTTCAAGAAGAAGAAGCCGAACAGGGACAGGAGTGATCTAACTTGTTTCACTTGTGGAGAGCCCGGCCACTTTTCCAAGGACTGCCCAGAACGCGCAGACCGCAGAGGGAAAAGGGCCAAGAGTGTCAACGTCGTGACTGCTAGCAATACTGATGGGTATGGTAATCTATTTACTGTTCTTTCGGTATTTCAATCTCCCTCTTGGTGGATTGATATGGGTGCTAACGTTCATGTGTGTGCTGACATCTCTATGTTCACTTCTTACCAGGCCGCACGGGATTCCTCCGTCCTAATGGGCAATGGGTCACATGCCTCTGTTCGTGGTGTTGGCACGGTAGATCTGAAGTTCACTTCGGGGAAGATCGTGCAGCTGAGGAACGTGCAGCATGTCTCTTCTATGAACAAGAATCTTGTTAGCGGTTCCCTTCTCTGCAGAGATGGGTTTAAGGTTGTGTTAGAGTCGAATAAGGTAGTCGTTTCCAAGCATGGACAATTTATTGGAAAAGGCTATGAGTGCGGAGGCTTGTTCCGCTTTTCACTTTCAGATTTCTGTAATAAATCCGTGAACCATATTTGTGGCGGTGTTAATGATGATACCAGTGTTTGGCATTCTCGTTTATGTCACATTAATTTTGGTTTGATGTCTCGGTTATCCAGCATGAGTTTAATTCCGAAATTCACTATTGCCAAAGGTTCTAAGTGCCATAGTTGTGTGCAATCGAAGCAACCTCGTAAGCCTCATACGGCGGCCGAGGAGAGAAACTTGGCACCTCTAGAACTCATACATTCTGATCTATGCGAGATGAATGGTGTGTTGACAAAAGGTGAAAAGAGATATTTCATGACATTGATTGATGATGCGACTAGATTTTGCTATGTTTACTTGTTGCGAACTAAAGATGAAGCTTTAGACTACTTTAAAATTTATAAGGCTGAAGTTGAAAATCAACTAGAGAGAAAGATCAAGCGTCTTAGGTCGGATCGTGGTGGAGAGTATTTTCCTAAAATCTTTGACGAATTCTGTGAGGAACACGGTATTATTCATGAGAGGACGCCTCCCTACTCGCCCCAATCCAATGGGGTGGCCGAGAGGAAAAACCGCACTCTGTCTGACTTGGTGAATTCCATGCTCGACACTGCTGGTTTATCAAAGGCATGGTGGGGGGAGGCTTTGTTGACTGCATGTCATGTCCTGAATAGAGTTCCTAACAAGAATAAAGATAAAACCCCTTATGAGGAGTGGGTTGGGAGAAAGCCATCACTTTCGTATTTGCGCACTTGGGGATGCTTGGCGAAGGTCAACATTCCCATCCCAAAGAAACGCAAACTCGGACCAAAGACTGTGGACTGCATCTTTCTAGGTTATGCTCAGCGGAGCATTGGCTATAGATTTTTAGTAGTTAAATCCGAGGTACCTGATATGCATGTTGACACTATAATGGAATCTCGTGATGCAACATTTTTTGAGAATATGTTTCCTATGAAAGATATGCATAGCACTGCTAGATTTTCTTCTGAGATAATTCCTGAATCTAGTGCATCTGACGATTATTTTGAGCAACCACATGAGAACGTTTCTGAGAACGTTCATGAGAAGGATGACAATGAAGCTCCTACAAGGAGCAAGAGACAGAGGACTGCAAAGTCCTTTGGTGATGATTTCATTGTGTACCTTGTGGATGATACTCCCAAATCCATTGCTGAGGCATATGCATCATCAGATGCAGATGATTGGAAAGAAGCTGTCCAGAATGAGATGGACTCGATTCTTTCTAATGGAACATGGGAATTATCAGAGCGCCCCCATGGCTGTAAGCCTGTGGGCTGCAAGTGGGTGTTCAAGAAGAAGCTAAGGCCTGATGGTACTATTGAGAAGTACAAGGCGAGACTTGTAGCGAAAGGCTACACACAGAGAGAAGGCGAAGATTACTTTGATACCTATTCACCTGTCGCAAGACTAACCACCATTCGAGTACTACTTTCCATGGCTGCCTCCTATGGTCTTATCGTTCATCAAATGGACGTAAAGACAGCTTTCCTCAATGGAGAGTTGGAAGAGGAAATCTATATGGATCAGCCTGATGGATTTGTGGTAAAAGGTGAAGAGACAAAGGTGTGCAAGTTGCTAAAATCTTTATATGGCCTGAAACAAGCACCTAAGCAATGGCATGAGAAGTTTGACAGAACTTTAACTTCTGTTGGCTTTGTCGTTAATGAGGCTGACAAGTGCGTTTACTATCGCCATGGTGGGGGCGAAGGTGTTATATTGTGTTTGTACGTTGATGATATTCTCATCTTTGGTACAAACATGAAAGTAATACATGAGGTCAAGTCTTTCTTGTCAAAGTGCTTTGATATGAAAGATCTGGGAGAAGCTGATGTGATCCTGAACATCAAGCTAAATAAGAACGAGAGTGGGATTACTTTATCGCAATCCCACTATGTTGAGAAGATCTTGAGCCGGTTTGGCTTTATTGATGGCAAGTCTTCTCCAACACCTTATGATCCCAGTGTGATATTGCGTAAGAACAAGAACGAACCAACAGATCAACTGAGGTATTCTCAGATCATTGGTTCACTCATGTACTTAGCGAGCACGACAAGACCTGACATCTCTTTTGCTGTGAGCAAGTTGAGTAGGTTCATGTCAAACCCGGGTATTGATCATTGGCATGCACTTGAAAGGGTCATGCGCTATCTATGTGGTACAATGAGTTACGGGATTCACTATTCAGGGCACCCTGCTGTGCTTGAAGGATATAGTGACGCAAATTGGATCTCTGATGTAGATGATATCAAAGCCACTAGTGGGTATGTGTTTACCTTTGGAGGTGGCGCCGTATCATGGAGATCATGTAGGCAAACCATATTGACGAGGTCAACTATGGAAGCAGAACTTACTGCTTTAGACACAGCCACTGTAGAGTCAGAATGGCTGCGTGAGCTCTTGATGGACTTGCCGGTGGTTGAAAAACCTGTGCCGGCCATCCTCTTGAATTGTGACAACCAAACAGTTATTGTCAAAGTGAACAATTCTAAGGATAACGCGAAGTCATCAAGACACGTTAAAAGACGTTTGAAGTCTGTCAGGAAATTGCGAAACTCCGGAGTAATAACTGTTACGTATATTCAAACAGACAAAAACCTGGCAGATCCCTTTACTAAGGGGCTATCACGCAATGTGATAGATAGTGCATCGAGGGAGATGGGTTTGAGACCCATAGATGTTATGCCATAGCGGTAACCCAACCTTTGTGATCGGAGATCCCGTGAATTAGGACCTGGGAAAACAAGCTAGTGGTTTAACTGAGGAGAGTATTCTGTAACCCTCTCTAAGTGAAGATGCAAAACTCTCAAAATCTGTAAGGCAGGTTGGCAACATGCCTTAATGTGTTTCTATTGGCTATGATTAGCAAAGATGCTGTCCTACAGAGCATTCTTGAAAGAACACACCTATATGAGTCCGACTGTTAAACGTCGCAGTCTATGAGATTTGGGTGATCTCTAGTAAACTCATGAAGAGACCATGGAGTACGACGCATATGCTCCAACCCGCGGGGTAGGCTACTGGCAGCTATGTACTGGTTATGACTTTGAGTGAAATCTTGACGCACAAAACTTGCAATTCAAGGCGTAGTCCATTGTTCAAGTTGCTGATAGACGTAGCTTAAGGTTCTAGGCGGAAGTTCAACTTAACAGTCTCTGCTGAAACACTGGTATATAAACAAGTAGTGAGGTTTGGCAAATCTCTAAATGGGCATTTGAGATCTGGTGGGGGATTGTTGAAATATTGAGCCATTTCATATGAGCCCATAGTAGATTTCAGAAATTCCTAGAAATCTCAAAGCCCATGTGTGTAAGCCCATTTGGAATGCAGCCCAAGTTTTTGGCTGCACAAAGGCAAGGGGTGGGAGCTAAGTTTAGTCCCACATGGGAAGTTGGGAGAGATGTAGACCAACATATAAGGTGGGGTGTTGCACCACTTGGTAAGTGAGTGAGAAGAGAAGTGCCACACGCGCGCTCCTCCTCCTCCTCCTCGCTCGCTCGTCTCGTCTCGACTCGACACGACGCGCGCGCGCGCCGCGGTTTGCGGAATTGAGCCTCGGAGCCGAGCTTATCTTTTTGCTGCACAGGAAAACCGAACGTTTGACCGAGTCCTTGACGGACGCGTCACAGCTAGCCAGTTCGGGTCGCTCCCGGATCGTGGGCTACTGTAACCGACTCGGACGTGCGACGTGGGCGTGGCCCACGTTGCCTAGGGTTTTTCCGCTGTGCGTCCGCGCCTATATAAACTCTTGCCTGGCTACACGCCGTACACACCTGAAACCGATCTAGGGTTTTACCACCTCTCGCTGCTTGCGCCGCCTCCGTAGTCTACTCCATCCCGAGCGCCGGCGTGCACCGGCGAACGGGAGAGCAGGTCTCCGGAACCACTCGCCTTTGCGATCCTGTACGGGAGAGGGCGAATTAGGTTTTTGGGAAGCGCTCTGCGCGACTGCTCAAGCTCTTCATCACGGGTCGTCTTCCATCCAAGTCGGGCGGTGCTGCCTACCGCCGTCTTCATCGCCGTCTGCTTCGATCGGTCTTCTCCAACGTTGTCATCAACAACGTTACTGCTACGACTACATCTGCAAGCGAACGGTACGTGCGGTCTACTGCTGTTCGTCTGTTCATCATGTTCTGCGAGTACATGTTTAGCTACTGCCTGTTTCCGTTCATCTTGTTGTTTAGTACATCTAGTATGTTCGAGTTACATGTGGTAGTAGCTGCTATTGTCATGTTTAATATTCTGGAATTAATAATGGAAATTGTGCCTAATTATTCAACAGATCTGCATGTCACGGCCGGGCGACGGTACCCCGCGTCATCGGAAGCAGCGAGAGCAGCCTGCAAGAGGCCATGGAGGCGACGTCTGATGAGGAGGCGTTCGAGGAGGTTGACCAGACGGGGAGGTGCTGTGCCGGGAGCAGATGCACGCCATCCCCGCGACGGGTGGCGCTGTGTCGGGAGCAGATGCACGCCATCCCCGCGACGGGGCGGCGCTGTGCCGGGAGAAGATGCACGCCATCCCCGCGACGGGCGCCGCTGTGCCAGGAGCAGATGCACGCCATCCCCGCGATGGGGCGGCGCTGTGCCGGGAGCAGATGCACGCCATCCCCGTGACGGAGCTCACCGCCGAAGCCTCGGAGCACTACCTGGCGCACCGCGGCGAGGAGGGGTCCTGGCTGGCGGAGCTTCGCGCGTGGACGCGCTGGCGCTAGAGGCGTGCGTGTGCCCTCTGTCGTCGAGGCGCCATCGTGGGGTCGACGGCCGTGGTAGTCGCCAACTGCCGCGACTCACGGGCCGTGCTCTGCCCGTCTCCCATGCCGTGCCGTTCTCTGAAGACCAGAAGGTACGCACAGACTATCGTAAACAGTTGGGTCATTGAGATCGTTTGTTGTTGTGGACGAGTAGTGGATCTGTGATTGATTCGGGTTCTGTGGAGTATGAGTATCACCCATTCAGGTAGGATCATCCCGGCAATTCTACTATTTCTACTATATACTAAAAGCACAATACGGGGTTCTAAAATAGAGTCACCACGTTAATCCACATAGGCTAAAAATAAATATACCATTGATTTTACGGCTAACGGTTAAGATTTAATAAATCTAAGAGTTACGTAAAATTATAGACACATGACAGGTCCGTCGCATATTACACCGGTGCATACCAAATATATCTTTTCTTTTGCCAAAACAAACATATACGTCAGGTTTGACACAAGCACGATTGGCTAGAACCAACTTCATGCGCTGGTAAAAACCGAACAGGTTAGTTTGTATCTAATACGGCCGGTAATACCCAGAGCCTATTAAACGTCTAGGATCCATGGCCGCCTCAATGTACTGGCTCAGCACGTCACATGCTCTCCACTAACCTCAAAGGAAGATTATTTTTATGGAGCAAACCTGAAGATTCGTACAATTTTAGAGCTATTTTTGGGTTTATTTTCTTGATTTGCAGTGAATTTTATTATGTACCCTAGATGCTACAAATTAAAATCTTTTTTTTAATAGATCAGAAACGTGTTCAAGTTTTATCCCAAAATCTTGCCGTAAGCTTCAGTTAATCACTTGATCTGTTGATAAATTATGTGTTTGACGTGGAGTATACACATTATCTCTCCTTAGCTGGCTTTACCACCCAATATTTTTCCCTGTAATACCTAACAGCCCAACAATTTTTTTCTAGAATACCTAATTGCTCAGCAATTGTATCCTTCTGCTATATGGATGCGTAGAGAACAAAACTGAGAGCAATCAGTGCAGCCAAATCCAGCTAGCACTGCGATGACGATCTTTTCTTGAGGTTTGTTTATTTACTAACCCATTATTGACATCAATTTGCCGATTATCCTGTTTGAAGTATCCGATGTAGATGAAAATGCAAGATATCGAGTATACAAAAATATTTGGTTGGAAGGGTTTAAAAACATATTGTAGAAGAATTATCTAGCAAGTAGGGGAAGAAACAATGCTACTCCCTCCAATTCATCATTGACAACTACTATGAATTAGAGGGACTAATTCATTTAAATTAGATGGATGAATGGTAGATTACCTGAAATTTCCTTGCTAATCAACGGTGTTCCAGATTCAACATGTCACGCATGTATGCCGTCATGCAACAACACAATTTTAAAACTTTGGTATCATTTTTGTCTCAAGTCCACAACGGGTGCAATCTGTTCCCAGCACCGTGAATAGTGTCACTTTGATATTTGTCCATAGCTCTCATGCCTCTCATGAATACAAAAAGAATTGGTTAAGTGTCATTTAAAAAAATTCAATGTTATCCATATTTTTCAGATAGTATTGTCCAATAATTATATTCATATGCCACACAAAATGGTTCAAGGATTAAATTTTGATTTATGTTATCCGTTAGTATCTTAGGTGCCCGTATAACTGTCTGTGTAGTACTTGGTCGTATTTGACGTTATCCTTACACATCCTAATATATATTTTCCATATGATTATGGAATTACATTATCCTTAAGCACCTGGGGTATTTATGGGTGCCCAGATTACTGTCTCATTATTAGTTGGTCATATTTGATATTATCTTGACATCCTAATATATATTGTCCATATAATTATTTTCATATTTGAGGCTAGATGCAGGCTACTTGAAATGTCCTAAAGTTCAAGTTCAGTAGCAACCCAAGTCAAGCATGTTCAGTTCTTACCCTTTGGCGTACACTTCAAGAGCTCAAACCAGCACCATACCTATTGACTTTTTTAATATGTTCTTTGTGTATGTCATATGAATCTATTTTTTATGATATCGATAAAATATTCATATATGAAATGAATTAGTATTGCATTCATTATCAAAATTATTTGGGTGTGTATTTTTATTCAGCACTATCTGGTCTTATGTCGGATCCGAGAAAATATGTATAAAAATAAGGTAGGAATATTTAACTATTTTCTACAACAAAAATTTCCACATAGGCGTAAGAAAACATATTACGGGGCCATATTTCTCGACATACCATAAGAGGTAAGTTTAAAAGATAACATGAACCATACATGAGGTCTCAATTGGACTTTTGCTCAATGGCAGAGTGGTAGCCGACTGGCATAGTTTGTGTCGACCAAAAAAGAGAGATCAAACATAGGGTGTACATAGATGTGGAGATTCGTTTGTTGATCATTAGGGAGAACAATGATATTAGTGCAGAACTACCAACACTGATGTATTTTATTGCAATGAGAAGAGACCACTAATAGAGATGTTTTATCGCACTAAACTTTACAAGAATAACTTCCTTTGGGTCTATCAGTATTCATATTTAGTTTACATAAAGTAGCCAAATGCACTTCTGTGTCATTGCAATCATACTTTTATTATTCTGTCTTTTGTCGTATAAATGAAATAACCATTGTGTAGTACGATGATGCTACCGATGAGTGTTAATAACCGGCTGGGGAGAATTTGGTGGTGCGATGGGTTATATAGATTATTGGTGAGACGACATGTAGGAAGTAGACGATTGATTAGAATGTTTTTTATCCAAGTACATTTTTAAAAATTGAATAAGTTATATGAAACCATCCAAGTAAGTGTAGTCATTGTTGCATGACACAAAATTGACATGTCAGTGAAAAGACTAGAAAACCTAGAACGAAGCGAGGGATACCACGAAGACAGTAAAACTATATCAAAATAGCAATACCTGTGACGGAAATTCAAAATAGACGATATTTTTGTATATTTGGCATGGTATAATTAAAAATTTGCAAATTGACACAAATTAAAATGATTTTGAGTATATGTGATGTTTTACTTATCATCATATTTATCACGATATAAAAATTCTAACAAAATTATTTTGTAAACATATTCAACATGCTCAAGATGGTGTCCTCGCATTTACGAGGGCCACCTTGCTAGTTACCAAAATAACACCTACGATCGCAGTGTCATCGCTCGCCGGCGGTGTTAGCCCAGCCCCAATCCGGCGAGACACACATACTGATCACCGATCCCCTTGATCGTCTCAATCTTCGCCCTGGCCTGGTATGCAGCCGATCGGCCGTGACGCCGCATCTCGCCGGCTAGACGCCGCATCACACGATCAGATCACCAGCCCGATCCCTGCCGCCGCTTCCTTTCTCGGTTCCTCTGCAGTGCATGCACCGGAGACCAAACAAGTGCAGCACCTCCTTTCCCTGCATCGCCTGCCGCGCCATATACAAGCAGCTGCAGCGCTCGTACACAGTGGCGGAGCTTCATGGGGCCAACCTGGGCCATGGCCCCCCCAGCTTTTGTGCATTTTCATCAATTAGTAGTGTTGTTAAGACTAAACTAGTAATGAAGATTAGATCTCTTAATAGCTGTTAAATGGTGTAATTAACGTCTTGGCCCCTCCTTAATTTTTCTTCAAGCTCCGCCACTGCTCGTACATGCCTCTGTCACAATTCAGGTAGCACAAGCATGCGCAACTCCTATCCATCCAGGCATCGGCTAACTGCTAGCTTAGCTTCACATGTAGACGACGAAGACTATCGTGTACGCAGTATATATATTAGCCTATCCGGCCATACGTGTTTCTACGGGGCCAGATACAATTTAATTATTTGTTAGTGGCGACTTTACAATTATTAAAGACCATCATACCCTTAGTTATGAAGGGGTATGGAGCTATCTCAGTGTCAATCCAGTTACAGCCATGGATCTACGAGAGAAGGAGAGAGATTACAGAGGAAGAAGAACAGCAACAACGCCACGCCCAGGCCGAAGCCCTTCCGTTCCAAGCCGCCCCATCCCTTGTCGTTCCCCTTCTATTTGTAGTGGCGTCATCTCCTTCACTTCTGAGCGGGCCCAGGCCCAGTAGATAGCAGGCCACACCCGGCCCATGGTTGGTATAGAAGGGGTCGCTGACACTCAGCTGTTGTTATATTTAAGTTTGGAGGGGGGGTGTACCGAAGTCAAAATGGTCCGTCGCTGGGTTAACATCGCCGGTGGTTCACGCTGACTTATCTTATCAGCACGGGCCTGAGTTTTGCTACGACAGCAGTCACGGGCGCGAATGAATGAAACGTCTACCATCTGATCCTGATCCATAGCAAGTACTTCTTCCAAATTACAGTAGACACATAATTCCCCGGAAACCAACAAATTGGGTGAACTGTCTGTCTTTTTCTTGGACTAAATTCAGTTAACTGCCGAGTGCAATTCCCAGCACGATCATCCAGAGCAGAGAAAAATGACAAGGAACTATCGGAAACACACACAGCAACTTTGGACCACTTTGTTCGTCCAGTTCGCAGCTCGTGCAAGCCCAGCAGCAAATACTGCAGGAAGCAACGAAGCATCACCCAACAACAGCAAAAACCTCAGAGCAACAACAGAATGATCAAACCACAACTTGTAGAAGCAGATGCACTAGCAGTAGGACAATATATTACGCCAAAAGAGCTCGTACCACTGTTCCATCGGTAGGTAATTACAGACACTGGAGGCTAATACGACACTACTGGCTAAGGAAGGCGAAACCGCAAACGCTGACAAACGATGATACACAGAAGCGTATCTCCTCACCGATGAGTGTCTGATCTCGACAAAGGCAGGTTCAGAAAACACCCTCAGCACTTATTACATGCTAACATTGGAGCGGTCGAAAGCAGGGGAGGAGACCTAGTTCTCCATGCGGATGATGCAGCGGATTCCCTCTCCCTTCGCCATCAGGTCGAAGGCCTTGTTGATCTCCGAGAACGGAACGCTGTGCGTGATGAACTTCTCCACCTCCAGCTCCTGACGAGGACAATAGCAAGTTGTTCAGACATGAGCATTTCAGAGTATGATAATTCAGAAACAGGACAGCTTGAACTTCCTGCTTACCTTCTTCATGTACATCTCCACGACATTGGGCAGGTCAGTACGTGGTTTGAAGTTGCCGAAGAAGGTGCCCTTCAGAGTCCTCTCGTTCAGGAAATTCATTGGGTGGGTCTTGAATTCGGCGTCCTTGTGTGGCACACCCACCAGAACAGCTACGCCCCAGCCCTGTATACAGATCACAGATTTAGTAATGAATTCAATCCAGGAATAAAGAGCAACTCAGTTGATCATGTTGTCTTAAGAGTCATACATCATGAACACATTCAAATGCCTGAATCATAGCATTGATGTTGCCAGTGCATTCCACGCTGCGGTCAACTCCACCATTTGTCATCTCAATAAGTACCTAGAGCATCGCAACATTGTATGTTATGATGATGTGATATATGAGCATCAAGTGTAACGAATGAATTTCCCTGATGTGAAGAAACAAACCTCCTGAACTGGCTTGCTGTGATCTTTTGGGTTCACAAATTCTGTGCAGCCAAATTTTCTAGCTGAACATGGACACAATAGAATATTTATTAGTGGCTTCTCAACACAACAAACGAAAACTCATGATCTGGTCACATCAGGAGTATTTACCTTCTTCAAATCTGTTGGCGTTCAGGTCAACACCAATGATCCTTGATGCTCCTGCGATCCTTGCACCTTCTGCAGCCTAAATCACATAAATTTGAAATAACAGATAAGAGGAAGTCCAGATTGCAGTTGTACGACAATCATGAGAAGAATTAGAAAATTTACAGCAAGTCCAACAGCTCCTAGCCCAAATATCGCAACTGTGGAACCCTTTGGCGGTTTTGCAACATTAATCGACGCACCAAGACCTACAAAAAGAATGGCAACTCAGTATCTCAAGAAGAATGGCAACTCAGCATCTCAAGAGAAGATGTAGTCATAGTAATCATACTACAACAATACAGGACAACTTACCAGTGGAAATACCACAGCTAAGAACACAGACTTTATCAAGGGGAGCCTCAGGGTTGATCTTCGCAACACAGCCAACATGCAGGACAGTATACTCACTGAAGGTGGAAGTCCCTACGAAATGGTAAATCGGCTTGCCGTCAATAGAGAACCTTGACTTGCCATCGCTGATCATCACACCCCTGTCAGTGTTGATCCTGAGCAGATCACACATGTTGCTCTCCGCAGACTTGCAGTGGGGGCATTCCTTGCACTCCCCAGTGAACACAGGCAGGACATGGTCACCAGGGGCAACCTCAGTCACACCCTCTCCAACACTCTCCACTATGCTGTTAACATCAATAAGTTCAGCACGCATACAACAGATAAATATGACCACAAAATCAATATAAAAGGACTTGATGTCCGAGCATCTCAGATAACAATACTTTTAAGGACATACAGTACTAGCAAACACAGTCAACTAAAGCCACGGGACAAACGCCTGACGACCATATCTTAACTGAAGAAACACATCTGAAATTCTCAACCGAAAATTCCCACAAATTGATGATATCGATGCATGATGCTGATACTTACTCCATGAGGCAAGGTGATGCCATTGCGATACAAATAAACAACAATCATTATATAACGTTCTGGCATAGGGAACACAATTCTTATGATTGATTCGCATGTTTTCAGGATTGCATTGACAGTTCCGCATCTACATATGCTTTCTGAACAAACAATTATCACAACAACAATCTAGAAACCCTAGATGAAAACATGAACAGAATAACTGTATAAGAAGACACAGAAAACATATACAGAAAGTAAATCAGTAATTTCTCAACATAAAAAGAGATAGTGAAAAGAAAAAACGTACCCTCCAGCTTCATGACCGAAGATCCGAGGGAACACAGGAGTCTGCCCCTAACCATCGGAAGCCACGGAGGCGCAAGTCAACCACGAGATTGAGACGGGAAATAATCACTGACCGAACGCAACTACTATGATGCCCGTGTCATCCATACCTTGGCCTCCCAGAAGTAGACGTCGGTGTGGCAGAGGGAGGTAAAGAGGATCTTGACGCGCACCTCCATGGCCTGCGGCGGCGCCACCTCCACCTCCTCCATCGACAGCGGCTTCCCCGCCTCCCATGCCACCGCGGCTGCAACACGCACAGATCCAAGAAAAGGACATCAGAGTGCAGCCTCGGGATCGCACCGTACTTTCCCCCCGAGATTATTTTAAAATCTAGTAGCACTTATAAAGTTGGTAAAGAATCGGCAGCGGAAAGAAAGATAGAAATCGGAACGCAAGCAAGCGACTTTCAGCGAGGCCTAAAGCTCGCCTCAATCGCAAGAAAAATACTGGCAAGAACAAGAAACAGAGGACAAGGACGGACCTTTGCACTTGATCACCTTCCCCGCGGTCGCCATTGTTCTCTCGCCTCACAAATCAACCGGAAAGAAAAGGACAATCCCAGCACGAAACAAGCCCAAATCGCTTCAGTGGATCAAATCCGTGGGGAAGGGGGCGTGGGGAGCGTGGGCTATATATATAGTTCCTCTGAGGAGGGAGGAAGGGAAAGGAAGGGTGCGGTTTCGCCACGGCCCCTGTTCTTCTTGGGTAGCAAACCAGGGGCGCGCGGCGTGGCGCCGATACCGGGGCTCGTGCCTACACCTGGAAGCCGTGGTTTGTCGGGTGCGCCTAGCCTCCAACCTGGTCGGCCGCGAGGGGGGCGCCGCACACCTGTGTAGACGTAGCGTGTCCTGGTGGGCCAGCCCACCACAGACTCCTTCCTCTTTTTGTCTTCTTCAACCTCTTGCTACTCTTCCTCCCTCGAATCGCCGCCGCCACCGCTGACCGCCACCGCCACCGCAGCACCGCTGACCAGCTCCCCTCGGTTCTCCCCTCCTCCGGCAGCCTCCTTCTCCGGCGCCGGCGAGCTCCCCCACCCACAACCCTAAGATCCCCTCACCCTCCACCCTAAGTTCCATAGCTTGCTCCGCCGCCTCCGTGGCGCCGCCGCGGCATCGCCCTCCCCGGCCATCTTCTCCATCGCCGGTGCCGCCCCTCGCCGGTTGCTTTGAAATTCGCGCTAACGGGCCGACACGGGGTGTGCGGAGCGACGTCCCGCTCCGACCTGGTCGGAGCATAGGGATTGCCTGGTTTGTCTCTCCTCGGTGGGGGGAGGGAGGGAGGTTGGGTAGTCCTGTACTCCGACCTGGTCGGCCGCGAGGGGGCGCCGCACACCTTCTCGTAGGCGTGCGTGTCCGAATGGGCCGGCCCATCTTCCCTCTCCTTCTTCTTCCTCCCTCTCCTTCTTCTTCCTCCAGCCGCAGCCGCCACCGCCAGCCAAGCTCCTCGATTCTTCCCTCTCCCTCGACCATCCTCGATTCACCTCTCTCCCGGCAGCCTCCTTCTCAGGCGCCAGCGAGTTCCCCCACCCCCAACCCTAAGATCCCCTCACCCCCACCCTAAGTTCCATAGCTTGCTCCGCCGCCTCCACCGCGGCCAGGCCGCGGCGTCGGCGGCTTCGTGGCGCCGCCGCGGCATCGCCCTCCCCGGCCATCTTCTCCATCGCCGGTGCCGCCCCTCACCGGTTGCTTTGAAATTCGCGCTAACGGGCCAACACGGGATGTGCGGAGCGGCGTCCCGCTCCGACCTGGTCGGAGCATAGGGATTGCCGGGAGGTCGGGCCCCTGGCTGGATCGTGGTGGACGTGGGGTGCGCGGCGCACTGGCGTTGCACGGATGGACACAGGTGTGTGCTGACAGTGTAGAGGAAAATTGTTTCCGGTGTTCTAGAGGCAGCGCGAGTGTGGAAGAAGGGAGGAGGTGTGTCAGCGTGTTAGGCCTTTCACAATGGGGTGTATCTTAGCACGGTATCATAGGTAAAATAGTGATGTGGTATCCTAATTAATGATGAAAGAAAGTGGTGTTGTATCTTAGCTAAGCTACAACCCTTGCACGGTATCATAGATAAAAATGCATGGCTAGCCCAATCATATACATGCATGTACCCAAAATCAATTAATGTAGATACAACACTTAAGAGACAATGCATTGTGATAGTTGTCTCTTAAAATAAACCATTGCCTAAGATATCGCGCTAAGATACAATGCATTGTGAAAGGCCTTAGAGCATCTCCAGCCGTTTGAGGTCCTCAGGCCGGAATCCGACGCTATTTAGCGCCGGATGGATGTAAATTTCGTCGGTGGCGGCGGCGGAACTACGGAACTCTTTCTGGAAAATTGCCGACTTCTTTAGGGTTTTCCGTCCCGAGGCTTTATATAGGCGAAGGGGCATCGTCAGGGGGCAGCCAGGGGCTCCTCACACCTAGGCGGCGCGGCCAGGGCCTGGGCCGCGCCGGCCTAGTGTGAGGCTGGCCTGTGGCCCCTCTCCTTCGCCTCTTCGGATCTCTGGAAGCTTCCGGGCAAAATAAGACTTCAGGAACTTGTTTCGTCCAATTCCGAGAATATTTCCTGTGTATCACTTCTGAAATACAAAAACAGCAGAAAAACAGGGAACTGGCACTATGGCATCTTGTCAATAGGTTAGTTCCGGAAATCGCATAAAAGTGCCACGAAATGTAACGAAACATTAGGCAAATAGTGTAAAAACAAGCATGGAGCATCAAAAATTATAGATACATTGGAGACGTATCAGCATCCCCAAGCTTAACTCCTGCTCGTCCTCGAGTAGGTAAGTGATAATAAAATAAATAATTTTTGAGGTCACATGCACCATCACAATCTTGATCATATAGGTAAAGCATTGAGTGCTGAGATAAAAGAACTTAAAACATGGGCATGAAAGACATAATCTTGATAATAGAAACTTAGCAACCATGTTATAACATGAAAATGAACACAAACAAAAGATCATGAAAATAAAACAATGAAAGTCAAATGTGTGTTCAAATCATAAGGGAAAACATACAAATGGTTTTCAGCTTGTCCTTCATGGAGAGCAAAACATAAATGCATAGGACACCTTCAAGTTTAAGAGGGCGACTAGATACAAATAATTCTAGAACAAGTGAAACCAACAATATGAATCAATCAATGAAAACTTTGGGACAATGCACATTATACTAAGAATGACAACTATGCTCTCTTAATGGTGCATAAAGGTAGAAGGTGGTGACTCAACATAAAAGTAAAAGAAAGGCCCTTCGCAGAGGGAAGCAGTGATTAAACATGTGCTAGAGATTTTCATTTGTAAAACAGAGAGATAAAACTTGGGTTTTGAGAGGTGGTTGCTTTTGTCAACGACTAGCAATGGGGTTCTTACTATCTTCCATAAAAAAATTGAAGCAGTTTTTGAGAGAGAGATTGGCACTTTTGTGCTCTTTTTTATAAAGCTTGGCACTCCTCCCCACCTTTTTTCCTTTCACAAACCATGGCTAACCTATTCCATCGGGTGCCCACCAACATTCACATTCCATGGAGGAGTGCCTTTTTTCTTTCTTTTTTCTTTTTTTTTCTTTTTGGAATAAGCAATATGGAAGATAGCAAATCCGGCCACTACGTTCCCATGAGCTAAAAACAGTGGCACAAAACGAGAAGTATTTTGAAGGTTTTTTTTTTGAAAGGTAGCACATGAAAATTTACTTGGAATGGCTTACAAATACCATGCATAGGAATTTATAGTGGACACAATGGCAAACTTGGTTTTTGGGAGTTGGATGCACGAGTAGAGCTCATACTCAATATAAAATGAGGGCTAGTAAAAGACTGGGAGCGACCAACTAAGAGAGCAATAATGACTATAATCATGCAAAGCGACAAAGCGACATTAAAAGAAGCATAAGATGGCATCAAGAGTCAAAAACTAAATGATCATAGAGGCTATTGGCGACTTTGTATGAGTCTAACACGTGTGAGCATGCGCCAAGTCAACCCAAATAAAGCATCAAGGAGAAAACCAAAATAATGCTTCCATACAATAAAAACAACGCATGATTTTTTCAAAGGCTCATTAAGCAATCTCAGTTATTTAAGACAAGTCATGCTACAGCAAACCACTAAGCATACTATCAAAAAGACATCAAGCATGACATGAAAAAGCCTACACCGCAGTCTACACAAGCTCCTTTTTGTACCATTTTTTTGCATGAACCCTTTTCTCTTTTCCAACACCATTTAAAAAATTTATAAACACCTCTTTTGATGAAAACCAATAAAGATCAGAGGCAAAAATACACCTTGATGAAAAGATATAATAAGATCTGAACACATATCAAGGCGAAAAATGCAAGCTAAACGCAGTAGCAGAAAAAGAGAACACTCGTTGAACGATAAGAGTGAAAACTAGACTGTTCTTGGCAATGAAAAACGAGTTCATCTCCTCCAAAAGAAACATGATGTGATCTAACCATTTATTGCAGCAAACTAAACTAAACTAATACTGAAAACAAAAACAACTGACGCTCCAAGAAAAACGCATAGTACATAAAGCAATAAAAATATAGTGTCTTGAAAGGTGACCTGATTTTTGCCGATGAAGAAGGGGGTGCCTCGGGGGCATCCCCAAGCTTTGACGCTTGTACCTCTTGCATATTTCTTGGGGGTCGCATGGGCATCCCAAAGCTTGAGATTTTGTCCATTCTTCATCTCATCTCATCATTCTCCAATCCCTATACTTGAAAACTTCCTTTATACAAAACTAAACACAAATCTATTAGCAACATTAGTGTAAGCATAACATATAATCAACCCTTTTTGCTTCAGGTTTCAACCTAAAACCACCACATATTAAGCATATACTACTGTAGCAACTTCCCCAAAAGTTCCGTGATCAAAAGAACTCAAAAAGAAAGCGATAAAGCGGCAAACACAAATATTGGCAGAAATCTGTCAAAACAGAACATCTGACAAAGGTTGAATTTTTGAGGGGTTTTATGTTGCTCAAATCAAAAAGTGTTCAACTAATGAAAGTTTGGATATAACTTGGGGCATATGCACAAGAAATCGCAGGTCCAAAAGATATACAGAGAATTTATACGAATTTTTACGGTGCAGCATCGAAAACAGTTTCAGGACAGCAACATCCCCAAATCTTTACCTCACTCGAATTAGAGGCTTCTCTTGGCACAACAATAAAATAAACAAGATAAGGAGCGGTCATTACAGTAGTAATGACTTCCAAGACTCAAATAAAAGAAAAAGTACTGAAAATAAACAATGGGTTATCTCCCAAGAGTGCTTTTCTTTAACGCCTTTGAGCTAGGCGCAGTAATTTGCAAAGATGCTCATGTGGGCGCCATATAAGAGCTTGAGGCAAAGGCGCCATATAGAAACTTAAAGCAATAGAGAGCATCAACAAGCAAATGTGAAAGACATTTAAATCTGAACCACTTCCTATGAAAAATAGTCTTGTAGAGAAACAAGTCATAAAAGCGCAAAGCAAAAAGCATAGGAAGGCAAAACAAGTACAACTTCAAGAATTGCAACATAAAGAGGGGAAACTCAATATTGTTGAGATCCATCAAACCATGTTTCCCTCTCTCATAATAACTTTCAGTAGCATCATGAATAGAATTAACAATATAACTATCATATAAAGCATCCCTATCATGAGCCACATGCATAAAAGGATTAATACTCCCCACATG
Source organism: Dactylis glomerata (assembly GCA_007115705.1). NCBI lineage: Eukaryota > Viridiplantae > Streptophyta > Magnoliopsida > Poales > Poaceae > Dactylis > Dactylis glomerata. Next base: position 3,159,718 of record QXEO01000531.1, on the reverse strand, counting down.
AACAATAGTAGTAGGAGCAGATTCAACAGAATAATTATTCTCATCACCATAATCATCAAAAACAGGAGGCATATTGTAATCATAACTAATTTTCTCCTCAAAAGTAGGTGAACTGAAAATATTATACCCATCATCATAACCATCATAAACTAGAGGACTACTATGTCGCAAAGCATATTCATCAAACATATCATCATAAGAAGGAACATGGATAGCACTAATGGTACAATAATTATTAACCTTAGAATTGGTACCAAAAAGATTTTCAATAGCAAAAGTAGCGTGCTTTTCCCAATCATGATCACTAACATAGGTAACAGGCATAGGAACATTATCCCAATCAGAATTATCATAATCTATAGCAGGATCATAACGCTTAGGGGAAGATACCGTGTCCTCTCGCCTTTTACTCCTCTTCTTCTTTTTCATACTCTTCTTACTCTCTCCTTTAGGAGGGAGAGACTTGAAGGGCATCTTCTCCACATATTCTTTAGGAGGGAAAGGCATCTTTTCTACATAATTTGATTTGCTGACAGAAATAACAGAAGAAACTTTGGGGCATTCCTCCTCTCTATTAATAAGATCGAAACATCTATTAGTCCTGTCATAGCTTGGCAAAACATCATGTTTTATAAGATCTTGTAAGTAAGTATTTGTGAGGCAATCTTTAGCACAATAGAGACGACAAGCACGAAGGGTGCTATTAATATCAACATCATTCATGTCTACCAAAGAAATCTTTCTAGATATCTCTTCACAATTCAAAAACAAAGTAAGCTCATCATGCTGATTGAGAGTAATCTTATCATCACAATACAAATCTGCGGTACTCGTTCGATTAATTGGGCATTGAAAATTAAAGTGACCCTTTTCACTGCAAAATTCACAAAGAAAGGGATAAAGCTCACAAACCCTTTCACCAAGCACATCTAGATCCTTGAGCCACATACTGGTTTCTTCATTTGCGTGGGTGATGCAATAATCTTCCTTGTTGTAACTCTGTTCACAAGGTCTATGTATTCCACAAAAATTAACATGCTTATAAGAAATAGTACTTTTAGAAGTTTGAGCATGTTTATTGCAATCATCAATAACAATATCACTTTCTATGCAAGTGTCCTCAAAAGGTTCATGATACACGTCCCCATTTCCTTTAGAAACATTCATATGAGAAGCAAAGGCTTTAAAACAATCAACCATAATTTGAGGATCAAGACCATATTTAGCACTAAGCTCTTGAAAATTAGCAGTTTCAGCGAAAGACTTAATGCAATCAAACTCGTAATTCATACCTGATCCTTTACCTTTGTCGCTATCCCAACCTTCAATATTGTTTTGAATTGTCTCAAGCAGATCCCACTTGGTGTCAACATCCTTGCTTGTGAAAGACCCATCAAAGCATGCATCTTGATAGTCCTTGTAATATCCTGAAAGCCTTGCATAAAAATTATTAATAACAATATTACGGGGAAGATCATGAATATGACATTTGTGCATTAGTAACTTCAATCTTCCCCACGCTTGGGCAATGCTTTCTCCCCCATGCGGATGAAAATTATAAATGTAGTTCCTATCTTTATAAACCTGACTAGAAGGATAGAATTTAGAATAAAAGAGAGGTTCAATTTCCTCCCAGTCAATAGATCGACCATCTTGGAGCAGTCGATACCACTCCTCAGCTCTGCCTTTTAGTGATAAAGAGAATAGCTTCTTCTTAACTTGGTTCATTGAAATACCCGCACACTGGAACAACTCGCATAATTCATGTATAAAGAGCAAATGATCACCAGGATGGACAGTTCCATCTCCTAAATAGCAGTTATCCCTAACACGTTCAACAATCTTCGTAGGTATTTTAAAAGGATGAGGAGCACAAGCATCATTAGAAACATCACAAATGGGAGATAAAATATCATCAGAGCAAACTTTCTCCACTAAAGCTGGGGAACTAAAAATATTATACTTAACAAAACCAGCTTCCCCAAGCTTAGACTTTTCTATAGCATTAGCATTAACGGTATTCAAAGCATTCATACTAATAACATTGCTATGCGAAATAAGCTCCAAAGGATTTTCAATTTTCTCATCAAATCTAAACTCAGGAAAAAGACTAAAGAACTCTTTGTTTTCCATTAAGCCTAACTAGTGAAAATAAAAACAAGAAACAAAAAGATATAATTGCAGAATCTAAAGGAAATAACTCCGAGCACTTACACAGGAGGATGCGAGTACCTTTTACCTTACCTCCCCGGCAACGGCGCTAGAAAAGAGCTTGATGTCTACACACGCTTCTGTTCTTGTAGACAGTGTTGGGACTCTAAGTGCAGAGGTTTGTAGAGCAGTAGCAAGTTTCCCTTAAGTGGATCACCCAAGGTTTATCGAACTCAGGGAGGAAGAGGTCAAAGCTATCCCTCTCAAGCAACCCTGCAATTACGATACAGAAAGTCTCTTGTGTCCCCAACACACCCAATACACTTGTTAGATATATATGTGCACTAGTTCGGCGAAGAGATAGTGAAATACAAGTGGTAAGGATGATTATAAGTAGTAAATACAATCTGGAATAAAAATGGCAGCAAGCAAACAAGTAACAAAACAGCGAGTAAACGGTGTGCAAAGCTTGGAAACAAGGCCTAGGGATCATACTTTCACTAGTGGACACACTCCCAACAAATATAACATAATTGAACAAATAAATAACTTCTCTTCACTATGGTACTCTGAATTACTCTCCTATTGAATAACACTAATCATTGCGTAGGGCTACGAAGCACTCCTCAAAGTTCATCAAGTACTTGACAAACACCACTCATAGAGATATCCAAATCAAATCACAACTCAAGATAGATATTATTGCAACTTAGACCAAGTACTAACACGGTGCACACACTGTCAACATTACACCATGAAAGGAGGAATAGATCACTTCAATACTATCATAGTGATAATTATTCTCATAATCCATAAGAGATCACAATCGTAGCCTAGACCAAGTACCATCATGATGCACGCACTGTCACCGTTACACCATGGCAGGAGGAATAGATTACTTTAATAACACACTAGAGTACACATAATGAAGAAGAGTAACATCTACTTATTCAACATGATACAAAGCTCATGATCACATAAATATCACATCATGGGAGAGAGAGGTGAACCACATAGCTACCGGTAGAGCCCTCGGCCCCGGGGATGAACTACTCCCTCCTCATCATAGGAGACAGCAGGGTTGATGGAGATGGCGGTGAGGTCGATGGAGACAGCGGAGACGGCGATGGAGACCGATGGAGATGGCTCCGGGGTCACTTCCCTATCCCGGCAGGGTGCCGGAACAGAGACTTCTGTCCCCCGAAATTCGTCGGTGGCGGCGGCGGAACTACGGAACTCTTTCTGGAAAATTGCTGACTCCTTTAGGGTTTTCCGTCCCGAGGCTTTATATAGGCGAAGGGGCATCGTCAGGGGGCAGCCAGGGGCTCCTCACACCTAGGCGGCGCGGCCAGGGCCTGGGCCGCGCCGGCCTAGTGTGAGGCTGGCCCGTGGCCCCTCTCCTTCGCCTCTTTGGATCTCTGGAAGCTTCCGGGCAAAATAAGACTTCAGGAACTTGTTTCGTCCAATTCCGAGAATATTTCCTGTGTATCACTTCTGAAACACAAAAACAGCAGAAAATAGGGAACTGACACTGTGGCATCTTGTCAATAGGTTAGTTCCGGAAATCGCATAAAAGTGCCACGAAGTGTAACGAAACATTAGGCAAATGGTGTAAAAACAAGCATGGAGCATCAAAAATTATAGATACGTTGGAGACGTATCAGACGCTCACAAGGCAGTCGTGGGCAAACCGCAAAAGGTTTGTCTTCATTTTGCCCGGTGCTTTGATGCCATCCATCTCGATCTCAAGCCCTTGCCGGTCATGACTGTGCATGGATGAACTTGAATGAGCACTCAAGGTATGCATGCCACATGATATACATACTGTGTTTGGTGAACGACCAACACACAAATCATCTTAGACATGTCGATAGATGGGGACTTGTAGGGTTTGCGCAACCGTTTCAGGGTTGAAGAAGGCATGCACATTCTCCTTATTCCACATACCCAATACCACATCCATGAGATATTTGATACTTTGATGAGGATCCCATGAAGACGAAGGTGAAGCCCAATTTTAGGACTCCACCAACATGATGGCATCTCATTGAAGATTGGCATGCTAGGACGACCTACGACATGTAATATTAAGTCTAAGGTAGTGCCAATAGATAAAATAGATTAAAGTCCTGTGCGCATAGTTTGGGCCAAAGCTATAATGGGTCGGTTTATATCTTGTTCGAGTCGGACCATGTTATTTGCCTAGATTCCCTCCTATAAGAACATAGGGGTGCAACCATATTAGGGAGTTCAGAAAATAGACAAAATATTGAGTTATGTTGCTGCGTGTAGCATCCCTCCGGGGATGGCGCTTCCATTTATCAGATCCTAATAAAGATTGTTGTGAAGGTTTTTGTGTTCATTAAGGATTATCAGGATCAGGTTTGAGGCATGTTGATTATCTTCACGTTGCTTGCTGGATTCGTTCTTCTTCTTCAGGTTGCGTTCATCGGCATGATTGGAAGATTTCCTATCCTATTGACTCGCTGTGAAAGATCAGGCAAAACTCCTAGGATCATCAGTGTGATCCTTATCATACTTTATTGATACAGGAGTCGATGTTGAATGATTCACTTCCAGAGGAAACTATGAAATCTATTTGTGACCATATTTTAGCAGTCCTTTGAGTGTGTTGTCAGATCATCCAAAATCCACTTGGGTCACTAGATGCACTTTCATCAGACCTTGATAACATTCTATGGGACAAATCAATGATATTGCAAATCATATCATAGAGAAACTTGAAGGTCGTGATGGGGAACGACCAGCTATAGTAGGCATCCCTAGATATAAGTCATTAAGCATCTTACTTTGCACCTCTAACTTTGTTTTTACCCATTCCTTCACTTGATCAGAATAATGGTGATAAACCAATGTTTTTTTTAAATTTTATCTTTTGTCTAGATCCTCTACAATAAATCTTGAGTGTGTTTTTAAGAGCATCCAGACTTCTATTGTCGCTTCTCACAAAGAAGAGACTGTCATATGAAAATAATAAATGAGATATAGCGGGACTGAGTCGACCATTGTTAATACTAGAGATCTCACCTCCATCCTATATTTGTCACAACTTACATCACAAACCTTCTACGCACAAAAATAAATAAATATGGAATTACCTTTAGATGGATAACCCAATTATGCTAGTTCCCCTTAACACGAACAACATAGCGAATGCATGTCACACATTGAAGAATCGAGAATGACAATTAGAGGGGTGAATAGTAGTTCAATATAATAACTATAATCCTTGAAATTTTGCGGAAGCTTCAGATAAATTGTAATTATAGCAAGTTGGGTAACTTTGCAGTTTAGCATGCTTAAAGTAGTTTACAAGGACTTGATTGAGGAACCTAGCTGTAAAGTACAAGATGAAGCAAATGGATCAAGATGAGGATAAACTGAATAGGTGATTTCTTCAACCAACATAATGAATCAAACAGAGCAGGAAAAAATAGGAAAAACTTGAAAAAAAGGAGACGGGTACACCTGATTTGATTCCCCTGAGTTTAAATTGTTACATCGAAAAAATGTTTTGGTTCAAATATTCTAGCTCAGGCCCCACTCCATATTGGTTTCAGAGAATGCTAACCAGCAAATGGACTAACTGGTTACATCTATGACAACGGCTAATGATGGTTCATCTTTACCTAACCCAGATAGATCGATTTGTTTAGACACTCACATCAACATGGGTGTTTACTCTCAAATCTTTGTATTTGAACCTTATAAATGGTCACACGAGATTCCTACAAGATTCCTAGGTACCTATGGAAGTTAAAGATCCCGTTTATGATTAAAAAAATCATGAGGTTCCTAAATAATAAAATAATGTTAACTAGCAGGGTGACCCTCACAAATGCTAGGACATCGGTCGATTAGATGATTTTATGTTATACATAAATTCCACAAATAGAAAATCAAGTGTCCATAGATTTTCTATAAATTATCAAATTTATAAAGATTTATTGTCTTGTGGCAAGAGTGTCTAAAATATTTTTATCTTGTTTTATGTTTATACTCAAATTAAAAATCTAATTGTCTTGTGATTATTTTTCTATACTCTGCACATTTTTGCCACAACATATAAACATGCATATGTATAAATCAGTATACTCAACTACCAGTATATACTTTATATTCTAGAATATTTATCCACACCATGTTCTAGCTAGCTTGCCAACTATGCAGCAGCCGTGTGTAATTTTTTTAATGGAGTTAACTATTTTATAGAGATATTATATTCCTCAACCTGAACAATTATATTATGGGAGTTCTATTAAATAAAATTTATAATGAGCAATGTATTGATCGATAAAGCAGCTGCATGAGGCCTTGCACTTAGTCAACCTAAAGCCCCATTTCGTGCTAAACTTTTCCGTAGTGCCTTTTTATTTTATTAACACATATAAGATATGGCATGTGAGTTCACAATCATTAACATTAGTTAATTTAGCTATACCACCGCTTACAATATAATACCACAAATATAAGTTGTTTTAAATGATATGTTTGTATGACTAATAATCTTTCACTCAATTGTGGCCACAACTTCTTGATCTAGCAATCAAATTAATTTAGATTAAGTGGTCTATTTATCCACAAATGGTACATTTAAAGACTGAATGTAAATTCTCTAGCCTATATAAACAAACCTGACAAACTATATTTTGCAGCGGTTTAAATAATATGATATTATCTAGACGTATTAATATAATATATGGGTCTGTCTATTCCTCCAACATGTGAGGCATAATCATCAAATGTGCGAGTCGTCTAGGTAGCTCATATATATTTTGTGATTAATAATACGCAAAACTCACCCTCTGTCCTTTGACAAAATACATTAATAGTTAAATTAACTTGCACAATCCATTGAGCCTTCAGTATGCTGTGAAGTTTCGTTATGCCTCAGCAGGGTGGCAGTATAGCGCTCTCCTTCGTCCATTTTTAGTAGTAGTTTTTCTTTGGCAGGAGTAGTAATTGCTAGCCAAACTGGTCTTATGGTATCTAAGCAGTAGGCATTAGTCATATATTCTTCACTAATATTTCAATATTTCAACTAATCCCTCTGTCCTAAATTAGTTGCATCAACTTTATCTAGATATGATATATATGTACTCTCTTCATCCACAAAAAACTGTACTTCCAATTTGTTGAAGAGTCAAACTTTTTTTAGTTTGACCGTGTTCAAATAAAAGGGCACCAACATTTATGCCATCAAATTAGTACCATTATAATTTCTGTAAACTTGATCAAATTAGAAATAGTTTGATTCTGCAAAAAAATTGAAAGTAAACTCCTTTATGAACGAAAGAAGTATCTACACATTAAAAAATATTTAGATATATATCATATTTAGATAAAATAAAAAATGTTTAGATATATATTGTATTTAGATAAAATTGATACAACTAATTTATGATACAGAGTACTGTTAGCTAGCATATACAATTTGTTGAGAGAGACCTAACGATGCATGCTCTAGCTGGCTTGGTGTTTTTTTCTTTTTCCTTTTTTCACCGGACTACGTCTTGCTTAGGTAGCATGTATGTATGTGGTCCGTGACAGTTCGTGGCCTGCTAGGTCTCTCCGTGCCTAGCAAATTTTTTTTTTGACGTGACCAATCATTTGGAGCGTGCACCGTGTTAGTCCGATCCATTTAGTTTTTTTTCACATTAAACTTCTTAGACGTGACATTGCGGACAGTTGCACGTACTAATTACAGTTTCACGTAACCTTTATTATCTTTAAATCTCAGCCATATATTTTAGATCTAACCATTAAAATTAATTTAGAAGATGTGGATTAACGTGGTGGCTTTATTTTAGAACCCCGTATTGTGCTTTTAGTATATAGTAGATACAAGATGATTTAGCTACATAAAATTGGCATGGGTGCAAGAAGTATTGTCTCTACGACTCAATGGAGTTTGTAGAATATTTATTCCTCCAATGTGCTTTATCACATAGATATTTTCACTCCGTCCTATCATAGGCCTTTATCATACCAATTTTCAATGCCAAGAAGGGTCCCTTGGAGTTCTGGTTGCAAAAAGTATGTAAGCAGTCAAAGTCAATCAAAACTTCAACACATGGTTTGTGATCAACCTGCTAGGAAAAAACACTCTGTTGTTCTAAGATGAATGCCGATAAGATCACTTTAACCCTATTTTCCAAAACTTTGGAAGTAATATTTGTAGAGCACGTTGCACAAGGTGATAGGTCAAAAGTGTTTTAGATGCTTGGGCTTGGCAACTTTGGGAATCATCACACTGACTGAATCACATAAACCCTATGGCTTCTCTTCTCTACATAAGAAGCTCCTCACAATTTTAGTTTTGAAATAATCCTAGTGAGTTTGATAAAACATCACTAGAAACTAACTGACCTAGGCACCTTAGTGTCGAGAGACATGTCTAGTGTTGAGATAGGTATAGTGTCAAGAACTGTATCCACTAAGTCTCACAGTTTAGAACAAAATTTTTGTTCACAAATTTGATGAGCTATAACTTTGATCTCTGCCTATGTTTTATACTATGATCCATATTCCTGAAAAATAGCCGTAATTTTGTTCGTGCGCCAGCGAGCAGAAGGCCTCGTATGGAAGAGAGATGTGTTGTTGTCTCCATCACTAATCCACTCCACTCGTGAATGTTTGCTCACCATGGGTTCTTCACATTCAAAAATCTCACAAAGCTTGTTCTCAATATCATGTTCTTCCTTGACACTTGCATCTGATAAAGGCTGGCCCCGAAGGTATAAAAGTTGGTGTTCAAGCCGTCAAATTTGTTTCTGAACCGAACCATGTGTATCTCACTGCCCAGTCGTCTCCATAACCTCCTTGCAATCAGGCGCACGTTGCTACATAAGTTGTGCGACACAAGATAATGCATGCTCCGTTGTGGCTCTTTAACAAGTATGACCATGATCATATAATGATCCGACGAAGTAGTGTTCAAATTCTCCATTGTGGTGAACAGACAAAAATAATCATTAGCTATGGTATATCGAGACACACTTTGACAAGAGTACTGGTGTACTTTGCTCATTCATACTCCAAATTCATCAGGCCACAATCTTGGAATACCACAATACGCGATTCGATCCATATCCCGAGGTCCCAAGTGCTTATCTTGACTAAGAACTTCATTAAAATCACCAGAACATAACCAAGTGCCATTCTAACTTATGCTCATCAAATGGAGTTGGTACTAAAATTTATGACGAAGCAAACATGTGGGTTCTCCATGGATAAATGTTGTATGCCATGTCACTCCCCTCTTCGGCGTAATATGGGCATCAATGCACCGGCTGCTAAAACCTTTAATCGAGATAGACATCAACGGCAACCAAAAAAGACCCAAGCCACAACTAAGGCCAACACTGCTAACAGGAAAACAACCCTAGTATCCAAGTGCCCACTATGAAACTCCATACTCTGGAATCCCTATGCATTTATCGCGCAGAGAGATCGGCGTCATGGAAGGTCATTTTTTTTAGAAAATTCTTAAACGAATTTTATGGCCAATATGGTTTTTTTTAGAGTTGAGTACTGAGTGACCGTTTTGGGTGTTGCATGCAAGTTTAGTCATCCCACGCAATTTTACTCGTGCAAAATCACATGAGCCCTTGTTGTAGCCTGCAATTACTCCGGCACTATCAGAGTCATCTTCCATGACAAGAGAGCCGTCAACATGTTTGTTGGCATCAAAATGTGTGAAGGTGCCCTTAGATGTCATACTGCTAAAAATCAATATGATATGGTCCTTTTATATTCAAAATCCCTTTTTTCTGATCTTACGTGAATAAACAGTATAAATCAGTGACTCCGAAATGCTACAAATACCCTCTTGCTGTGCAAGGCCTCGAACAGTTCCCTCTACGCCACTCCAATGACGGAGATTTGTGCTTTGAATTAGTCTGACAAAACAGAGCACTGTAAAGCCATTAACCTGAAAAGAGCAGCCACTGAAAATAGCAGCCAGAAGAACTGATTTGCAATGGAGGACGACAGTAGTAATACAGAAACAAAAAGCCATATTATTGTGCACAACGGTAGTAACTTACATGCAGACTGAAAGCAGCGGACGACAGACTGAAAATAAAGACCAAACCTGGAACACAAAACACAGAGCTCTTCGTTCTCTGTGATCACAGAGATGAACAACACATACTTATCTCACGACTAGCTCATTACTACACAATGGAAAATCTTTTTTTTATGTTTCTCAAGCACCAAATCCTGAAAGCAGCGAGGGAATGACAAAGAAGAAGCGATGCCTACTCCTCCATCCTCATGACGCAGCGCAGTCCCTCCCCCTTGAGCATGAGGTCAAATGCCGTGTTGATCTGCGAGAAGGGCACGCTGTGTGTGATGAACTTTTCCAGGTCCAGCTCTTTCCTCATGTACATCTCGACAACTTCAGGGAGGTCAGTGCGAGGCTTGTAGTTGCCGAAGAAAGTGCCTTTCAGTGTCTTCTCGCTGAGAAAGTTCATCGGCTGGGTCTTGAACACCGCATCCTTGTGAGGGACGCCCACCAGCACGGCCACGCCCCACCCCTGCATCCAACAGATTTCATGATTCAGTTTTACATAGAATGGACATTCCTCACAATGATCATGGGAGTACAGATTATATGTAGGTGCATTGAGAAGTATATTACATCACTAACGCATTCGAAGGCGGAAATCATGGCGTTGATGTTGCCAGTACACTCGACGGCACTGTCAACTCCACCATTGGTCATCTCCACAAGCACCTGGAAATTATCATTCAACAGTGAGATTTTCGGCACAAGCTTGTCTATGTCATGATAAAAGGGAGAAATGTTTACTGATGGAAACGAACAAACCTCTTGCACGGGCTTGGTGTGGTCCTTTGGGTTCACAAAGTCAGTGCATCCAAATTTCTTAGCTGTAAAATAGTGGACTTGTTGTTACGTTCGGTGTGTTATCTATTAAGACGTCGTTTTGTTTTCGTCAAAAAGATTGTACCTTGTTCATATTTTGCAGGGTTTAAGTCCACACCAATGATCCTTGATGCCCCAGCCATCTTGGCCCCTTCCATTGCCTGATAATGGGGGAAAAAGATACATCAGTTAGTCATAGTTATATGGTACAATTATCAGCAACCTGCAATAATATGTTCTGCAAGATACTGATCATAGAGTGTCACTTACAGCAAGGCCCACAGCTCCAAGACCAAAAATTGCCACTGTTGAACCTTTCTTCGGTTTCGCAACATTTAGCGTCGCACCAAGTCCTGAAAAAAAGAAATTTCAGTAACTAATTCAGGCATCTCATAATTATTAGTTCATTTGGAATCAGTTGCATTAGTAGCCATATCTTACCAGTTGAGATACCACAGCTGAGAACACAAACTTTGTCAAGGGGTGCCTCTGGGTTGATCTTTGCGAGACACCCGACATGGATCACGGTGTACTCACTGAAGGTGGATGTCCCAACGAAATGGAAGATCGGTTTCCCGTTGATGGAGAAGCGGGACTGTCCGTCGCCGATCATCACACCACGATCCACATTGATCCTTAGGAGGTCACACAAGTTGCTCTCCTCTGACTTGCAATGGGCACACTCCTTGCACTCACCGGTGAACACTGGGAGGACATGGTCACCTGGCACGAGCTCGGTCACGCCCTCTCCAACACTCTCAACAATGCTGAGAGGAAGACAGAATTTGTGGAAAGAGTTTATTAGAAGTTAAACTATGAACAGCAAGCAAAAATTTCATTGAAATGCAAAAAACAGTCCACTTGTATACAAACTGACAGCAATCTGGGAAATTAGTCAGTCATAATAATATGGCAGGAAATAAAAAATGCAGTCAAGTGATTCCATTTTTTTAATAATTAGCATTATTTCGGAGTATTTTATCTGAGTAAATAGGAGAAGAGCCAAATCACTTTATGTGAGCTTGTGTGCTGTGTCATGGATGACGTTGTCCTAAGATTCTTCGTAATGTTTTATCCCATGTTACTATATGGACACTTGCTCAATCTAGTCGACTGACAAATCAGGACTCAAGATGACTCTGATTAGTAGCCAGCATGATAAACTATAATTTCAGAATCAAGATTCCACCAAGCAATCCAGACCGTGACAAAATAACATAAGACAGCGATGCATTATTCTGATTCATACCCTCCAGCTTCATGGCCTAGGATCCTAGGAAAAACCGGAGTTTGCCCCTGCATAAATCAAAGCAGAAGGTCACCATGTCAGTTAGCGTCAGAATTTCTTGGTTGAAAACCACAAAACTATAAGTGACATCTGTGGATACCTTGGCTTCCCAGAAGTAGACGTCAGTGTGGCAGAGAGCGGTGTAAAGGATTTTGACGCGGACTTCCATGGCCTGCGGCGGCGCCACCTCCACCTCCTCGATCGACAGCGGCTTCCCGGCCTCCCATGCCACTGCCGCTGCAGTCACCGAAGAACCAAACGAATTAGCCCAGATTTTCTTCGGACACTAATCAAGCTGATGTAGCTAGCTAGTATTTCAAAAACAAACCTCTGCACTTGATCACCTTCCCGGCGGTCGCCATTCCTGTTGGTCGCTAGCTCCAAGAACTCAAAGACAAAGGACAATCTTTGTTGCTGTTTCTACTTCGCAGTACGTTGATTAGACGTTGGTGAGGAAGAAAGGCGAGGCGAGCCCTGTATATATACTGGTTCTGGGGTAATTAAGATTGGCTTGGAGTGCAAGTGGGGCAATACAAGGGGAAGGATTTATTTTTTCCTGGAGAAGGTAGACGAAACAGGGTGGCTGGCTCCGTTCTGTTCATCCCCGGTTCTGTCTGCTCGTTTCTCCGCCGGTTTCAGATTTTTCAGTCCCGTCAGTATATGGAAATCGTAGTGACGCGATCAAGGGGGTACAAGGTCAACGGCAGCAGATGAAGAAAAGAGATTGAAAATCATTAAACCAGGCACGGAGAGAGCTGACTTGGGATGAAACCGGGGCAGGCTTCAGGATGACCTTGAAAACCAGCTACAGTATGGAAAATAATGGCGAGCAGAACCATCCCCTGTCTTGTCGTTTTGCAATGGGCGTCGGAATTCTATTTTATTTTTCGAGAGATTCAGATTTCAGAAGGTGCGAATCTTTCCCAGCAAAATCCGTCACCGTAGTCCTCTGTTTTTTGTAGTTTTTTTTTGAGAATAAATCACTTTATTAATTATAACAAATCATTACAGAGAGTCTGCCGGATACAATCTGGGACAAAGTTTTTACAAACAATAGAAGAAAAACGCTCACCAGAGCGAGCTAAAATGTGTGCCGCCTCATTACCTTGACGATAAACATGGCTAAACAAGATGTCACTGAAATTATTCGCTAGAGCCTTGATGTCTTGGATCACGACTCCAACAGGACTACGATCTGGCATCACTGAGTTGATGCGATGGATCACTGAAAGGCAGTCCAAGACTACCAACAGCTTACGGAAATCCTCTTCATTAACAAGGGACATAGCGCGACGTATCGCCAGCGCTTCAGCCATTTCAAGCGCCGTGACTTTCTCTCGCTAGACAGATTCCAATTCCATTCCTCTCGCTATACCATGGAAAGGAGCTTCACTTGCTGCCCGTTAGGGTGGCGTGTTCACCTTCTGGCCGAATGTGGTCGTCTACTAGTATGGACATTTGCACATATAAGAGCTAAATGTTGAATTCCCATTAAAATTATAATGTTTAATTTTTTTTTACTCTTTTCCCGAAAACTTATAGGAAGGAGCCAAGATCGGGTGGGGATGGGTGGGTTGTTGTCATGTGTGCATAGGTGCTTGTGGTGGTCGATTTTTGACGCGATTATTTTCCTTGTGAGAACTTTGAAGTAACTACTGAGGAAATATTGAGCATGTAGCCACTTGTTAGCCAGCAGTTCATCGGATTTACTTTCTGTCACACTAGCTAGGCAACAACAAAAAGTTAGTCCCCCAAACTAGAGTAACGTGCACTCCGGGTGTAAAAAAATCTGATGCTTTTTCACATATGTATATTTTCATGTCATGTGTTTACACGTAGTATTTCATGAATCAAACATTATTTGTGGGATGTAAAAACGATTTGTCAGTCCAAACATCAGGTTTTGCAACATTTTTAATTTTTTCTGGGGCACAAAATACGTCTTTCCTCGGTGAAAGATTGCAAAATTGTTAACACATTTCATGATTAGAACATTCCAAATAAGCCATGAACTATTCCTGTAGTTTTTCTATTGTAAAGGATGATTATGTTTGTTAATGTGTGCCGTTCATCACCATTGATCATCTATGCATTGACATTTTGGTGTCATGTTTTCTTTTAATAATTTGATTGTGTATCCACATGGTGTCTTGACAGACTCTAGATATTATGCGGAGATTCAATTCGGCTCTCGCGTGCATATGCTTCCTCTATGCATAAAACATATTTCAGAATGTTAAAAAAATTGATTAATTTTTTTATATTAACATATCCACTATCTAAGTGCGTTTGTAAAGTTTTGCCGAAAACTGATACTTTTAATGGTATATGTAAAAACACAAAAATTGTCATGTGAAATATCTTATTTTTAGCACCAAAATTTGTCTTTTTACACACACGACACATCGATTTATAGTGAAACGACTTTGTGGGCATGTAGCACGTGAAGATGTGCGTGCAGATTTTTCGTTTCAATTTTTTTAACATTTTAAAGTTTGTCAAATATGTATTTCAAAATAAAGAGAGCATATGCTTCCAGGAGCCAAAATAAAGTTTGTCAAATGTGTATTTCAAAATAAACAGAGCATATGCTTCCAGGAGCCAAAACAACACTACCGATATTATGTTGTTATGAAATCGGGTGTACTGATATCAACTTGATTTTTATATCTTGCCATTTATAAAATATTGAAGCCATGAATCTACCACTAGCTTGAAAGAATCCAATATCGGCCTATGCTCCGAAGCTGCTAGCTTTGGGGGTATATAGAGGATGTTGCTAGTGCAATAAGCAAGAATTGAAACTTATTGTGTCGTCGTGGTGAAACAACATATGACATGGGATGGCTTAAATGGGGCCGAACTAGATGCTGGAGGATTCGGGAGAGGGAAGCGTAGTAAGAAGCACGACAGAAAGGAACACACAAGCTACCCAGGTTTGGGGCTCTCGTAAGGAGATAACACCCCTACTCCTGCACTACAGTCTGTATAACTGGATCGATGGAGTGTACAACAATGGTGCTTCCAAGCTCTCTGTGAGAGGAGGAAGATGAACTATGAACTGAGAGACTAAGGAGTGACCAACCCTTGGCTAGGGCTCCCTGTGCCACCTTATATAATGGTGGCCAGGATTACAACGATCATATGCATGCAGATGACACTGGCTATAGTCCAAATAGGACATGGTGACGATGACAACCACCCTTGACTTTGCCCCTGATTGCTCTCGATGGGACTCAGCATCCCTGTACCTTGTACTTGCTTCGACTGTGACCTTACCACTGTGAGCTAAGGATTGTACTTTGGCACAGTGATGATTGTTAGACCATCACTATGCACCCTGTCATCATGATCTCCCTCCATGCTTGGAAGGTTCTTTCCTTGATTGTAGGGATATGACCCTTTGGTTGACTTCTGTATCCCAGACATAGCCGTTGGCCATATCCCGGACCTATATGCCGGACCAACGACCCAAGGTCGGGTAATTCGGCCTCCCCTGTTCCTGCATAATATACCAACTTGGTTAGGCCGGCATATTTATATATATGCGGGCACATTACAGATATATCCCGGCCATACCGGCATTCCTGAACACTAGCCAGGATACGATTTATATGCCGGCCTGGCCGATACTCCTATATGTCGGCCAGGCCCAATCTTGGTCAACCATTACAAAGTCAACCACTTACCTCATATCTTTCTAGTCTCTTGACCCTACCGGGGGTCATCCCCCCGACACTAGTCCCCGAAGCTGTCGAGGTCCCCCAGTTTCAACTGAGGGGCCTTGGCAGGTTCAACATAGCTTCTCTTCTTACGATATCCCGGCTCTTGATTACATGTTGGCGATTGACATATATGCCGGCCTGCTGCCTATATGCCGGCACCTCTTCCCTCTTTAAAAGTTATCCCGACCGGTCCCGAAGGTATTCCAGATAGGACATATTTTCAGTTCGGTATTGCCGGCACTTAGCTGAATCTTCCTCGAGAAGCTAAGTCCGACATTCTACCTCGAAACTTGTAACTGCTCTGCTACTGCGAACGGTCACATCAAGTGACAGTTCACAGTATGATCATTGCCTGCCATTACTGCCATAACTTGCCTAATGGCACGGTTATCAGAACCACCGCCCCACGTCGTGCCCACACGTGGCACCCGCGCTCAGTAACTGTCTCGGTAGTAGAACACTACCACGGTGCCCATGATCTCTATCCCTTGGGTATAAATAGGGGAGCGGGGTAACTTAACCCTTTTTACCCCTCACTTCTTCTTCCTCCTCTGGCTCTCCACCGCGAGCGCTCCTTTGCCGGACCAACGCACAAAGAACTTGCGCCGCCGCCATTCCCCTTCACGCCGGTGCCAGTGCTCACCGCACCTCGACGTCTTCTTCCGCGCTGTCGCCGCTCTTCTTCCTCACTAGTGCATTGCTCGAGCAGATTGCCCCTTTACTGCAAGCTCACTATCGCTCCGCCGACGTCGTGCAAACTCCGGTGAGTTCTTCCTCTTGTTCTTCCCCCATGTTCATTGTAGCTTCTTAGTAGTAATCTCTCTGGCATAGATTTCCTATGATTGCTTAGCATAGCCTCCGATTGATTCGACTAGCATTGCGGTTCATCTTCTCTGTGAGTTCATAGATGTTCTTCGCGTAGGAATTTTCCCCGCATTACTTTTGATTTAACTGTGGCGGTAGATCTGACTTTCCTGCTAACTTGTTGCGAGATCTGTTTGCCGGAGAGACTAACATTCCCCCTTTTACCAGCCTCTACTAGGATCTAAAAGTACGGGACTCCGGCTCTCACGCCCTGTCCCGGCCATCTCAATGGCTTCCTCCAGTATGACGGCCACCTCTGCGCCGGAGGAGGATAATCCGGCCCAACCTCAGGGATGTTCCGGCTGGGAGGGGTCTGAGGTGACCCCGGCTGACATATCTTGGATAACCACCACCCGACGCGTCCCGGCCAGCGTATCATTCCGGCTGCCTGCCGGCGAAACTGTGCCGGGACCTGAGCCTAACGAGAGGGTGGTGTTTATCTCACACTTTGAGCGAGGATTCACTCTTCCGGTCAGTGACTTCTTCCGGGATTTCCTGGCCACTACGATCTCCAACCTCACCATTTGCCGGCCAACGCGGTTATGATTTTGTCGGCCTTCGCCGCCTTTTACGAGGGCTACGCCAGCATAGAGCCCTTCGTCCAAGGATGGGCCAAATACTTCCAGCTGCGCAAGAAAAGCGCCCAGGAGACCCGGGACAAGGATGCTCCGCCGGAGACCGCTAAGGAGAAGAAGGACCGCCCCATGACCCAATGTGGCGCTGCCACCATTATGTCTCAGAAGGGCTCTGACTTTTCGAAGATCGAATTGCTTGAGTCATGCAAGAAATGGCAGAAGAGCTTCTTCTATGTGAAGAACACTACAGATGTTGACCTGCTCAACCTGCCGGCATATGTTGACATTCCACCTATTGAGATGAAGAATTGGACCTATAACCCTTAGAACACGGTGGGGGCAGTCAATGCTCTCCACCGGGTTAAGGATGACCTGCGTGATGCTGGCCTGACGCCAGAGGATATCATTGCCTGCTTCATTAGCGGACGAGTTTCTCCTCTTCAGCGCCGTTCTCACAAGATTTGCCAGATGAGCGGGGCTATGGACCCCACTCGACACTCCACACATGAACTGAGCCCCGCCGACATTCTACGGTGGGTGAAAGATATCTGCAAGATCTCACAGGTCATCTTTTCTTGGGGGCTCGAGCCATACAGCCGGGATCACCCTGCCCCGACGGTAAACCCCTTTAGCCGACACTTTCGCTCTTAGTCCGACATATTTACTTAGCCGATATATCCATGCTTGATCTGACATGCTTATTTTGCCGATACATTTATGCTTGATCCGACACATCCTTACTGCTGGTATATCTCTGGTTTTTTGATCAACTTGCTTTCTCTCTTGCAGAAATTCAGCTTCC
Organism: Dactylis glomerata; assembly: GCA_007115705.1. NCBI lineage: Eukaryota > Viridiplantae > Streptophyta > Magnoliopsida > Poales > Poaceae > Dactylis > Dactylis glomerata. The sequence continues at coordinate 3,141,402 of QXEO01000531.1, read as the reverse complement.
AGGATATAGAGAATTCCCGGATTAAGATCGCTGCAGACCGCACCGTGCTGGATCCTGAAGATCCGGATCACAAAGATAAGATGCCCAAGAACACCCGCGCCGCTTCTGCCGCGGGTAAGGCTTCCTCTTCCCAGCATTCGATTCAAGACTGGAGTGACGATGATTCTGATGAGGATTGCCAGATGTTTATCTGTCCAACACCCCTTGCTTATGCTCTACCTATAATGCCGTCCTCAGTTATCCCGGATGAGGAAGTCGTCAATGCCGCCCCTCTGAACCAGGGATCTCCCTCCACCGGCGCATGCGTCGGCCGGAAACGTGGAGTTAAACCCCAGCCTGACCCAGCTCAGACAATGAAGAGGCAAAAGATCGGCGTGCCCCTCCCCAAGAAGCAGAGGCATGTTGCCTCGAGGTAAGTTTGTTCCCTTCTCATTATTTCTGGGATTCCTCTTCTTCTGCTTACAAACTTGATCTTTTCTTTCTCAGGGCTCCACTTGCTCTGGAGCGTGCCTCTAGCTCCAGTGCTAGCCCCCATGCAGATAAGCCGGTGTCACCTGTGCGCCCAGATATTCCAGCTACCAGCCACGTTACCTCTCCGGCGCGGGCATCTTCGCCTGCGCCCAAAAAGACTTCTACCCCGGCGAAGGATGATCCTCCGCTGGAACAAGACACCTCTGCCCCCGATGTCCACATGGACACGGGGGCTCAACAAGATGTTCCTGACACCGGCGCCAATGCCAGCGGCGCCGGAACTGCTGAGAATGCCGGCGCAGGCAACAAGAGTGCCGGCATAGACAAGGGGAAGAGCCCCGAAGTGCCAAAAGTCCAGACTGATCTGGCATCAGCTTCTCCGGGACAAGCTACACCGGCCGCGCTGGAGAAACCGGCGCCCAAGACTCCGGCTCCGGAGAAGACCACTGCTGCCCCGGCCAAGACTGGCACTTTCAAGATGACACAGATTATCAAGACCGCGTCGGCACCTGCCAAGACCGCGCCGGCACCTGTCAAGCCCGCACCTGCACCTGGCAAGACCGCACCTGCTAGCTCCGCCATGACACTCCACACTGGCAAGGGAGCAGCCCGGGTTAGCTCCTTCCACACTCCAGAACTTGAGGGCCGCATTTCTCTGCGGACCAAGAGCGACAACAGCCTTGGGTCTCTCAAGGAATATTGCATGAAGTGGAACGACGCTGACTTCGTGGACACTGCCAGCTTTGGCAAGAAGAAAACACTGGCTTCTTTAGCCTCTTCCTTGGCATATAGCACCACTCTTGGTGCATCATGTATTACATCTGTTGGAAGCACTGCTTCTGCCCCATACACAAGGAAAAACAGTGTATAGCCTGTTAATCGATTTGGAGTTGTCCTCAAACTCCAAAGCACTGCCGGCAATTCATCTAGCCAGCAACCGGGAGTTTTCTCTAGTGGCTCTATCAACCGGGGTTTTATGCCGGATAACACCAGTCCATTTGACCTTTCTACCTGGCCATTGGTACAAGGGTGAGCGACCGACGCAATGTCTAGTCGGATTCCCACCTCCTCACAATATCTGGCAAATGGCCCTTGGGCAAAATTCGACCTATTGTCAGTGATGATGCCATGAGGGACACCATATCTCAAGATTATATCCTTTAAGAATTTCACTGTTGTGTGGCCATCACACTTGCTTATTGGCTTTACTTCAATCCACTTGGTGAACTTGTCCACCATGACCAGAATATGAGTCATCTTTCCCCTTGCCGGCTTAAATGGTCCGACCATGTCCAGGCCCCAAACAGCAAAGGGCCAGGTCAATGGGATAGTCTTCAATGCTGATGCCGGCTGATGAATTTGGTGTGCATACATCTGACATCCGTTGCACTTCCGGACTAAATCCTCTACCTCCTGCAATGCCGTCGGCCAATAAAACCCGTGCCGAAATGCTTTTGACACTAGAGCTCTGGATGAAGTGTGGTGACCACACTCCCCATAATGAATTTCCCGGAGCATCTCCTAGCCTTCCGCAGATTCGACACATCTCTGCAGTACACCTGTGGCACTTCTCTTGTATATCTCTTTGTTGATGATGGTATATGCTTTTGACCTTCTCATAACTCGGCGTGCTTCAGCTTCATCCGCCGGCAGTTGGCCATCAACCGTGAAATCCATGATCGGTTGTGCCCATGAGGGCACCACCCTGACAGTGAACACTGGTTGATCTATCTCCATGACTTCGACCAACACATAATCAATCTCCATGGGCTGCGAAGTCCCCGGGACTGAGAGGGTAGTCCCCGGGTATGCCGGAGCAGTCCCCGGGAATGCCAGAACAACCTCCTGATACATCTTTCCCTTGCCCTTGCTTCTGCTTCGGAACAATGCAGTCACCGCGTATGTCGGCCCAGTCCCCGGGACTGAGAGAGCAGTCCCCGGGTTATCTGAACTGGCGCCGGCATCTACCTCCATTGGAACTGCTTCTTCTGGGCTCGGCAGAACATATATGGATGATGATTCCGGCGAGGGCTTGATCGATGGCTTCCTCAGATGCTCCAGCGAAATGCCCGGCGGAATTGACTCTCTGGAAGATCCCAACTTGGACAATTTGTCAGCCGCTTCATTTTGAGCCCGGGGGACATGCCGGAACTCACGACCTTCGAAGTAGCCACTCATTTGCTGCACCAAGAAACGATAGGATCCCATGTTTGCATCATGCGCATCCCATATGCCGAAGCACTGCTGAATCACCAGATCCGAATCACCAAAACACATAATCCGGCGGATGCCTATGTCCTTGGACACCTTCAGGCCATGCACAAGTACCTCATATTCCGCCACATTGTTTGAAGCAGCAAAGTGGATCTGTAGAACATATCTCAACTGGTCATTCTTGGGTGAAGTAAGAACTATGCCGGCACCCAAACCATGAATTATCTTGGACCCATCAAAATGCATTCTCCAATAATTTGCATCTGGCAAAGGTGGCTCATACTATATCTCGTCCCAATCAATGAAGAAATTAGCCAACACATGGGACTTGATTGTATCCCTTTTGTCATACTGAGGCGTATATGGTGAAAGCTCTATTGCCCACTTGGCTATCCGGCCACTGGCATCTTTGTTGCTTATGATTTCCGAGATAGGGGCCTCGGCCACTACCCAGATTGGATGCTCCTGGAAGTAATGCTTGAGCTTCTTGGCCGCCATATAGACACCATATGTCATCTTCTGAAAATGAGGGTAGTTTTGCTTTGAGGTGGAAAGGACTTCACTCAAGTAATATACTGGCCGCTGCACGGTTTTGCCTCCTTCCTCTCGCTTCACTACCACCACTGCACTGACAACTCTGTTGGTCGCCGCTATATAGAGCAACATCGGCTCCTTCGGCATGGGAGATGCCAACACTGGCGCTGTTGACAGCATCTGCTTCAATTCCTTGAAAGCTGCATCTGCTTGCGTCGTCCAGACAAATGTGTCAGACTTCTTCATTAGCTGATATAATGGCAAAGCTTTTTCTCCTAGCCGGCTTATGAAACGGCTCAGGGATGCGAGACATCCAGTGAACTTTTGTACTTCTTTCAGGTTTGCCGGCGGCTTCATTCTCTCTATGGCACAGATCTTGCCGGGATTTACTTCAATACCCTGGCTTGAGACAAGGAATCCCAGCAACTTGCCCGCCGATACACCAAAGGTGCACTTGGCCGGATTTAACTTCATCCAGAATCTCCTCAGATCTACAAAGGTCTCCCGGAGGTCATCTATGAGAGTCCGGCTTTCCTTGGTTTTTATGACAACATCGTCGACATATACCTGCACATTTTTATCTATCTAATCATGCAAACATTTTTGCATGCATCTTTGGTAAGTTGCACCAGCATTTCTCAATCCGAACGGCATAGTGAGATAGCAATAAGCCCCGTATGGGGTAATAAAGGATGTTTTTATTTGATCTGGCTGATACAAAGGGATCTGGTGGAAACCAGAATAAGCATCTACAAATGATAACAATTCACATCCGGCAGTGGAATCAATCACTTGATCGATCCGAGGGAGCGGGAATGGATATTTAGGACATGCCTTATTCAAGTTTGTGTAATCAACACACATCCGCCATATCTTGACTATAGCGGGCTCATCCTTTTTCTTCTCCACCATGACCGGATTAGACAGCCAATCCGGATGCACTACTTCCATGATAAAGCCGGCAGCTAGGAGCCTGGCTACTTCCTCCCAAATTGCTTTCCTTCTATCATCTGCAAACCGCCAAAGCGGCTGCTTCACCGGTTTAGCATCCGGCCTTACATGCAGTGCGTGCTCAGCCAACTCCCTCGGCACACCTTGCAGGTCTGAAGTTGACCATGCAAAGATATCTCGATTCTCACGGAGGAAGCTGGTGAGCTCGCTTTTCTATTTTGGGTCCAAACCGGCGCCAATGAGGGCATCGCGCTCCAGGAAAAGCTCATCTAGAGCCACTTTCTTGACCTCCTTGGCCACTTCGAAGGAAGTGGTACCACTTGGGTTTGTCATGCCCGGCAAAGGTTTGCCGGCCACGACCATTTTAGCAATCTCCACTGCTCGCTTGAGCCTCTTCTTTTCTTCTGCTATGATCAAAGTCTCGACCAGATTAGATCCGGCCGTGGCACACACCATCGAGCGCTTGTAATCACCAATGATGGTAATCAGTCCTCTGGGCCCCGGCATCTTCATCTTCAGATATGCCACATGCGTAGAAGCCATGAATTTTGCCAATGCCGGCCTGCCCAGCAATGCATGGTAAGGACTGTCCAGATCCACCACTTCAAACATGAGGTTCTCCACTCTGCAGTTCTCCCGGTTGCCAAACATGACATCAATCCGGATTTTGCCCATCGGCGCACATGAAAGTCCCGGCACAATGCTGTGGAATGTCGTCTTGCTTGGCTCCAGCATATTCTCCTTGATGCCCAGCTTCTGCATCGTATCCCGGTACATGATGTTGATGCTGCTTCCATTGTCAATGAGGACCTTGCTGAACCTCACATTATTTGCCGGCCCGACAAATGTCGGATCCATCACTAGAGCATATCCTCCGGGGTTTGGCATGATCTTGGGATGATCCGCCCTATCCCAGCCAATGGCATGGTCAGACCAGTACATCAACTTCGAGACTGCCGACATAACGGCATTTACCTCCAAACTCCGCCGGTACAAAATCTGCTTGTCTGTTCTTTCGGTCTCAAAGACCATATAGCTCTGATCATGCTCCTTGTACTCATTCCGGCCCGCTGCAGGGCCGCCGGTATAAAACTCCGGATTGTAACTCTAATCGACCTGATTCACGTCGGCATTTCCAGCGTTACCCTGATTTCCGGGATTAGCTGGCCTATGCGGGACTGCCACTGTATTTGCACCTGTCAGCGGCGATGGAGCTGCCGGGACAGGTGGCCTAGCTAGTCCAAAGGGACCTGCACAACCCGCCAATATGTCGTCTAGCCATGAACAGTTTCTGGTCAAATGATTCGCCGGCTTACCCAGCTGAAATGTGTGGAACACACAGGGCTTGTCCATGGCTAAACCCACTGTATACTTCGGCCACTGCTTCTTCTGGCCAGCGCCGGCGCCGACATTCTTGTTAACCCATACATTCTTTTTCTGCCACGGTTGCGCTTGCTGCTGCGGTGGCTGCTGTTGCTGCTGAGGCTATTGATAGCCCTCATATCTCGGACGCTGGCTACTACCGGTGCCTCCTTGCTCTTCTTCTATGGCCGCCACCTGGGACGAACCGTACCGATAATCCAGCCTGTCATCTCTTCTCTTGTTCCGGTTATCAGGGCGATAGAACTGCCCAGATCCCCCGGCGTTGTTGTTGTTCCTCTGGCTCTGCCCCTGACCTTGCGAAGCAAGTGTGGGCTGCAATGGATCGCCCAATGCATAACTGTCAGTAATCTTGATTGTTTTGGCCAACGTGGCCGGCATATCCCTCTGAAGCTTCTGCCATAACATGGTGCCATGCCGGCACCCCTGAGCGAACCACATGATGGCCTGCTGCTCCACAACTCCTTCGCAGGAATTGCGCAACGTGCACCACCTAGTGAGGTAGTCACGGTCGGTCTGGTAATCTCCTTGCCGGCAGTTAGCTAGCTGCTATGGGCGGTTGGGTCTCTTGTATGTGCTGGTGAAGTTGGACACAAACTGTTCTTCAAAATCTACCCAGCCATTGATACTTCCGGGCGGCAGATTGTTCAGCCATATCCTGGCTAGACCTTCAAGCATCTGCGGTACATAACGCACCGCCCATCGAAGGTTTCCTCCGGCAATGTTCACTGCAGTGGAGTAGTCCTCCAACCAATCATCCGGCTTTGTACTGCCGTTATATGTCCTCGCACCACGCGCAAGTTGAAAGCAGTAAGGTGCCGGCTCACCCATAATCCGGGGTCCAAAGCACATAGGACCCGGAGCTCCTTGTCTCTCCACCAACTCTGTTTGGTAAATTCTGTCCAGCTTGAAGCGCGCATCATCTCGGGCCAAGGACCGAGGTCCTAGCCGGGAGGCAATTGGGCCCGGAATCATGTTTTGCTGCTGCGCTGGCTGGTCCTGCTCGTATTGCTCATACTGTTGATCTTGTTGGTACTGCTGCTGAGGTTGTTGATATCCCGTCCTCGCAAGGGCGGAATTCCCATCATCTTCCCGATGTCTCGGCTGGCCTCCTCCTTGATGTTGCACCACATATCCGGCGCCCTGCTGCTGACGCCAGGACATGTTGTTATTCCGGCCACCACTAGCCGAGCGTGCTCCTTGCCCGGCCGGAGGATTCTGACTGGCACTCTTGTTGCCGACATTCCGGTCACCTTTGCCGGTATTCTCTTGCACCATCGCCTGCTTTCCGGCAATTGCCAGATCATACACATGGATCTGCTTGTCCCGGCGGCCAGAGGTCACACTTCCGGTACGCCGGGCGCTTGGATGCGGGGACGAGGCTTAGCCCCTCGACCTCGCGCCGGCATCTCCCACCGATGCAATATACTGAGATGCGCCGGCACCTGGATTTGCCTTCTTAAAGGCTTCTTGCTGCTTGCTAGCTTCAGACAAAAGTTGGTTAAGCCGGGCTTGCTGCTCACGCAGTGCTTCGCCGGATAAACTAGATAGTTCCTTAGCTACTTCTGCTGCTGCTCTAAGGTTCTTTACTGGCGAGCTATAAATTACCTTAGATACAACTAATTTATGATACAGAGTACTGTTAGCTAGCATATACAATTTGTTGAGAGAGACCTAACGATGCATGCTCTAGCTGGCTTGGTCTTTTTTTCTTTTTCCTTTTTTCACCGGACTACGTCTTGCTTAGGTAGCATGTATGTATGTGGTCCGTGACAGTTCGTGGCCTGCTAGGTCTCTCCGTGCCGAGCAATTTTTTTTTTGACGTGACCAATCATTTGGAGCGTGCACCGTGTTAGTCCAATCCATTTAGTTTTTTTCACATTAAACTTCTTAGACGTGACATTGCGGACAGTTGCACGTACTAATTACAGTTTCACGTAACCTTTATTATCTTTAAATCTCAGCCATATATTTTAGATCTAACCATTAAAATTAATTTAGAAGATGTGGATTAACGTGGTGGCTTTATTTTAGAACCCCGTATTGTGCTTTTAGTATATAGTAGATACAAGATGATTTAGCTACATAAAATTGGCATGGGTGCAAGAAGTATTGTCTCTACGACTCAATGGAGTTTGTAGAATATTTATTCCTCCAATGTGCTTTATCACATAGATATTTTCACTCCGTCCTATCATAGGCCTTTATCATACCAATTTTCAATGCCAAGAAGGGTCCCTTGGAGTTCTGGTTGCAAAAAGTATGTAAGCAGTCAAAGTCAATCAAAACTTCAACACATGGTTTGTGATCAACCTGCTAGGAAAAAACACTCTGTTGTTCTAAGATGAATGCCGATAAGATCACTTTAACCCTATTTTCCAAAACTTTGGAAGTAATATTTGTAGAGCACGTTGCACAAGGTGATAGGTCAAAAGTGTTTTAGATGCTTGGGCTTGGCAACTTTGGGAATCATCACACTGACTGAATCACATAAACCCTATGGCTTCTCTTCTCTACATAAGAAGCTCCTCACAATTTTAGTTTTGAAATAATCCTAGTGAGTTTGATAAAACATCACTAGAAACTAACTGACCTAGGCACCTTAGTGTCGAGAGACATGTCTAGTGTTGAGATAGGTATAGTGTCAAGAACTGTATCCACTAAGTCACACAGTTTAGAACAAAATTTTTGTTCACAAATTTGATGAGCTATAACTTTGATCTCTGCCTATGTTTTATACTATGATCCATATTCCTAAAAAATAGCCGTAATTTTGTTCGTGCGCCAGCGAGCAGAAGGCCTCGTATGGAAGAGAGATGTGTTGTTGTCTCCATCACTAATCCACTCCACTCGTGAATGTTTGCTCACCATGGGTTCTTCACATTCAAAAATCTCACAAAGCTTGTTCTCAATATCATGTTCTTCCTTGACACTTGCATCTGATAAAGGCTGGCCCCGAAGGTATAAAAGTTGGTGTTCAAGCCGTCAAATTTGTTTCTGAACCGAACCATGTGTATCTCACTGCCCAGTCGTCTCCATAACCTCCTTGCAATCAGGCGCACGTTGCTACATAAGTTGTGCGACACAAGATAATGCATGCTCCGTTGTGGCTCTTTAACAAGTATGACCATGATCATATAATGATCCGACGAAGTAGTGTTCAAATTCTCCATTGTGGTGAACAGACAAAAATAATCATTAGCTATGGTATATCGAGACACACTTTGACAAGAGTACTGGTGTACTTTGCTCATTCATACTCCAAATTCATCAGGCCACAATCTTGGAATACCACAATACGCGATTCGATCCATATCCCGAGGTCCCAAGTGCTTATCTTGACTAAGAACTTCATTAAAATCACCAGAACATAACCAAGTGCCATTCTAACTTATGCTCATCAAATGGAGTTGGTACTAAAATTTATGACGAAGCAAACATGTGGGTTCTCCATGGATAAAGGTTGTATGCCATGTCACTCCCCTCTTCGGCGTAATATGGGCATCAATGCACCGGCTGCTAAAACCTTTAATCGAGATAGACATCAACGGCAACCAAAAAAGACCCAAGCCACAACTAAGGCCAACACTGCTAACAGGAAAACAACCCTAGTATCCAAGTGCCCACTATGAAACTCCGTACTCTGGAATCCCTATGCATTTATCACGCAGAGAGATCGGCGTCATGGAAGGTCATTTTTTTTAGAAAATTCTTAAACGAATTTTATGGCCAATATGGTTTTTTTTAGAGTTGAGTACTGAGTGACCGTTTTGGGTGTTGCATGCAAGTTTAGTCATCCCACGCAATTTTACTCGTGCAAAATCACATGAGCCCTTGTTGTAGCCTGCAATTACTCCGGCACTATCAGAGTCATCTTCCATGACAAGAGAGCCGTCAACATGTTTGTTGGCATCAAAATGTGTGAAGGTGCCCTTAGATGTCATACTGCTAAAAATCAGTATGATATGGTCCTTTTATATTCAAAATCCCTTTTTTCTGATCTTACGTGAATAAACAGTATAAATCAGTGACTCCGAAATGCTACAAATACCCTCTTGCTGTGCAAGGCCTCGAACAGTTCCCTCTACGCCACTCCAATGACGGAGATTTGTGCTTTGAATTAGTCTGACAAAACAGAGCACTGTAAAGCCATTAACCTGAAAAGAGCAGCCACTGAAAATGGCAGCCAGAAGAACTGATTTGCAATGGAGGACGACAGTAGTAATACAGAAACAAAAAGCCATATTATTGTGCACAACGGTAGTAATTTACATGCAGACTGAAAGCAGCGGACGACAGACTGAAAATAAAGACCAAACCTGGAACACAAAACACAGAGCTCTTCGTTCTCTGTGATCACAGAGATGAACAACACATACTTATCTCACGACTAGCACATTACTACACAATGGAAAATCTTTTTTTTATGTTTCTCAAGCACCAAATCCTGAAAGCAGCGAGGGAATGACAAAGAAGAAGCGATGCCTACTCCTCCATCCTCATGACGCAGCGCAGTCCCTCCCCCTTGAGCATGAGGTCAAATGCCGTGTTGATCTGCGAGAAGGGCACTCTGTGTGTGATGAACTTTTCCAGGTCCAGCTCTTTCCTCATGTACATCTCGACAACTTCAGGGAGGTCAGTGCGAGGCTTGTAGTTGCCGAAGAAAGTGCCTTTCAGTGTCTTCTCGCTGAGAAAGTTCATCGGCTGGGTCTTGAACACCGCATCCTTGTGAGGGACGCCCACCAGCACGGCCACGCCCCACCCCTGCATCCAACAGATTTCATGATTCAGTTTTACATAGAATGGACATTCCTCACAATGATCATGGGAGTACAGATTATATGTAGGTGCATTGAGAAGTATATTACATCACTAACGCATTCGAAGGCGGAAATCATGGCGTTGATGTTGCCAGTACACTCGACGGCACTGTCAACTCCACCATTGGTCATCTCCACAAGCACCTGGAAATTATCATTCAACAGTGAGATTTTCGGCACAAGCTTGTCTATGTCATGATAAAAGGGAGAAATGTTTACTGATGGAAACGAACAAACCTCTTGCACGGGCTTGGTGTGGTCCTTTGGGTTCACAAAGTCAGTGCATCCAAATTTCTTAGCTGTAAAATAGTGGACTTGTTGTTACGTTCGGTGTGTTATCTATTAAGACGTCGTTTTGTTTTCGTCAAAAAGATTGTACCTTGTTCATATTTTGCAGGGTTTAAGTCCACACCAATGATCCTTGATGCCCCAGCCATCTTGGCCCCTTCCATTGCCTGATAATGGGGGAAAAAGATACATCAGTTAGTCATAGTTATATGGTACAATTATCAGCAACCTGCAATAATATGTTCTGCAAGATACTGATCATAGAGTGTCACTTACAGCAAGGCCCACAGCTCCAAGACCAAAAATTGCCACTGTTGAACCTTTCTTCGGTTTCGCAACATTTAGCGTCGCACCAAGTCCTGAAAAAAAGAAATTTCAGTAACTAATTCAGGCATCTCATAATTATTAGTTCATTTGGAATCAGTTGCATTAGTAGCCATATCTTACCAGTTGAGATACCACAGCTGAGAACACAAACTTTGTCAAGGGGTGCCTCTGGGTTGATCTTTGCGAGACACCCGACATGGATCACGGTGTACTCACTGAAGGTGGATGTCCCAACGAAATGGAAGATCGGTTTCCCGTTGATGGAGAAGCGGGACTGTCCGTCGCCGATCATCACACCACGATCCACATTGATCCTTAGGAGGTCACACAAGTTGCTCTCCTCTGACTTGCAATGGGCACACTCCTTGCACTCACCGGTGAACACTGGGAGGACATGGTCACCTGGCACGAGCTCGGTCACGCCCTCTCCAACACTCTCAACAATGCTGAGAGGAAGACAGAATTTGTGGAAAGAGTTTATTAGAAGTTAAACTATGAACAGCAAGCAAAAATTTCATTGAAATGCAAAAAACAGTCCACTTGTATACAAACTGACAGCAATCTGGGAAATTAGTCAGTCATAATAATATGGCAGGAAATAAAAAATGCAGTCAAGTGATTCCATTTTTTTAATAATTAGCATTATTTTGGAGTATTTTATCTGAGTAAATAGGAGAAGAGCCAAATCACTTTATGTGAGCTTGTGTGCTGTGTCATGGATGACGTTGTCCTAAGATTCTTCGTAATGTTTTATCCCATGTTACTATATGGACACTTGCTCAATCTAGTCGACTGACAAATCAGGACTCAAGATGACTCTGATTAGTAGCCAGCATGATAAACTATAATTTCAGAATCAAGATTCCACCAAGCAATCCAGACCGTGACAAAATAACATAAGACAGCGATGCATTATTCTGATTCATACCCTCCAGCTTCATGGCCTAGGATCCTAGGAAAAACCGGAGTTTGCCCCTGCATAAATCAAAGCAGAAGGTCACCATGTCAGTTAGCGTCAGAATTTCTTGGTTGAAAACCACAAAACTATAAGTGACATCTGTGGATACCTTGGCTTCCCAGAAGTAGACGTCAGTGTGGCAGAGAGCGGTGTAAAGGATTTTGACGCGGACTTCCATGGCCTGCGGCGGCGCCACCTCCACCTCCTCGATCGACAGCGGCTTCCCGGCCTCCCATGCCACTGCCGCTGCAGTCACCGAAGAACCAAACGAATTAGCCCAGATTTTCTTCGGACACTAATCAAGCTGATGTAGCTAGCTAGTATTTCAAAAACAAACCTCTGCACTTGATCACCTTCCCGGCGGTCGCCATTCCTGTTGGTCGCTAGCTCCAAGAACTCAAAGACAAAGGACAATCTTTGTTGCTGTTTCTACTTCGCAGTACGTTGATTAGACGTTGGTGAGGAAGAAAGGCGAGGCGAGCCCTGTATATATACTGGTTCTGGGGTAATTAAGATTGGCTTGGAGTGCAAGTGGGGCAATACAAGGGGAAGGATTTATTTTTTCCTGGAGAAGGTAGACGAAACAGGGTGGCTGGCTCCGTTCTGTTCATCCCCGGTTCTGTCTGCTCGTTTCTCCGCCGGTTTCAGATTTTTCAGTCCCGTCAGTATATGGAAATCGTAGTGACGCGATCAAGGGGGTACAAGGTCAACGGCAGCAGATGAAGAAAAGAGATTGAAAATCATTAAACCAGGCACGGAGAGAGCTGACTTGGGATGAAACCGGGGCAGGCTTCAGGATGACCTTGAAAACCAGCTACAGTATGGAAAATAATGGCGAGCAGAACCATCCCCTGTCTTGTCGTTTTGCAATGGGCGTCGGGATTCTATTTTATTTTTCGAGAGATTCAGATTTCAGAAGGTGCGAATCTTTCCCAGCAAAATCCGTCACCGTAGTCCTCTGTTTTTTGTAGTTTTTTTTTGAGAATAAATCACTTTATTAATTATAACAAATCATTACAGAGAGTCTGCCGGATACAATCTGGGACAAAGTTTTTACAAACAATAGAAGAAAAACGCTCACCAGAGCGAGCTAAAATGTGTGCCGCCTCATTACCTTGACGATAAACATGGCTAAACAAGATGTCACTGAAATTATTCGCTAGAGCCTTGATGTCTTGGATCACGACTCCAACAGGACTACGATCTGGCATCACTGAGTTGATGCGATGGATCACTGAAAGGCAGTCCAAGACTACCAACAGCTTACGGAAATCCTCTTCATTAACAAGGGACATAGCGCGACGTATCGCCAGCGCTTCAGCCATTTCAAGCGCCGTGACTTTCTCTCGCTAGACAGATTCCAATTCCATTCCTCTCGCTATACCATGGAAAGGAGCTTCACTTGCTGCCCGTTAGGGTGGCGTGTTCACCTTCTGGCCGAATGTGGTCGTCTACTAGTATGGACATTTGCACATATAAGAGCTAAATGTTGAATTCCCATTAAAATTATAATGTTTAATTTTTTTTTACTCTTTTCCCGAAAACTTATAGGAAGCAGCCAAGATCGGGTGGGGATGGGTGGGTTGTTGTCATGTGTGCATAGGTGCTTGTGGTGGTCGATTTCTGACGCGATTATTTTCCTTGTGAGAACTTTGAAGTAACTACTGAGGAAATATTGAGCATGTAGCCACTTGTTAGCCAGCAGTTCATCGGATTTACTTTCTGTCACACTAGCTAGGCAACAACAAAAAGTTAGTCCCCCAAACTAGAGTAACGTGCACTCCGGGTGTAAAAAAATCTGATGCTTTTTCACATATGTATATTTTCATGTCATGTGTTTACACGTAGTATTTCATGAATCAAACATTATTTGTGGGATGTAAAAACGATTTGTCAGTCCAAACATCAGGTTTTGCAACATTTTTAATTTTTTCTGGGGCACAAAATACGTCTTTCCTCGGTGAAAGATTGCAAAATTGTTAACACATTTCATGATTAGAACATTCCAAATAAGCCATGAACTATTCCTGTAGTTTTTCTATTGTAAAGGATGATTATGTTTGTTAATGTGTGCCGTTCATCACCATTGATCATCTATGCATTGACATTTTGGTGTCATGTTTTCTTTTAATAATTTGATTGTGTATCCACATGGTGTCTTGACAGACTCTAGATATTATGCGGAGATTCAATTCGGCTCTCGCGTGCATATGCTTCCTCTATGCATAAAACATATTTCAGAATGTTAAAAAAATTGATTAATTTTTTTATATTAACATATCCACTATCTAAGTGCGTTTGTAAAGTTTTGCCGAAAACTGATACTTTTAATGGTATATGTAAAAACACAAAAATTGTCATGTGAAATATCTTATTTTTAGCACCAAAATTTGTCTTTTTACACACACGACACATCGATTTATAGTGAAACAATTTTGTGGGCATGTAGCACGTGAAGATGTGCGTGCAGATTTTTCGTTTCAATTTTTTTAACATTTTAAAGTTTGTCAAATATGTATTTCAAAATAAAGAGAGCATATGCTTCCAGGAGCCAAAATAAAGTTTGTCAAATGTGTATTTCAAAATAAACAGAGCATATGCTTCCAGGAGCCAAAACAACACTACCAATATTATGTTGTTATGAAATCGGGTGTACTGATATCAACTTGATTTTTATATCTTGCCCTTTATAAAATATTGAAGCCATGAATCTACCACTAGCTTGAAAGAATCCAATATCGGCCTATGCTCCGAAGCTGCTAGCTTTGGGGGTATATAGAGGATGTTGCTAGTGCAATAAGCAAGAATTGAAACTTATTGTGTCGTCGTGGTGAAACAACATATGCCATGGGATGGCTTAAATGGGGCCGAACTAGATGCTGGAGGATTCGGGAGAGGGAAGCGTAGTAAGAAGCACGACAGAAAGGAACACACAAGCTACCCAGGTTTGGGGCTCTCGTAAGGAGATAACATCCCTACTCCTGCACTACAGTCTGTATAACTGGATCGATGGAGTGTACAACAATGGTGCTTCCAAGCTCTCTGTGAGAGGAGGAAGATGAACTATGAACTGAGAGACTAAGGAGTGACCAACCCTTGGCTAGGGCTCCCTGTGCCACCTTATATAATGGTGGCCAGGATTACAACGGTCATATGCATGCAGATGACACTGGCTATAGTCCAAATAGGACATGGTGACGATGACAACCACCCTTGACTTTGCCCCTGATTGCTCTCGATGGGACTCAGCATCCCTGTACCTTGTACTTGCTTCGACTGTGACCTTACCACTGTGAGGTAAGGATTGTACTTTGGCACAGTGATGATTGTTAGACCATCACTATGCACCCTGTCATCATGATCTCCCTCCATGCTTGGAAGGTTCTTTCCTTGATTGTAGGGATGTGACCCTTTGGTTGACTTCTGTATCCCAGACATAGCCGTTGGCCATATCCCGAACCTATATGCCGGACCAACGACCCAAGGTCGGGTAATTCGGCCTCCCCTGTTCCTGCATAATATACCAACTTGGTTAGGCCGGCATATTTATATATATGCGGGCACATTACAGATATATCCCGGCCATACCGGCATTCCTGAACACTAGCCAGGATACGATTTATATGCCGGCCTGGCCGATACTCCTATATGTCGGCCAGGCCCAATCTTGGTCAACCATTACAAAGTCAACCACTTACCTTATATCTTTCTAGTCTCTTGACCCTACCGGGGGTCATCCCCCCGACACTAGTCCCCGAAGCTGTCGAGGTCCCCCAGTTTCAACTGAGGGGCCTTGGCAGGTTCAACATAGCTTCTCTTCTTACGATATCCCGGCTCTTGATTACATGTTGGCGATTGACATATATGCCGGCCTGCTGCCTATATGCCGGCACCTCTTCCCTCTTTAAAAGTTATCCCGGCCGGTCCCGAAGGTATTCCGGATAGGACATATTTTCAGTTCGGTCTTGCCGGCACTTAGCTGAATCTTCTTCGAGAAGCTAAGTCCGACATTCTACCTCGAAACTTGTAACTGCTCTGCTACTGCGAACGGTCACATCAAGTGACAGTTCACAGTATGATCATTGCCTGCCATTACTGCCATAACTTGCCTAATGGCACGGTTATCAGAACCACCGCCCCACGTCGTGCCCACACGTGGCACCCGCGCTCAGTAACTGTCTCGGTAGTAGAACACTACCACGGTGCCCATGATCTCTATCCCTTGGGTATAAATAGGGGAGCGGGGTAACTTAACCCTTTTTACCCCTCACTTCTTCTTCCTCCTCTGGCTCTCCACCGCGAGCGCTCCTTTGCCGGACCAACGCACAAAGAACTTGCGCCGCCGCCGTTCCCCTTCACGCCGGCGCCAGTGCTCACCGCACCTCGACGTCTTCTTCCACGCTGCCGCCGCTCTTCTTCCTCACCAGTGCATTGCTCGAGCAGATTGCCCCTTTACTGCAAGCTCACTATCGCTTCGCCGACGTCGTGCAAACTCCGGTGAGTTCTTCCTCTTGTTCTTCCCCCATGTTCATTGTAGCTTCTTAGTAGTAATCTCTCTGGCATAGATTTCCTATGATTGCTTAGCATAGCCTCCGATTGATTCGACTAGCATTGCGGTTCATCTTCTCTGTGAGTTCATAGATGTTCTTCGCGTAGGAATTTTCCCCGCATTACTTTTGATTTAACTGTGGCGGTAGATCTGACTTTCCTGCTAACTTGTTGCGAGATCTGTTTGCCGGAGAGACTAACATTCCCCCTTTTACCAGCCTCTACTAGGATCTAAAAGTACGGGACTCTGGCTCTCACGCCCTGTCCCGGCCATCTCAATGGCTTCCTCCAGTATGACGGCCACCTCTGCGCCGGAGGAGGATAATCCGGACCAACCTCAGGGATGTTCCGGCTGGGAGGGGTCTGAGGTGACCCCGGCTGACATATCTTGGATAACCACCACCCGACGCGTCCCGGCCAGCGTATCATTCCGGCTGCCTGCCGGCGAAACTGTGCCGGGACCTGAGCCTAACGAGAGGGTGGTGTTTATCTCACACTTTGAGCGAGCATTCACTCTTCCGGTCAGTGACTTCTTCCGGGATTTCCTGGCCACTACGATCTCCAACCTCACCATTTGCCGGCCAACGCGGTTATGATTTTGTCGGCCTTCGCCGCCTTTTACGAGGGCTACGCCGGCATAGAGCCCTTCATCCAAGGATGGGCCAAATACTTCCAGCTGCGCAAGCAAAGCGCCCAGGAGACCCGGGACAAGGATGCTCCGCCGGAGACCGCTAAGGAGAAGAAGGACCGCCCCATGACCCAATGTGGCGCTGCCACCATTATGTCTCAGAAGGGCTCTGACTTTCCGAAGATCGAATTGCTTGAGTCATGCAAGAAATGGCAGAAGAGCTTCTTCTATGTGAAGAACACTACAGATGTTGACCTGCTCAACCTGCCGGCATATGTTGACATTCCACCTATTGAGATGAAGAATTGGACCTATAACCCTTAGAACACGGTGGGGGCAGTCAATGCTCTCCACCGGGTTAAGCATGACCTGCGTGATGCTGGCCTGACGCCAGAGGATATCATTGCCTGCTTCATTAGCCGACGAGTTTCTCCTCTTCAGCGCCGGTCTCACAAGATTTGCCAGATGAGCGGGGCTATGGACCCCACTCGACACTCCACACATGAACTGAGCCCCGCCGACATTCTACGGCGGGTGAAAGATATCTGCAAGATCTCATAGGTCATCTTTTCTTGGGGGCTCGAGCCATACAGCCGGGATCACCCTGCCCCGACGGTAAACCCCTTTAGCCGACACTTTCGCTCTTAGTCCGACATATTTACTTAGCCGATATATCCATGCTTGATCTGACATGCTTATTTTGCCGATACATTTATGCTTGATCCGACACATCCTTACTGCTGGTATATCTCTGGTTTTTTGATCAACTTGCTTTCTCTCTTGCAGAAATTCAACTTCCAGGATATAGAGAATTCCCGGATTAAGATCGTTGCAGACCGCACCGTGCTGGATCCTGAAGATCCGGATCACAAAGATAAGATGCCCAAGAACACCCGCGCCGCTTCTGCCGCGGGTAAGGCTTCCTCTTCCCGGCATTCGATTCAAGACTGGAGTGACGATGATTCTGATGAGGATTGCCAGATGTTTATCTGTCCAACACCCCTTGCTTATGCTCTACCTACAATGCCGTCCTCAGTTATCCCGGATGAGGAAGTCGTCGATGCCGCCCCTCTGAACCAGGGATCTCCCTCCACCGGCGCATGCGTCAGCCGGAAACGTGGAGTTAAACCCCAGCCTGACCCAGCTCAGACAATGAAGAGGCAAAAGATCGGCGTGCCCCTCCCCAAGAAGCAGAGGCATGTTGCCTCGAGGTAAGTTTGTTCCCTTCTCATTATTTCTGGGATTCCTCTTCTTCTGCTTACTAACTTGATCTTTTCTTTCTCAGGGCTCCACTTGCTCTGGAGCGTGCCTCTAGCTCCAGTGCTAGCCCCCATGCAGATAAGCCTGTGTCACCTGTGCGCCCAGATATTCCAGCTACCAGCCACGTTACCTCTCCGGCGCGGGCATCTTCGCCTGCGCCCAAAAAGACTTCTACCCCGGCGAAGGATGATCCTCCGCTGGAACAAGACACCTCTGCCCCCGATGTCCACATGGACACGGGGGCTCAACAAGATGTTCCTGACACCGGCGCCAATGCCAGCGGCGCCGGAACTGCTGAGAATGCCGGCGCAGGCAACAAGAGTGCCGGCATAGACAAGGGAAAGAGCCCCGAAGTGCCAAAAGTCCAGACTGATCTGGCATCAGCTTCTCCGGGACAAGCTACACCGGCCGCGCTGGAGAAACCGGCGCCCAAGACTCCGGCTCCGGAGAAGACCACTGCTGCCCCGGCCAAGACTGGCACTTTCAAGATGACGCAGATTATCAAGACCGCGTCGGCACCTGCCAAGACCGCACCGGCACCTGTCAAGCCCGCACCTGCACCTGGCAAGAGCGCACCTGCTAGCTCCGCCATGACACTCCACACTGGCAAGGGAGCAGCCCGGGTTAGCTCCTTCCACACTCCAGAACTTGAGGGCCGCGTTTCTCTGCGGACCAAGAGCGACAACAGCCTTGGGTCTCTCAAGGAATATTGCATGAAGTGGAACGACGCTGACTTCGTGGACACTGCCAGCTTTGGCAAGAAGAAAACACTGGCTTCTTTAGCCTCTTCCTCGGTATATAGCACCACTCTTGGTGTATCATGTATTACATCTGTTGGAAGCACTGCTTCTACCCCATACACAAGGAAAAACAGTGTATAGCCTGTTAATCGATTTGGAGTTGTCCGCAAACTCCAAAGCACTGCCGGCAATTCATCTAGCCAGCAACCGGGAGTTTTCTCTAGTGGCTCTATCAACTGGGGTTTTATGCCGGATAACACCAGTCCATTTGACCTTTCTACCTGGCCATTGGTACAAGGGTGAGCGACCGACGCAATGTCTAGTCGGATTCCCACCTCCTCACAATATCTGGCAAATGGCCCTTGGGCAAAATTCGACCCATTGTCAGTGATGATGCCATGAGGGACACCATATCTCAAGATTATATCCTTTAAGAATTTCACTGCTGTGTGGCCATCACACTTGCTTATTGGCTTTACTTCAATCCACTTGGTGAACTTGTCCACCATGACCAGAATATGAGTCATCTTTCCCCTTGCCGGCTTAAATGGTCCGACCATGTCCAGGCCCCAAACAGCAAAGGGCCAGGTCAATGGGATAGTCTTCAATGCTGATGCCGGCTGATGAATTTGGTGTGCATACATCTGACATCCGTTGCACTTCCGGACTAAATCCTCTGCCTCCTGCAATGCCGTCGGCCAATAAAACCCGTGCCGAAATGCTTTTGACACTAGAGCTCTGGATGAAGTGTGGTGACCACACTCCCCCTAATGAATTTCCCGGAGCATCTCCTAGCCTTCCGCAGATTCGACACATCTCTGCAGTACACCTGTGGCACTTCTCTTGTATATCTCTTTGTTGATGATGGTATATGCTTTTGACCTTCTCATAACTCGGCGTGCTTCAGCTTCATCCGCCGGCAGTTGGCCATCAACCGTGAAATCCATGATCGGTCGTGCCCATGAGGGCACCACCCTGACAGTGAACACTGGTTGATCTATCTCCATGACTTCGACCAACACATAATCGATCTCCATGGGCTGCGAAGTCCCTGGGACTGAGAGGGTAGTCCCCGGGTATGCCGGAGCAGTCCCCGGGAATGCCAGAACAACCTCCCGATACATCTTTCCCTTGCCCTTGCTTCTGCTTCGGAACAATGTAGTCACCGCGTATGTCGGCCCAGTCCCCGGGACTGAGAGAGCCGTCCCCGGGTTATCTGAACTGGCGCCGACATCTACCTCCATTGGAACTGCTTCTTCTGGGCTCGGCAGAACATATATGGATGATGATTCCGGCGAGGGCTTGATCGATGGCTTCCTCAGATGCTCCAGCAAAATGCCGGGCGGAATTGATTCTCTGGAAGATCCCAACTTGGACAATTTGTCAGCCGCTTCATTTTGAGCCCGGGGGACATGCCGGAACTCACGACCTTCGAAGTAGCCACTCATTTGCTGCACCAAGAAACGATAGGATCCCATGTTTGCATCATGCACATCCCATATGCCGAAGCACTGCTGAATCACCAGATCCGAATCACCAAAACACATAATCCGGCGGATGCCTATGTCCTTGGACACCTTCAGGCCATGCACAAGTGCCTCATATTCCGCCACATTGTTTGAAGCAGCAAAGTGGATCTGTAGAACATATCTCAACTGGTCATTCTTGGGTGAAGTAAGAACTATGTCGGCACCCAAATCATGAATTGTCTTGGACCCATCAAAATGCATTCTCCAATAATTTGCATCTGGCAAAGGTGGCTCATACTGTATCTCGGCCCAATCAATGAAGAAATTAGCCAACACCTGGGACTTGATTGTATCCCTTTTGTCATACTGAGGCGTATATGGTGAAAGCTCTATTGCCCACTTGGCTATCCGGCCACTGGCATCTTTGTTGCTTATGATTTCCGAGATAGGGGCCTCGGCCACTACCCGGATTGGATGCTCCTGGAAGTAATGCTTGAGCTTCTTGGCCGCCATATAGACACCATATGTCATCTTCTGAAAATGAGGGTAGTTTTGCTTTGAGGTGGAAAGGATTTCACTCAAGTAATATACTGGCCGCTGCACGGTTTTGCCTCCTTCCTCTCGCTTCACTACCACCACTGCACTGACAACTCTGTTGGTCACCGCTATATAGAGCAACATCGGCTCCTTCGGCATGGGAGATGCCAACACCGGCGTTGTTGACAGCATCTACTTCAATTCCTTGAAAGCTGCATCTGCTTGCGTCGTCCAGACAAATGTGTCGGACTTCTTCATTAGCTGATATAATGGCAAAGCTTTTTCTCCTAGCCGGCTTATGAAACGGCTCAGGGATGCGAGACATCCAGTGAACTTTTGTACTTCTTTCAGGTTTGCCGGCGGCTTCATTCTCTCTATGGCACAGATCTTGCCGGGATTTACTTCAATACCCTGGCTTGAGACAAGGAATCCCAGTAACTTGCCCGCCGATACACCAAAGGTGCACTTGGCCGGATTTAACTTCATCCAGAATCTCCTCAGATCTACAAAGGTCTCCCGGAGGTCATCTATGAGAGTTCGGCTTTCCTTGGTTTTTATGACAACATCGTCGACATATACCTGCACATTTTTATCTATCTAATCATGCAAACATTTTTGCATGCATCTTTGGTAAGTTGCACCAGCATTTCTCAATCCGAACGGCATAGTGAGATAGCAATAAGCCCCGTATGGGGTAATAAAGGATGTTTTTATTTGATCTGGCTGATTCAAAGGGATCTGGTGGAAACCAGAATAGGCATCTACAAATGATAACAATTCACATCCGGCAGTGGAATCAATCACTTGATCGATCCGAGGGAGCGGGAATGGATATTTAGGACATGCCTTATTCAAGTTTGTGTAATCAACACACATCCGCCATATCTTGACTATAGCGGGCTCATCCTTTTTCTTCTCCACCATGACCGGATTAGACAGCCAATCCGGATGCAGTACTTCCATGATAAAGCCGGCAGCTAGGAGCCTGGCTACTTCCTCCCAAATTGCTTTCCTTCTATCATCTGCAAACCGCCAAAGCGGCTGCTTCACCGGTTTAGCATCCGGCCTTACATGCAGTGCGTGCTCAGCCAACTCCCTCGGCACACCTTGCAGGTCTGAAGTTGACCATGCAAAGATATCTCGATTCTCACGGAGGAAGCTGGTGAGCTCGCTTTCCTATTTTGGGTCCAAACCGGCGCCAATGAGGGCATCGCGCTCCAGGAAAAGCTCATCTAGAGCCACTTTCTTGACCTCCTTGGCCACTTCAAAGGAAGTGGTACCACTTGGGTTTGTCATGCCCGGCAAAGGTTTGCCGGCCACGACCATTTTAGCAATCTCCACTGCTCGCTTGAGCCTCTTCTTTTCTTCTGCTATGATCAAAGTCTCGACCAGATTAGATCCGGCCGTGGCACACACCATCGAGCGCTTGTAATCACCAATGATGGTAATCAGTCCTCTGGGCCCCGGCATCTTCATCTTCAGATATGCCACATGCGTAGAAGCCATGAATTTTGCCAATGCCGGCCTGCCCAGCAATGCATGGTAAGGACTGTCCAGATCCACCACTTCAAACATGAGGTTCTCCACTCTGCAGTTCTCCCGGTTGCCAAACATGACATCAATCCGGATTTTGCCCATCGGCGCACATGAAAGTCCCGGCACAATGCTGTGGAATGTCGTCTTGCTTGGCTCCAGCATATTCTCCTTGATGCCCAGCTTCTGCATCGTATCCCGGTACATGATGTTGATGCTGCTTCCATTGTCAATGAGGACCTTGCTGAACCTCACATTATTTGCCGGCCCGACAAATGTCGGATCCATCACTAGAACATATCCTCCGCAGTTTGGCATGATCTTGGGATGATCCGCCCTATCCTAGCCAATGGCCTGGTCAGACCAGTACATCACCTTTGAGACTGCCGACATAACGGCATTTACCTCCAAACTCCGCCGGTACAAAATCTGCTTGTCTGTTCTTTCGGTCTCAAAGACCATATAGCTCTGATCATGCTCCTTGTACTCATTCCGGCCCGCTGCAAGGCCGCCGGTATAAAACTCCGGATTGTAACTCTAATCGACCTGATTCACGCCGGCATTTCCAGCGTTACCCTGATTTCCGGGATTAGCTGGCCTAGGCGGGACTGCCACTGTATTTGCACCTGTCAGCGGCGATGGAGCTGCCGGGACAGGTGGCCTAGCTAGTCCAAAGGGACCTGCACAACCCGCCAATATGTCGTCTAGCCATGAACAGTTTCTGGTCAAATGATTCGCCGGCTTACCCGGCTGAAATGTGTGGAACACACAGGGCTTGTCCATGGCTAAACCCACTGTATACTTCGGCCACTGCTTCTTCTGGCCAGTGCCGGCGCCGACATTCTTGTTAACCCATACATTCTTTTTCTGCCACGGTTGCGCTTGCTGCTGCGGTGGCTGCTGTTGCTGCTGAGGCTATTGATAGCCCTCATATCTCGGACGCTGGCTACTACCGGTGCCTCCTTGCTCTTCTTCAATGGCCGCCACCTGGGACGAACCGTACCGATAATCCAGCCTGTCATCTCTTCTCTTGTTCCGGTTATCAGGGCGATAGAACTGCCCAGATCCCCCGGCGTTGTTGTTGTTCCTCTGGCTCTGCCCCTGACCTTGCGAAGCAAGTGTGGGCTGCAATGGATCGCCCAATGCATAACTGTCAGTAATCTTGATTGTTTTGGCCAACGTGGCCGGCATATCCCTCTGAAGCTTCTGCCATAACATGGTGCCATGTCGGCACCCCTGAGTGAACCACATGATGGCCTGCAGCTCCACAACTCCTTCGCAGGAATTGCGCAACGTGCACCACCTAGTGAGGTAGTCACGGTCGGTCTGGTAATCTCCTTGCCGACAGTGAGCTAGCTGCTATGGGTAGTTGGGTCTCTTGTATGTGCTGGTGAAGTTGGACACAAACTGTTCTTCAGAATCTACCCAGCCATTGATACTTCCGGGCAGCAGATTGTTCAGCCATATCCTGGCTAGACCTTCAAGCATCTGTGGTACATAACGCACCGCCCATCGAAGGTTTCCTCCGGCAATGTTCACTGCAGTGGAGTAGTCCTCCAACCAATCCTCCGGCTTTGTACTGTCGTTATATGTCCTCGCGCCACGCGCAAGCTGAAAGCAGTAAGGTGCCGGCTCACCCATAATCCGGGGTCCAAAGCACATAGGACCCGGAGCTCCTTGTCTCTCCACCAACTCTGTTTGGTAAATTCTGTCCAGCTTGAAGCGCGCATCATCTGGGGCCAAGGACCGAGGTCCTAGCCGGGAGGCAATTGGGCCCGGAATCATGTTTTGCTGCTGCGCTGGCTGGTCCTGCTCGTATTGCTCATACTGTTGATCTTGTTGGTACTGCTGCTGAGGTTGCTGATATCCCGTCCTCGCAAGGGCGGAATTCCCATCATCTTCCCGATGTCTCGGCTGGCCTCCTCCTTGATGTTGCACCACATATCCGGCGCCCTGCTGCTGACGCCAGGACATGTTGTTATTCCGGCCACCACTAGCCGAGCGTGCTCCTTGCCCGGCCAGAGGATTCTGACTGGCACTCTTGTTGCCGACATTCCGGTCACCTTTGCCGGTATTCTCTTGCACCATCGCCTGCTTTCCGGCAATTGCCAGATCATACACATGGATCTGCTTGTCCCGGCGGCCAGAGGTCACACTTCCGGCACGCCGGGCGCTTGGATGCGGGGACGAGGCTTAGCCCCTCGACCTCGCGCCGGCATCTCCCACCGATGCAATATACTGAGATGCGCCGGCACCTGGATTTGCCTTCTTAAAGGCTTCTTGCTGCTTGCTAGCTTCAGACAAAAGTTGGTTAAGCCGGGCTTGCTGCTCACGCAGTGCTTCGCCGGATAAACTAGATAGTTCCTTAGCTACTTCTGCTGCTGCTCTAAGGTTCTTTACTGGCGAGCTATAAATTACCTTAGGCACAGTACTAGTTGCACTATGAGTTCTAGCTCTACTATCCTTACCCAATTCATTGTTTAGATCTCTACCTCTAGTTCTAACTTCCTCTATCCGGCTAGGCCGGGTTACCACAGGAGTAAAACCTTGGGCAGCCTCATACTCACGGAGTTGCCGGTTGAACCGTTCCCGCTCCTGTTGCATGGCCAGGGCCTCATCGACGAGGGCCTGACGCGTCCCCTCCAGGACTTCCTTCGCTTGCTCCGGATCATCGCTGGACTGCACCGGCTCCAGAAGCCGGTTGATGATGGGAATGAGGGGCTGGCCCCTAGCCGGCATGCCGGAAGTGCCGGCCAGGCTCTCTGCCCTCTCTAGTGGCGGACACGCTATTCTCTTCGCCTTGTCCTTCTCCGGGGGAACATCGGCAGCTGCTGCTCCTTTGCCGGCGCCATCTGCCGGCGGCACGGCAGTGCCGGCCATCATCACCTCTGCCGACTCTACTGGGCGAGCGCTACGCCTAGTGTGAGCCAGCAGATGCGACGGAGGATCCACCGCCACCAGCACCTGCTCCGGATACCTGCAAACACTCTCAGTCCCCACGTACACCTCGTGGGTGATGGGTTCGTAGCATAGAAAACAAAAAAAATTCCTACGCAAGAACACATAAACTAGCCAAGATACTCTACGAGGTGGTAGCAACGGAGACTAACCCTCGACGACTGTAAGCGGGGATTACGTTCCCGCACAAACGTTGACGATGGAGAGTCGATGTAGACGCATGTAGTCGACGTAGTTGTTCACTTGACGTAGTCGACGTAGTGGTTCACTTGACAATCACAAGATCGTGTACACGGCGCCACAAGTGGCAGCGCCCCCATGCTCGGTCACACGTACAGCTCAACGTCGACTCCTCCACGCCCTCGGTCCAGCGGGGCAGCAGAAGAAGGGATCCGCCGGACACTCCACCACACACTTCTCCAAGTGTATGAACTACGAACTACAATTCCGGCAGAGCTTCGCTAAGCAGAGACGGAAATTGGGCAGCAACTATGCGAGGGAGGGGAGGATCAAGAAGTGTGTCACATGGAGGAGAGGGAAGGTTTTATATAGGGGCGGAGGGGCAGCCCCCAAGGGGTGGCCGGCCAAGGAGGCCCTCCTCCTCTTCATGGTGGTAACCCCCTCTTCATTCCCTTCATGGTGGTAACCCCCTCATCAACATGAGGTAACCCCCATTTTAATTTTGCATGACATTCATGCTAATTAAAATTCACACTTATTGATTTAATAAAACATTTTTATTTCTTTAATATTTGTTAATTCATTCAATTAACAAACATTAACAAATACACCCTTGAGTTATTTCGATATCCTGAAACAGTTTTGGTGCTTTTCTGAAACAACCCTTATGCTGTCCTGTAATTCGATCGGAGTATCGTATCCACTCAAAAACGACGGCGAACCTTAAGTGTGTCACCCTACGGTTCGTGAATAACGTGGACATGATCGAGACTCCTCTCTGATCATTAATCAACATCGGGATCTGGAAATCCATGATGACTCCCACTTACTCAATGATGAACTAGTGATCGTGTGAACCAGTAACGAACATAGTTAATTCCTTTTGTCTCGCGATATTATTACTTGTCCGAGATCCGATCATTTGGTATCAACCATACCTAGTTCGATCTCGTTCCCGACAAGTCTCTTTACTCGTTCCGTGATAATGCATTCATGTGACCTAGTCACATGCTTGCAAGCGATTCTAATGCAATATCACCGAGAAGGGCCCAGAGAATATCTTCCCGTCATCGGGTCGGACAAATTCCACTCTTGATCCATGAGCCTCAACTAATACTTTCAGAATACCCAAATCAACCTTTATAATCACCCTGTGACGGTGTGACGTTTGATATCATCAAAGCACTCTTCCGGTATCAGTGATTAACATGATCTCATGGTCTGAGGATTAGAACTATTTCGTATGAGTTTGATATAGCAAAGAACTTGATGACTTGATCGTATTGCTATTCGTACTATGGGTGTGAGTGTTCATCACATCATTCTTCTAATGATATGACCCCGTTATTAACAACATCCAATGTTCATGATCAGGAAACCTTGATCATCGGTTAATCAACGAGCTAGTATAAAAGAGAGGCTTTACTAGGAACTCTTTTAGTTTATTAATCACACAAGTATTAATGTTTCCGATTAATACAATTCTAGCATGAGAAATAAACATCTATTATGAACACGGAATAATATAATAACAACTTTATTATTGCCTCTCGGGCATATTCCTTTCAGTCTCCCACTTACACTAGAGTCAATAATCTAGATTACATAGTGATGAATCTAACACCCATTGAGTTCTGGTGTTGATCATGTTTTGCCTTGGGGAGAGCTTTAGTCAGCGGATCTGCCACATTCAGATCCGTGTGTACTTTGCAAATCTTTACATCACCATCCGTGACATGCTCACGGATGGAGTGAAATCGGCGCTTTACATGCTTGAATTTCTTGTGAGACCTTGGCTCCTGAGTATTGGCTATGGCACCATTGTTGTCGCAATAGATAACCATTATATCCAATGCACTCGGAACCACACCCAGTTCGGATATGAACTCCTTCATCCAAACTGCTTCCTCCGCTGCTTCTGAAGCAGCAATGTATTCCGCCTCTGTTGTTGATCTCGCCACCACGCTTTGCTTGGAACTTCTCCAGCTTACCGCTCCTCTATTCATAACAAATACGTACCCGGATTGAGACTTAGAGTCATCCGGATCAGTGTCGAAGCTAGCATCGACATAACAACTTGCGACGAGCTCTTCTTCACCGCCATATACGAGAAACATATCCTTAGTCCTTCATAAGTACTTAATGATATTCTTGACCGCCGTCCAGTGTTCTAAACCTGGATCAGATTGGTACCTACTAATCAAACTAATAGCATGTGCCACATCTGGTCTTGTACATAACATGGCATACATGATAGAGCCTATGGCAGAGGCATAGGGAATCTTATTCATCTCTTCTCTATCTTCAGCTGTAGCCGGACCTTGAGTCTTACTCAAGATCTTTCCTTGCAACATAGGTAAGAACCCTTTCTTACTATCCTCCATTCTAAACCTCTTTAGAATCTTGTCAAGGTATGTACTTTGTGATAGCCTGCTACTGGTTGATGGCGCCAGAAAAGAGGCTGCTAACGTGGAGCAGTAAGTCCTTGTGCGTGGTGGATAACCAGCCCGTTGGGAACCCCAAGAGGAAGGTATGATGAGTATAGCAGCGAGTTTTCCCTCAGTTAAGAAACCAAGGTTTAATATCGGTCAGGAGAGGAGAGACAGCGACGACTGAAGGTGATGCGGAACCTGCACACACACAACCAAGTACTTTGTTCCCAACTTGTGATGAGGTTGTCAGTCTCACCGGTTTGCTTGAAACAAAGATTATGAGCGTATCGAGTGGAAAACAATATAGTATGCGAGTAAAGTAAACAGTGCGAGTAAAGTAAATAGTGCGAGTAAAGTAAACAGGTGATAACAATATGATGGAAATAGGACCGAGGTCCACAGTTCACTAGTGGTGTCTCTCCATAGATAAAATAACACATGCTGGGTAAACAAATTACAGTTGGGCAATTGATAGAATAAAGATAAACGTGATATGTCAAGAAGATCACTATGAGATTTACTCCGGGCATTACAACAAAATACATAGACCGCCATCCAACTGCATCTATGACTAATAATCCACTTGTGGTGAATCAATCCGAGAACTCCACAAGTATTAAGTTGCGAACAACATATAATTGCATTAAGCAAAGTGTGTAATGTAAACAAAGCATATGCCCTTGAGCATATGAATGTTGTTTTCTCCCTAGTAGCAATAGCACATCTACCACCTTAGAGGTTTCCGTCACTCCCCCAGGTGAAATAGAGGCATGAACCCACTATCGAGCATAAATACCCCCTCTTGGAGTCACTAGCAACTACTCGGCCAAGATAGCTACTAACAACGGAGAGCATGCAAGATCATAAACAACATAGAGATAACAAAAGATATAATTCAGTACAGCAACTTAATCATAAACACCAATATTCATTGGATCCCAACAAACCAAACATGTAGAATTACATAACGGTGATCTCAATCATGTAGGGCAGCTCATGAGATCTAAACATGAAGCACATGGTGGAGAAGACAACCATCTAGCTACTGCTATGGACCCATAGTCCAAGGTAGACTACTCACTCATCGCTCCGGAGGCAAGCATGGCGATGAAGAAGACCTCCGGTGGCGATTCCCCTCTCCGGCAGGGTGCCGGGAAGAGCTTCTAGACCCTCCCGATCTTCGGGTCGACGGCGGCGGCAGATCGCGATGTGTTCTGGAAAACTGATCGGGTACTTAGGTTTTTTCTGTCGGGGGGGCTTTATAGGCGAAGGGGCGATGTCAGAGGAGGGGCCAGGCGCCCTCACGCGGGCCCCGCGCGGCTAGGGGGCTGGCCACGCCGCCCCTACGTGTGGGGCCCTGGTGGCCCCCCTCCTACTCCTCTTTGGATCTCTGGAAGCTTCTGGGTAAAATAAGACTTCAGGAACTTGTTTCGTCCAATTCCGAGAATATTTCCTGTGTATCACTTCTGAAACACAAAAACAGCAGAAAATAGGAAACTGGCACTGTGGCAACTCATTAATAGGTTAGTTCCGGAAAATGCATAAAAGTGCCACGAAGTGTAACGAAACAATAGGCAAATGGTGCAAAAACAAGCATGGAGCATCAAAAATTATAGATACGTTGGAGACGTATCAAGCATCCCCAACCTTAACTCCTGCTCGTCCTCGAGTAGGTAGGTGATAACAAAAGAATAATTTTTGAGGTGACATGCACCTACACAATCTTGATCATATATGTAAGCATTTGTGAGCTGGGATCATAAGAACTTAAAACATGGGCATGAAGATATAATCATGACAATAAGAACTTAGCAACCATGTTGTAAACATGCAAATGAACACAAACAAAAGATCATGATGATGAAACAATGAAAGTCAAACGTGTGTTCAAATCATAAGGAAAAACATACAAAAGGTTTTCAGCTTGTCCTTCAAAGAGAGCAAAACATAAATGCATAGGACACCTTCAAGTTTAAGAGGGCGACTAGATACAAATAATTTAAGAACAAGTGAAACCAACAATATGAATCAATCAATGAACTTTGGGACAATGCATATCACACTAAGAATGACAACTATGCTCTCTTAATGGTGCATAAAGAAAGAAGGTGGTGACTCAACATAAAAGTAAAAGAAAGGCCCTTCGCAGAGGGAAGCAGTGATTGCAAGTTTTATAACCTTCAAAAATTATGGTACTTACCGGCTTTGAGCTCTCATTGCCCCCATCATAAGCATCTTGAATGGTTAAAGTTAATGCGAGAACAATTATGATGCATATGCTTGACAAATCATAAGTTGAAAACCTCGTGCCCCGTGAATACGAGTACCCAAACCTCATGCTACTTTACTTAGAGTCCCAAGCAAGGCTCTTGTCATTGTAAGTATATGCATATCATTGAGAACCGCCAATGGGGTACCTCCGTGCCCAATGACATGGAACAAGCCCACACCAAAATGACAGGACAAGCAGACAATGAACACCTCGACATCTCTTTTATTTGCCTTTTGTTTAGCTTTTTATTGTGAGATGCGTCGTCGAATGTTCACCATGGGTATGCTGCAAATTTCCACCATGAATTATGCATGGCTTAGATTGGCGGCCCGGCGTTTCCCTAACACATATACAAACTCCATGATCCCTACAAGATTCTCAATTCATTTCACACCGCGGGCATCCATAGACAAAAGATCACGATATCAACTCAAATAAGAAGTGCAATGTGGAAAGCTTGCCCCATGATAGTATGGATGGGCTAGAATCCAACTTACAACTTGCAAGCATAACAACTCAACATAAGAGACCACAATGTCAAATTTTTAAGAACATGAAAAAGTAAAGTGTGCCTTCCGGTTCGTGAGAGCTTTACTGACCGAATTTCGCATAACACTGGTAAGAGTTTAATTTGAAGAGAAAATAAAAGCAAGTCAAATTTAAGTGGAATAGCAAATTGCTAGTAGGTATGTATGGTGGACACTTTGGAAAACTTTGGCTTTTAGGAGTTGGATGCACGAGTAGAGCTCATACTCAGTACAAGGCGAGGGCTAGCAAAAGACTGGGAGCGACCAACTAAGAGAGCAGTAATGGCCATAATCACGCAAAGCGACAAAGCGACATTAAAAGAAGCATAAGATGGCATCAAAAGTCAAAAAATAAATGATCATAGAGGCTATTGGCGACTTTGTAAGAGTCTAACATGTGTGAGCATGCGCCAAGTCAACCCAAATAAAGCATCAAGGAGAAAACCAAAATAATGCTTCCATACAATAAAAACAACGCATGATTTTTTCAAAGGCTCATTAAGCAATCTCAGTTATTTGAGACAAGTCATGCTACAGCAAAACCACTAAGCATACTATCAAAAAGACATCAAGCATGACATGAAAAATCCTAAGCCGTAGTCTACACAAGCTCCTTCTTGTACCACTATTTTGCACAAAGCTTTTTCTCTTTTCCAACACCATTTGAAATTTTATAAACACCTCTTTTGATGAAAACCAATAAAGATCAAAGGCAAAAATGCACCTTGATGAAAAGATATAAGAAGATCTGAACGCAAATGAAGGCAAAAATGAAAACCAAAAGCAGTAGCAGAAAAAGAAGAACGCTCAATTTTTAATGAGAGTGAAAACTAGAGCGTTCTTTGCAAATGAAAACAAGGCAACTTCTCCAAAAGAATTTGTTGGGGTCCAACCATTTATTGCAGCAAACAAACAAACTAAACCAACTAAGAAAACTAAAACAACTGACGCTCCAAGAAAAACACATAGTGCATGAAGCAATAAAAATATAGTGTTTTGAAAGGTGACCTGATTTTTGCCGATGAAGAAGGGGTGCCTCGGGGGCATCCCCAAGCTTTGACGCTTGTACTTCTTGGATATTTCTTGGGGTGATGCATGGGCATCCCCAAGCTTGAGCTTTTGTCCATTCTCCAACTCATCTCATCATTCTCCAATCCCTACACTTGAAAACTTCCTTCATACAAAACTAAACACAATTCTATTAGCAACATTAGTGCAAGCATAACATATAATCAATCTCTTTTTGCTTCAGGTTTCAACTCAAAACTACCACATATATAGCAAATACTACTGTAGCAACCTTCCCAAAAGTTCCGTGATCAAAAGAACTCAAAAGAAAGCGATAAAGTGGCAAACACAAATATTGGCAGAAATCTGTCAAAACTGAACAGCTGACAAAGGTCGAATTTATGAGGGATTTTCTGTTGCTCAAATCAAAAAGTTTTCAACTAACAAAAGTTTGGATATAACCTGGGGCATATGCACAAGAAATCGCAGGTCCAAAAGATAAACAGAGAATTTTCACGAATTTTTACGGTGCAGCACCGAAAACAGTTTCAGGACAGCAACATCCCCAAATCTTTACCTCACTAAAATTAGAGGCTTCTCTTGGCACAAAAACGAAATAAACAAGATAAGGAGCGGTCATTACAGTAGTAATGACTTCCAAGACTCAAATAAAAGAAAAAGTACTGAAAAGAAACATTGGGTTATCTCCTAAGAGTGCTTTTCTTTAACGCCTTTGAGCTAGGCGCAGAAAATTGCGAATCAAGTATTTTCAGCAGAAGCATTAAGATCAACAGCAGAGGTCTTGTCAATAAGGCATTGTATTTCATCCACATAAGTTTTTGAAGACAATTTGTGATCATGCTTTGGTACACTATTCTCATCAAAAAGATTTTCAGGACAAATCCAGTCAAAATTATTTTCGAAAGCTTCACTCAATCCCAAAAGCTTGCAAGGTATAGGTATCTCGGCCCCTTCATCATTTGTACTAATAACCGTTATAGGTGAACCGAGTTTATTAAAACGTTTAAGAACTTTCCTAGCTTCAATAATGACATCCTTAAATTCTAGGCGCAAAGTTTCCAAGATAAAAGCTTTCTTTTCGGGATCCTCAATTTCATGAAGCTTAAGGAACATATATTGCATAAAAGGATTAAGACTAGCAAACCTAGTTTCCAACATATCAATTAAATAAACAGAAGCAACTTCAATACTAGGAGCAAGCTCAACCCAAGACTTTTCCTCAACTTCCTCATGCATACTAATGTGATTAAAGAACTCCTCAATGTTACTTTTGCCAATAATCGAACCACTACCTACTGAGAGGTCCTCCAGAACGAACTTAGGGAACAGCATGATAAGCTAAAGTAAAGAAATAACAACTACCAAGGATTCTAATTTTTTTGGGTTTTTGATAAAAAACGATGCAAGTAAAATAAGTAAAGTAAAGCAAAACAATAACACAAAGTAAAGGATATGTGTGCGAAGAACTCCCCTCGCAGAAGTCTTCTCTTCCTCCCCGGCAACGGCGCCAGAAAAGAAGCTGCTACTGGTTGATGGCGCCAGAAAAGAGGCTGCTAACGTGGAGCAGTAAGTCCTTGTGCGTGGTGGATAACCAGCCCGTTGGGAACCCCAAGAGGAAGGTATGATGAGTATAGCAGCGAGTTTTCCCTCAGTTAAGAAACCAAGGTTTAATATCGGTCAGGAGAGGAGAGACATCGATGATTGAAGGTGATGCGGAACCTGCACACACACAACCAAGTACTTTGTTCCCAACTTGCGATGAGGTTGTCAGTCTCACCGGTTTGCTTGAAACAAAGATTATGAGCGTATCGAGTGGAAACCAATATAGTATGCGAGTAAAGTAAACAATGCGAGTAAAGTAAACAGTGCGAGTAAAGTAAACAGGTGATAACAATATGATGGAAATAGGACCGGGGTCCACAGTTCACTAGTGGTGTCTCTCCATAGATAAAATAACACATGCTGGGTAAACAAATTACAGTTGGGCAATTGATAGAATAAAGATAAACGTGATATGTCAAGAAGATCACTATGAGATTTACTCCGGGCATTACAACAAAATACATAGACCGCCATCCAACTGCATCTATGACTAATAATCCACTTGTGGTGAATCAATCCGAGAACTCCACAAGTATTAAGTTGCGAACAACAGATAATTGCATTAAGCAAAGTGTGTAATGTAAACAAAGCATATGCCCTTGAGCATATGAATGTTGTTTTCTCCCTAGTAGCAACAACACATCTACCACCTTAGAGGTTTTTGTCACTCCCCCAGGTGAAATAGAGGCATGAACCCACTATCGAGCATAAATACCCCCTCTTGGAGTCACTAGCAACTACTCGGCCAAGATAGCTACTAACAACGGAGAGCATGCAAGATCATAAACAACATAGAGATAACAAAAGATATAATTCAGTACATCAACTTAATCATAAACACCAATATTCATCGGATCCCAACAAACCAAACATGTAGAATTACATAACGGTGATCTCAATCATGTAGGGCAGCTCATGAGATCTAAACATGAAGCACATGGTGGAGAAGACAACCATCTAGCTACTGCTATGGACCCATAGTCCAAGGTAGACTACTCACTCATCGCTCCAGAGGCAAGCATGGCGATGAAGAAGA
The DNA here is from genome assembly GCA_007115705.1 of Dactylis glomerata. Taxonomy (NCBI): domain Eukaryota; kingdom Viridiplantae; phylum Streptophyta; class Magnoliopsida; order Poales; family Poaceae; genus Dactylis; species Dactylis glomerata. The sequence continues at coordinate 3,106,708 of QXEO01000531.1, read as the reverse complement.
CCTTCGGTGGCGATTCCCCTCTCCGGCAGGGTGCCGGGAAGAGCTTCTGGACCCTCCCGATCTTCGGGTCGACGGCGGCGGCGGATCGCGATGTGTTCTGGAAAACTGATCGGGTACTAAGGTTTTTTCCGTCAGGGGGTCTTTATAGGCGAAGGGGCGATGTCAGAGGAGGGGCCAGGCACCCTCACGCGGGCCCCGCGTGGCCAGGGGGCTGGCCGCGCCGCCCCTGCGTGTGGGGCCCTGGTGGCCCCCTCCTACTCCTCTTTGGATCTCTGGAAGCTTCCGGGTAAAATAAGACTTCAGGAACTTGTTTCGTCCAATTCCGAGAATATTTCCTGTGTATCACTTCTGAAACACAAAAACAGCAGAAAACAGGAAACTGGCACTGTGGCAACTCGTTAATAGGTTAGTTCCGGAAAATGCATAAAAGTGCCACGAAGTGTAACGAAACAATAGGCAAATGGTGCAAAAACAAGCATGGAGCATCAAAAATTATAGATACATTGGAGACGTATCATAGCCCAATTAAGCGTCTTGATCTATCTCTATAGATTTTGATGCCTAAAATATACGCCGCTTCACCAAGGTCTTTCATCGAAAACTTACTGTTTAAGTAATCTTTTACGCTCTTCAAAAGTTCCTTATCATTTCCAATCAGCAATATGTCATCCACATATAATATTAGAAATGCTACAGAGCTCCCACTCACTTTCTTGTAAATACAAGTTTCTCCATAAGTTTTGACAAATCCAAACCCTTTGATAACTTCGTCAAAACGGAGATTCCAACTCCGGGATGCTTGCTTCAGTCCATAGATGGATCGCTGAAGTTTGCATACCTTGTCAGCATCCTTAGGATCAACAAAACCCTTGGGCTGTACCATGTACAACTCTTCCTCAATGTTACCATTAAGGAACGCGGTTTTCACATCCATCTGCCAAATTTCATAATCGAAAAATGCAGCAATTGCTAACATAATCCTAACAGACTTTAGCATCGCTACGGGTGAGAAAGTCTCATCGTAGTCAATTCCTTGAATTTGTCGGAAACCTTTTACGACAAGTCGTGCTTTATAGACGGTCACATTACCATCAGCGTCTGTTTTCTTCTTGAAAATCCATTTATTCTCAATGGCCTTTCAGTCATTGGGAAGTTCCACCAAAGTCCATACTTGGTTTTCATACATGGATTCCATTTCGGATTTCATGGCTTCATGCCATTTGTTGGAATCTGGGCTCATCATCGCTTCATCATACGTCGCAGGGTCATCGTTCTCAACAATGGCATTTACGATAAGATCACCGTACCATTCAGGAGTGGCACGTGTTCTTGTCGACCTGCGAGGTTCGGTAGCATCCTCTTTTGGAGTTTCATGATCTTCATCATTAGCTCCCACTTCATTTGGTGAAGTCACCACCGGAACGGTTTCCGGCGCTGCGCCACTCGCCAATTCATGAAGAGGAGGTTCAATAACCTCATCGAGTTCTACCTTCCTACTATTCACACCTTTCGAGAGAAATTCCTTCTCCAAAAAGGATCTGTTCTTAGCAACAAACACTTTGCCTTCAGATCTGTGATAGAAGGTGTACCCAATTGTTTCTTTAGGGTATCCTATGAAGACGCATTTTTCCGCTTTGGGTTCGAGTTTATCAGGCTGAAGTTTCTTCACATAAACATCGCATCCCCAAACTTTTAGAAATGACAGCTTAGGTTTGTTTCCAAACCATAATTCATACGGTGTCGTTTCAACGGATTTAGATGGAGCCCTATTTAAAGTGAAAGTGGCTGTTTCTAGCGCATAACCCCAAAAAGATAGTGGCAGATCGGTAAGAGACATCATAGACCAAACCATATCCAATAAGGTACGGTTATGACGTTCGGATACACCATTTCGTTGTGGCGTTCCAGCGGGAGTGAGTTGTGAAACTATTCCACATTCTCTCATATGTGCACCAAACTCGTAACTTAGATATTGTCCTCCACGATCAGATCGTAGAAATTTAATCTTTCTGTTACGATGATTTTCTACTTCACTCTGAAATTCTTTGAACTTTTCAAACGTTTCAGACTTGTGTTTCATTAAGTAAATATACCCATATCTACTTAAGTCATCAGTGAAAGTAACAAAATAACGATATCCACCACGCGCCGGCACACTCATAGGTCCACATACATCGGTATATATGATTTCCAATAAGTCTTTCGCCCGATCCATTGATCCGGAAAACGGCGTTCTAGTCATCTTGCCCATAAGACATGGCTCGCATGTCTCAAATGATTCATAATCAAGTGATTCCAGAAGTCCATCCGAATGAAGCTTCTTCATGCGTTTAACACCAATATGACCTAAACCGCAGTGCCACATGTATGCGGCTATATCATCATTTGACTTAATTCTTTTGGCATTCACGTTATGAATATGTGTTTCATCACTATCAAGATTCAAAAGAAATAAACCTTTCTTCTCAGGTGCATGTCCATAAAAGATATTATTCATATAAATCGAACAACCATTGTTCTCAGACTGGAATGTATAATTGTCTCGCATTAAACAAGATCCGGATATAATGTTCATGCTCAACGCAGGCACCAAATAACATTTATTCAGGTTTAAAACTAATCCAGATGGTAAATGTAGAAGCAGCATCCCGACGGCGATTACATCAACTTTTGATCCATTGCCGACGCACATCGTGACCTCATCCTTCGCAAGTTGCCGCTTATTCTTTAGCCCCTATTTCGAGTTACAAATATGAGCAACCGAACCAGTATCAAATACCCAGGTGCTATTGCGACTACTAGTAAGGTACACATCAATAACATGTATATCATATATACCTTTGTTAATCTTCCCGTTCTTCTTATCCGCCAGATACTTTGGGCAGTTGCGCTTCCAGTGCCCCGTTTCCTTGCAGTAGAAGCACTCAGTTTCAGGTTTAGGACCAGCCTTGGGTTTCCTCTCAGAACCGGCAACAGATTTGCCGTCCTTCTTGTTTCTACCCTTGGACTTATTATCCTTTCTACCTTTCTTGAAACTAGTGGTCTTATTGACCATCAACACTTGATGTTCCTTTTTGATCTCCACTTCTGCAGTCTTAAGCATTGAGAGAAGCTCGGGGAGAGACTTCCTCATGCCCTGCATGTTGTAGTTCATCACAAAGCCCTTGAAGCTAGGTGGGAGAGATTGGAGAACCCGATGTATTCCCAACTCATTGGGAATCGTTATTCCCAAAGAGATGAACTTATCGGCGTACCCAGATATTTTGAGTACGTGCTCACTAACGGAGATGTTCTCTTCCATCATGCAGCTAAAGAACTTTTCTGAAGCATCATAACTCTCTACGGCAGTATGGGAGTCGAAGATCAGTTTCAACTCTCCCATTGTATCATAAGCGTTGCTGTTCTCGAAACGTTTTCGCAGCTCTGGCTCAAGTCCATACAGTATGCCGCAATGAACTAAACTGTGGTCCTCCTTACGAGTCAGAAAAACATTTTTCTCTTCATCGGGAGCATCTTCTGCAGGTGGGTTACCTAGCGGTGCCTCAAGCACATAGCCCTTTTGAGAGGCATTGAGGAGGATCCTCAAGTTAAGTGCCCACTTGGTGAAGTTGCTACCGTTGGTGGCTAGTTTTTCTTTCTCCATGAACGCATTGAAATTAAGAGCAGGTGATGCCATGATCTACAAATTATTTGCAAAGTTAATTTAGACTAAGTTCATAATAGAATGAGTTCAGGTTAAATCAAATTCTACGTGAACTCCCACTTAAAAACAACATCCCTCCTAGTTTTCTTAAGTGACTACACGAACCAAATCCACTATACCGCAACCGATCATCACGTGCAATGGTATAGTTTCAAAGGCGAACATCACCATGTTCATCATATCAACCATATGACTCATGCTTAACCTTTCGGTTCGTGTTCCGAGGCCATGTCTGTACATGCTAGGCTCGCCAAGTAGAACCATAACATTTACGTGTATAAAATTGTCTTACACCCGTCGTATGTGAACGTAGAGTCTATCACACCCGATCATCACGAGGTGTCTCAAAACGATGAACTTTCTTGATGGTGCATGTTATGGGAGAACACATTTTTATTTTGATATTTATGTGAGAGGGATCATCTTATAATGCTACCGCGCGATCAAATCTAAGCAGAATAAGATGCATAAAAGGATAAACATTACATGCATATATAATGTGATATGATATGGTCCTTCACGCATTCGATCTCCATCTTGTGCGTCATGGTATGATCTCCATCATTCCACCGGCGTAGCACCAAGGTCCATGGCGCGCCACCTTGGTTGTCTTCCTCCATTACAATATATCACTTGGATATATGTATTCGGCACGCAGGCCATTTAAATGTAAAAACAACCATATGGCTCCTGCCAGTTGTTTATAACTTACAAAAAGGATCATCGCATACAATTTGTAACATAAACAATTTAACCATATCACATCACATGCCCTGCAAAAACAAGTTAGGCGTTTCTAATTTGTCTTGCATATTTTACGTGGTTTGGGGCTTTCTAGGAAGAACCGTTCTTACCTACGAACATGAAACCACAACGGTGATAAAAAATATTATTAACAACTATTTGTAAAATAGATCATAACTATAGTGGGAGAAACGTACACCCGCAAAACCACATATACCGAAGCATGTCAAGTGTGGGACAAGTCTCGTGAACGCGGTCACGTAAGGTTAGTCTCGGGCAGCTTCAATCCCACTATGCCACTATGATCCAAAATACAAAAAAATTGCAATAACATGATCATCAACGCCCACATCCACATGTGTTCTAGCCGTGCATACCAACTACGCATAGATATGGCTCTGATACCACTGATGGGTTCATAGCATAGAAAACAAAAAAAATTCCTACGCAAGAACACATAAACTAGCCAAGATACTCTACGAGGTGGTAGCAACGGAGACTAACCCTCGACGACCGTAAGCGGGGATTACGTTCCCGCACAAACGTTGACGATGGAGAGTCGATGTAGACGCACGTAGTCGACGTAGTTGTTCACTTGACGTAGTCGACGTAGTGGTTCACTTGACGATCACAAGATCGTGTACACGGCGCCACAAGTGGCAGCGCCCCCGTGCTCGGTCACACGTACAGCTCAACGTCGACTCCTCCACGCCCTCGGTCCAGCGGGGCAGCGGAAGAAGGGATCCACCGGACACTCCACCACACACTTCTCCAAGTGTATGAACTACGAACTACAATTCTGGCAGAGCTTCGCTAAGCAGAGACGGAAATTGGGCAGCAACTATGCGAGAGAGGGGAGGATCAAGAAGTGTGTCACATGGAGGAGAGAGAAGGGTTTATATAGGGGAGGAGGGGCAGCCCCCAAGGGTGGCCGGCCAAGGAGGCCCTCCTCCTCTTCATGGTGGCAACCCCCTCTTCATTCCCTTCATGGTGGTAACCCCCTCATTAACATGAGGTAACCCCCATTTTAATTTTGCATGACATTCATGCTAATTAAAATTCACACTTATTGATTTAATAAAACATTTTTATTTCTTTAATATTTGTTAATTCATTCAATTAACAAACATTAACAAATACACCCTTGAGTTATTTCGATATCCCGAAACAGTTTTGGTGCTTTTCTGAAACAACTCTTATGTTGTCCTGTAATTCGATCGGAGTATCGTATCCACTCAAAAACGATGGCGAACCTTAAGTGTGTCACCCTACGGTTCGTGAATAACGTGGACATGATCGAGACTCCTCTCCGATCATTAATCAACAGCGGGATCTGGAAATCCATGATGACTCCCACTTACTCAACGATGAACTAGTGATCGTGTGAACCAGTAACGAACATAGTTAATTCCTTTTGTCTCGCGATATTATTACTTGTCCGAGATCCGATCATTTGGTATCAACCATACCTAGTTCGATCTCGTTCCCGACAAGTCTCTTTACTCGTTCCGTGATAATGCATTCCTGTGACCTAGTCACATGCTTGCAAGCGATTCTAATGCAATATCACCGAGAAGGGCCCAGAGAATATCTTCCCGTCATCGGGTCGGACAAATTCCACTCTTGATCCATGAGCCTCAACTAATACTTTCAGAATACCCAAATCAACCTTTATAATCACCCTGTGATGGTGTGACGTTTGATATCATCAAAGCACTCTCCCGGTATCAGTGATTAACATGATCTCATGGTCTGAGGATTAGAACTATTTCGTATGAGTTTGATATAGCAAAGAACTTGATGACTTGATCGTATTGCTATTCGTACTATGGGTGTGAGTGTTCATCACATCATTCTTCTAATGATATGACCCCGTTATTAACAACATCCAATGTTCATGATCAGGAAACCTTGATCATCGGTTAATCAACGAGCTAGTATAAAAGAGAGGCTTTACTAGGAACTCTTTTAGTTTATTAATCACACAAGTATTAATGTTTCCGATTAATACAATTCTAGCATGAGAAATAAACATCTATTATGAACACGGAATAATATAATAACAACTTTATTATTGCCTCTCGGGCATATTCCTTTCAGTGGGAACCAAAAGACATAATCCGGCCGTCCCTGGGGAACGGCCGGCCACCGAGAGAACCGGCATTGTCGGAGATGAAGCTGAGCGAGCCTAGCCTCTGGACGAGGCTAAAGACCATGCGCACTCCCGACACCACTATCACAGATCCCGTCCGAATGAACACTCCGCCCAGCAGATCGATCTGCCCCATGGTGGGCGCCAAATGTCGTCGTGGTGAAACAACATATGCCATGGGATGGCTTAAATGGGGCCGAACTAGATGCTGGAGGATTTGGGAGAGGGAAGTGTACTAAGAAGCACGACAGAAAGGAACACACAAGCTACCCAGGTTCGGGGCTCTCGTAAGGAGATAACACCCCTGCTCCTGCACTACTGTCTGTATAACTGGATCGATGGAGTGTACAACAATGGTGCTTCCAAGCTCTCTGTGAGAGGAGGAAGATGAATTATGAACTGAGAGACTAAGGAGTGACCAACCCTTGGCTAGGCTCCCTATGCCACCTTATATAGTGGTGGCCAAGGTTACAACGGTCGTATGCATGCAGATGACACTGGCTACAGTCCAAATAGGACATGGTGACGATGACTGCCACCCTTGACTTTGCCCCTGATTGCTCTCGATGGGACTCAGCATCCCTGTACCTTATACTTGCTTCGACTGTGACCTTACCACTGTGAGATAAGGACTGTACTTTGGCACAGTGATGGTTGTTAGACCTCCACTGTGCAGCCTGTCATCATGATCTCCCTCCATGCTTGGAAGGTTCTTTCCTTGATTGTAGGGATGTGACCCTTTGGTTGACTTCTGTATCTCGGACATAGCCATTGGCCATATCCCGGACCTATATGCCGGACCAACGACCCAAGGTCGGGTAATCCGGCCTCCCCTGTTCCTGCATAATATACCAACTTGGTTAGGCCAGCATATTTATATATATGCCGGCACATTACAGATATATCCCGGCCATACCGGCATTCCTAAACACTAGCCGGGATACGGCTTATATGCCGGCCTGGCCGATACTCCTATATGCCGGCCTGGCCCAATCTTGGTCAACCACTTACCTCATATCTTTCTAGTTTCTTGACCCTACCGGGGGTCATCCCCCAGACATATTGTGAACCTACCGAAATGCCGCTTTCCATGATAAACTGAAAGCTTCACAGCTGTATTTGCTAAAATGATGTATGGCTTTTCTGCAAAAAGTAAAAAAATGAACAAATAAATAGCAGAACTGGTTTGAGATTGCTAGCGCACTTGCACCTGAAAGAAATATGCCTTAGAAGAAAATTATAAATGATTTATTTGCATATTTCATGTAGTTCATAATAAGTTTAGTGCCATGCTATAATTGTGTCAGTCAAAAACACCGATACACGTGTGGTATTAAACAACCAAGCATCCCTAGTAAACCTCTATAATAGCTCATTGTTAACTGATGATCAGTTTCTGGATCATGTGACAAATACGTCAATTGACAATGAGGTTCATGCCATTGTGTAGACATATCCAATATTATTATATAACACGATCGTGTCACACTGTTCATGTTGCGATAATAAGAAATGTTGTAACCTAATCCTTAGACCATGAGATTATGTTTAATCTTTACTTCTGGAGGAAGCTTTGATTGCATCAACCGTCACACCATAGCAGGGTGACTGAAAATGTTTCTCTTGGGTTTCCAATGGAGTATGTTGCGGCGTATGCTGATGACTCCCAAGTGGAGGAGATCAATTGTAGTACCTTTTAAATAGAGAAAAGGTTGTTGAACCCACGAGGAGCTAGGGTTGGTTAGCAAGTTTAATAGGAAATAATAAATAATTGTGTTTTTGGGTTTTTGTTGTGTAAAGGTGCAGATGAAACAATACGAAAAATGTAATAGAAGTAATGTAAATGCTCTTTTTAGAGAAAGCCCAATCCTCTATGCAGCAAGAGGACAAGCTCAAGTGTAATCAATAAGCGACAAATGTTCCCAGGGGCAGCACAGATTTATTCGGCAGGCAGATTTCTGAGCATGTATGATCTAGTACTTTATCAAGTTTTATTCTCATCGAATGGAGCCAAAAATAGGTGTAGACATATAACACTATGCTGCAAACCCCTAATGATTCTACCTAAAGTCACTCTCATGCATGGGCAGGCCCAAAACTTTATGAATGGGTATTCAAAATTTTAAAAATATAATGAAAAGAAGAAAAAGTAGTGTTTGAACCCGAGACCTCCTAAAGACTGTTAACGTACTCCAGCCATCGACCCAGCAGCATAATCTTGTCAATATTTGGGTTGAAGTTTATACAATGTAAACCAAAATTTATAGCAGTATCATATAATTTGAAAAGATTTGTAATATTTTTGGGTATTCACCTGCATACCCATGAATAAGCATGGGCCCGTCCCTGCTCTCATGAACCTTAGGAGTTATTAAGACACAAATTGTCCAACCATTTCATAAAGCTCTAAGGTCCCTGATCTAGAACTCCCTTAAAAATAATATAGATTTTATGAAACTGGTTTCTGTCTCTCCCTCGTTTCTCATCCTCACAACTACTCTAAGGTGCAATCCTATGAGCCCATAAAGGTGAAGTAATATGCAGTCGGCGTTCGCACATTACCATCATAGAATTACATAAAAGATCAAAACTTAACCAAATACTTGATGCATACTATATAGAAATCATAGCCAATTCATCCTATGCCCCAGGAACAACGAGAAATACTCACAAGTGTCAAACATGATCATGACTAGTAGCATATGAAGTACAACACAATCTGAAAGTATAACTTCACCACAAAATAATGACAAGTTGCCAAGCACAAGCATGCACACATCACTTAAACAGTATCTAGGGTTCGATCTTCCACAAACTATGAGGGGGATGACATCGAATTCGAGGTGGAGATGGTGCTAATGTTGATGGTGATGATGATGGTGCTATAAATGTGATGGAGATGATCCCCCCTACGCCAAGGAGGAGTCGATGGTGGCAATTTCCCTCCAGCGGCTACAGCAGATCAGCCCTTTAGGAGGAGGAAGAAGGGTTCCACCCCCGCCACTGCCTCAGAAAATTATAGGAAAATTAGGGCATCCCTTTTTCCTTGATACGGAGTCGTCCGTAAGAAGACGGAGGCGAGGCGACCACCAAGGGCCAAACGGGCCTGGGTGGCGCGGCCTGCCAGGGTGGTTGCGCCACCTAGTCTCATTTGAGCCTCGTCGATCCTCTCGTGTCCTACTGCCTCTCCAGGTGCTTCTCATGACAAAATATTAACATTGTAAAGATCTTCGATCAAAATACGAAAACAAGAAATTTTCTGTCTCCCGGAAATTAAATACCAAAAAAGGACTTTGTAGGAAAGTCCCGGAAATCATCTAAAAATGCATGAATAATGGATGATTGATGCAAATAACATTATAAACTAGTCCTATATGATGCAAAAATGCACGTATCATATGCATCAAGAACAGGATTTGTTCTTCCATGTGACAGAAAGATACTCTGAGCCCACTCGGTGAGATTTCATCCAATGTTGTAACATGTGACTAGGTCACGGGAATAGAATATCACGGAACGAGTAAATGGAAATCTCGGTAACAAGATTAAACTAGGTATGGAGATGCCGACGATCAAGTATCGGATATTGCAAGTATCACAAAAATAAAAGGAATAGGACATCGACGTTTGTGGTTCAATGACAAAAGTCCATCGAGTGAATACATAGGGATCTTCACGGATATCCAGATCCGATTGATGATCATTTATCGGAGAGGAGTCTTGGTAATGTCTAGAGCATTCCCTAACCGTAGGGTAATACATTTAAGAGTGCAATGACATTAAGATGTAATCTGGAATTGTCAAAGTGTTGACAGGAGGAAGCCAGAAAAGTTCCGCGGACATCGAAAGTTGCTCGGAGGGTTCCGGAAGGATTTTCAGAGCTATGGGGAATTAAATAATAAAGTAATTGATATTAATTAATGAATTAATATTAATAAAACAATATTTAATTAATTAAAAAGTAGCCCACCCTAAATGGGCCCCTCCCGGTGAGGAGCCCATTAAACCCTAGGCCGTCCTTATTGGATTAAGCCCTAGGGCGCCATGGGCCATGGGCCCAGGGCCTAGCGACCAAGGGCTAGGGTTTTTGGGGGTAGGTGAGCAGCCCTAGCGCATGCTCCCTCCCTCCCTAGCCGCCAGCTCTAAGGATTGCTTGGTGCATGGGTAAGCTCTCCCCCCATCCCCCTATATAAATGCCCACTTGGAGGAGAGTTTGACACAAGTGGATTGAGGGAGTTCCTTAGAAGAGCTCTCCTCTCCCCACCATGCGCCTCCCGTCCCCTCTCTCTCTCTTTCTCTCTATCTCTCGTGTGGCTCCCCGAAGGTCTGCGTAGGAGCGAGGGTGACTCCACCGCTGCACGACGAAGTGCTGCGGGAATTTCGGATTAGATCCAAACTGATCGACTTCCGCAATCTCGGCTGGATCTGAGATCTGGAAGGAGTCATCATGCACCATATGTGTACAAGTACTACGAGGTGCTGCACATGTGGCACTAAGTCATCACGCCGATATTGTCACACGGGCATCGTGGCGTTGAGATCTTTACGACCTTCAGGTCGGCTACATCGGTGATACATCTAAAACGTATCTACTTTCCCAAACACTTTTGCTGTTGTTTCTTCTCTAATTTGTGTGTTTTGAATACAACTAACACGGACTAACGCTGTTTTTGGCAGAATTGCCCTAGTGTCTTGTTTTTGTGCAGAAATCCAACTTTCAGGAAAAATCCCGAAAAATATTGTAAAAATCCTATTTTACGAGAAGATCCACGGACCAGAATACGAGACGGAGGGGGGCCACGAGGGGCTCACACCCCCTGGCGGCGGGCCAGGCCAGGCCGCGCCAGGGGGTGGTGAGGCCGCCTCAGCCATCGCCTCGACACCTCCTTCCGTCTACATATACCCTCTAACCTAAAAATATCGAGGGTTCGACGTTTTTCCCAGATAGAGTTCCGCTGCGCCGCCACCATCACAAACCACGATTCGGAACCAGAAACTCCGTTCTGGCACCCTGCCGGGATGGGGATTTGGAGGAGATCTTCATCATCATCACCGACGTCTCTCCATCAACCATCCATGACTCCCCCATCCATGTGTGAGTGATTCCCGCTGTAGGCGAAGGGGATGGTAGGGATTGGATGAGATCATTCATGTAATTTGCTATGAGATTGTTAGGGCATGGTGCCTAGTATCTATTGTTAGTGCTTATGACATTGTTGCAACTTGTGTGCTTAATTCTTGTCACTTTGGGCCCGAGTGCCATGATCTTAGATCTGAACTTGTTATTGTTTTATGATGACAATTGTTGTTTATGATCTTACCTGCAAGTTGTATACACATATCGTTGTCCGGAACCCGAGGCCCCAAAGTGACAGAAATTAGGATAATCGAAGGGGATGGCTATGATGTGAGGATCACATGTGTTCACTGTGTGTTAATGCTTTGCTCTGGTACTCTATTAAAAGGAGTACCTTAATTACCAGTAGATTCCCTTGAGGCCCCGCTGCAAACGGACTGGTAGGACAGAAGATGTCGTGCAAGTTTCTCATTGCGAGCACGTATGACTATTTACGGAACACATGCCTATGGTTGTTTAGTACTAGGATGCTTTATCATTACTTATCTGCAATTTCCCATGTCTTGATTATTACATGAATTATCTTATCCATGCAATGCCCGTATCCCTATGCCTACAGTATTTAATCCTATTGTTTACTATTGATACCATTACCGTCTTTATTTTACTATTGCTGTTACTATTTCACTACTGCCACTGCTATAAAACTGTTGCTACTGATAAACTGCTGCAAGTAAGTTTGTTTTCAGGTGCAGCTGAATTGATAACTCATCTGTTAAGGCTTATAAATATTCTTTGGCTCCCCTTGTGTCGAATCAATAAATTTGGGTTTTACTTCCCTCGAAGACTGTTGCGATCCCCTATACTTGTGGGTCATCAGTCGGCTTCATCATCAACGCCTGTGCAGGGGCGTAATCCCCGCGATCGGTCTCCGAGGGTACGTCATCGATCTCTAGTTAATTGTTACAATATTACTCGTAGATAGATATTGGGCAATTCGGGGTTGCGTAACGAATAAATTTTTTGTTCTTTGCACCGAATCCCAACAGCACCTGGGATTTTGTCTCTCCTCCCCCTCGATGTTCGTCCCATCACATGTAAGTGGGTCTACAAGATTAAGACCGTCTCCGATGGATCTCTTGAGTGCTACAAAGCGCATCTTGTGGCTCATGGTTTCCAGCAGGAGCAGGGCCATGATTATGATTAGACTTTTGCCCCTGTGGCTCATATGACCACTATGCGCACTCTTCTTGCCATGGCACTGTGTCTAAGCTTGATGTTCAGAATGCTTTTCTCAATGTGAGTTGTGAGAGAAGGTCTACGTGCAGCCTCCTCCAAGCATGGTTTGTCGTCTTCGGCACTCTCTTTATGGCATGAAACAGGCCCCTCGCGCCTAGTTTGAGCGCTTCTCCTCTGTGGTGACCGCTGCTGGTTTCTCCCCCAATGCCCATGATCCCGCTAAGTTTTTTCACACTTCTCCTTGTGGGCGTACCCTTCTCCTTCTCTATGTTGATGACATGATTATCACCGGCGATGAGTCTGAGCATATTGCCTTTGTTAAGGCTCGTCTTTGTGTGTAGTTTCTTATGACTGATCTCGGCCCTCTTTGCTACTTACTTGGGATTGAGGTTTCCTCCACTTTTGATGGATTTTATATCTCCCAGGATAAGTATATCCAGGATCTCCTTGCTCATGCTGCTCTTGGTGATGAGCGCACTGTTGAGACTCCTATGGAGCTCAATGTTCATCTTCGTGCTTCTGATGGTGATCCTCTCCCTGATCCGATGATGGCTTGCAAGTAACAGCTCGTTGGGAACCCCAAGAGGAAGGTATGATGAGCACAGCAGCAAGTCTTCCCCCAGTTGTGAAACCAAGGTTTATCGAACCAGTAGGACAAAGCCAAACTTCAGAAGGTGATGCTTGCTAGCTTTGCGACACTCTAGACAATGGCGCCTGAAATATTGTTGGTGCGTCTTCACCTAGCAGCAACGTGAAACCTGCACACAACACAACCAAGAACTTTGCTCCCAACTTACGATGAGGTTGTCAATCTCACCGGTTTGCTGTAAACAAAGGATTGAGCGTATCGAGTGGTAAAAGGGTAATAGTATGCAAGTAAAAGTAAACACTGCGAGTAAAAGTAAAACAGTATAGCAATGTAAAGGAAATTGGACCGGGGTCCATAGTTCATTAGCGGTGTCTCTCCATAAGATAAATAACAACATGCTGGGTAAACAAATTACAGTTGGGCAATTGATAGAATAAAGATAACGTGCATATGTCATGAGGATCACTATGAGATTCACTCTGGGCATTACGACAAAATACATACACTGTAATCCAACTACATCTATGACTAATAATCCACTCGCGGGGAGTCGTCCGAGTACCCCTTGAGTATTAAGTTGCGAACAACGAATAACTGCATTAAGCAAAGTGCGTAAAGTAAACAAAGCAAATGTCCTTGGACACAAGAATTTTGTTTTATCCCTAGTGGCAACAGCACATCTACAACCTTAGAGGTTTCTGTCACTCCCCCAGATTACTAGAGGCATGAACCCAACTATCGAGCATAAATACTCCCTCTTGGAGTCACTAGCATCTACTCGGCCAAGATATCTACTAGCAACGGAGAGCATGCAAGATCATAAACAACATAGAGATAACATAAAGATATATGATTCAGCACATCAACTTAACATAGTACCAATACTCATCGGATCCCAACAAATACAACATGTATGATTACATAAAGATGATCTTGATCATGTAGGGCAGCTCACAAGATCTAAACATGAAGCACATGGTGGAGAAGACAACCATCTAGCTACTGCTATGGACCCGTAGTCCAAGGTAGACTACTCACACATCACTCCAGAGGCGACCATGGTGGTGGAGAAGGCCTCCGGTAGGGATTCCCCTCTCCGGCAGGGTGCCGGGAAGAGCTCCTGGATCTTCCCGATCTTGCTTCGACGACAGCGGTGGATTGCAGTATGTTTCGAGGAAAAGCGATCTGTTCTTTAGGTTTTTCCCGTCGAGGGGATTTTATAGGCGAAAGGGCAGCGTCAGGAGGCGGGCCACCTGGCCTCACCATGTGGTGGCGCGGCCAGGGGCTGGGCCGTGCCACCCTATGGTGAGCCTGGCCCCTGGCCCCCCCTCCGTCTCATCTCCAGTCTTTGTGAAGCTTTGGTAAATATAGGAGGTTTGGCTTTTGTTTCGTCCAATTCCGAGAATATTTCCTGTGTAACTTTTCTGAAACACAAAAACAGCAGAAAACAGGAAACTGGCACTGTGGCATCTCGTTAATAGGTTAGTTTTGGAAAATGCATAAAAACGTCACGAAGTGTAAAAAAACACAAAGCAAATCGTGTATAAACAAGCATGGAGCATCAAAAATTATAGATACGTTTGAGACGTATCAAGCATCCCCAAGCTTAACTTCTGCTCGCCCTCGAGTTGGTAAGTGATAACAAAAGAATAATTTTTGAGGTGACATGCACCATCACAATCTTGATCATCTATGTAAAGCATTGAGTGCTGGGATCGAAGAACTTAGAACATGGGCATAAGAGACATAATCTTGACAATAAAAACTTAGCAACCATGTTATAACATGAAAAGAAACACAAACGAAAGATCATGCACAATGAAACAATGAAAGTCAAACGTGTGTTCAAATCATATGGAAAAACATATCAAGTGGTTTTCAGCTTGTCCTTCATGGAATAGCAAAACATAGATGCATATGACACCTTCAAGTTTAAGAGGGCGACTAGATAAAAATAATTTAAGAACAAGTGAAACCATAATCATGAATCAATGAATGATAAACTTTGGGACTATGCACATTAAACTCAGAATGGCAACTATGCTCTCTTTGACGGTGCATAAAGGTAGAAGGTGGAGACTCAACATAAAAGTAAAAGAAAGGCTCTTCGCAGAGGGAAGTAGTGATTGCAAGTTTTATAAACATTCAAAAATTATGGTACTTACTAGCTTTGAGCTCTTATTGCCCCCATCATAGGCATCTTGAATGGTTAAATTTTAATGCGAGTACAATTATGAGCATATGCTTAACAAATCATAAGTTGAAAACCTCGTGTCCCATGAAGTACGAATACCCAAACCTCATGCTACTCGACTTAGGGTCCCAAGCAAGCTCTTGTCATTGTAAGTATATACGTATCATCGAGAACCACCAACGGGGTACCTCCTTGCCCGATGACATGGAACAAGCCCACATCAAAATGACAGGACAAACAAACAATGAGCACCTCGGCATCTCTTTTATATACCATTGGTATAGCTTTTTATTATGAGATGCGTCGTCGAATGTCCACTATGGGCATGCTATAAATTTCCACCATGAATGATGCATGGCTTAGATTAGCGGCCGAGGCGTTTCTCTAACACATATACAAACTCCATGATCCCACAAGATTCCCAACTTATTTCACATCGCGAGTATCCATAAACAAAAGATCACGATATCAACTCAAATAAGAGAAAGTGCAATGTTGAAAGCTTGCCCCATGACGGCATGGCTGGGCTAATTTCCAACTTACAACTTGCAAGCATAATGTCAACATAAGAGAGCCACAATGTCAAAATTTTAAAAGCGAGAAAAGTAAAGTGTGCCATCAGGTTTGTGAGAGCTTTACTGACTAATTTTCACATAACACCAAAAGAGTTCAATTCGAAGAATAGATAAAAGCAAGTCAAATGTACTTGGAATAGCAAATTGCTAATAGGTATGTATGGTGGACACATTGGAATAACTTGGTATTTGGGAGTTGGATGCACGAGTAGAGCTCATACTCAGTACAAAATGAGGGCTAGCAAAAGACTGGGAGCGACCAACTAAGAGAGCAATAACGGCCATAATCATGTATAGCGACAAAACATCATTAAAAGAAGCATAAAATGGCATCACAAGTCAAAAACCAAATGACCATAAAGGTTTATGGCGACTTTGTAAGAGTCAAACATGTTATAAGCATGCACCAAGTCAACCCAAATAAAGCATCAAGGAGAAAACCAAATAAATGCTTCCATATAATAAAAACAATGCATGATTTTTTTCAAAGGCTCATTAAGCAATCTCAGTCATTTGAGACAAGTCATGCTACATCAAAAACTACTAAGCATACTATCAAAATGACATCAAGGATGGCATGCAAAAGTCTAAGCCGCAGTCTAAACAAGCTCCTTTTTGTACCACTTTTTTGCATGAAACTTTTTCTCTTTTCCAACACCATTCAAACCTTTTTGAAACAACTCTTTTGATGAAAACCAACATAGACCAGTGGTCTAAATACACCTTGATGCAAAGATAAAACAAGATCTGAACAAAAATCAAGGCAAAAAACGAAAGCTAAACGCAGTTCTAGAAAAAAAGAACACTCGTTGAACGATAAGAGTGAAAAATAGAGTGTTCTTGGCAATGAAAAACGAAGTTCATCTCCTCCAAAAAAAAATTTTGGGGTCCAACCATTTATTGCAGCAAATAAAACAAAAGAAAACTTAAAGCAAAAGTAAAGACGCTCCAAAAAAACGCATTGAATGTGAATCAATAAAAATATAGTGTGTTCAAAGGTGACCTGATTTTTGCCGATGAAGAAGGGGTGCCTCGGGGGCATACCCAAGCTTTGACGCTTGTACCTCTTGGATATTTCTTGGGGTGACATGGTCATCCTCAAGCTTGAGCTTTTGTCCATACTTCATCTCATCTCATCACTCTCCAATCCCTAGACTTGAAAACTTCCTTTATACAAAACTTCACACAATTCTATTAGGAACGTTAGCATAAGTATAATAGTAAATCAACCCTTTTTGGTTCATTTTCAAACTCAAAAACACCACATATAAATCATATACTACTGTAGTAACTTCCTCAAAAGTTTCGTGATCAAAAGAACTAAAAAAGAAAGTGATCGAGAGGCAAACACAAGTGCAAAAATAATGAAAGTTTGTATATAGCCTGGGGCATATGCTCAAGAAATTTTAGATCAAAAATATATTCTGAGAATTTTCACGATTTTTTACGGTGCAGCGCAGAAATCTGTTTCAGGACAGCAACTTCCCCAAATCTTACCTCCCTCAAATTAGAGGCTCTTCTTGGCACAACAACGAAATAAAAATGATAAGGAGAGGTCATTACAGTAATAATAACTTCCAAGACTCAAATAAAAGAAAAAGTACTGAAAATAAAACATTGGGTTATCTCCCAAGAGTGCTTTTTTAACGCCTTTGAGTTAGACTCAGTAATTTAAGAAGATGCTCACATAAGAAATATGAATGGAAGCCAAAAAGAGCATCAAGGAGCAAATATAAAAAACATTTAAGTCTAACCCACTTCCTATGTATAGGAATCTTGTAAGAAAATAAATCAAAGAAGCACATAGTCACAAGTATGGGTTGATAAAACAAGCGCAACTTCAGAACTTTCAATATAAAGAGAGGTGTTTTAGTAACATGAGAATTCCAACAACCATATTTTTCTCTCTCATAATAATTTTCAGTAGCATCATGAACAGACTCAACAATATAAATATCACACTCACCCTCCTTTGTTAAGCATGGAGGGCGATCAAATAAGGTATTAGTTAAAGAGTTACTCTTATTGGGAGGTAGATATGGGTAACTCCATTCTTCCTCCTCTTGATCATCACTCTCCTCCTCTTTTTCATCCAATGAGCTTCCAGTCTCAGCAATTTCTCCTTCTATAGGCTCCTTCAAGGCACTAGTCTCTTCTGTTGGAGAGCATCTATTAAGATATTTAAGAATATAGTCATTTTCTTCCTTGTAATTATCAAAACAAAATTTAAGTATATCATAAACCTCATATTTATAAGGTGCATCATCAGTATTTTCAAGCAAATAAGCAAGTTCGAATGCACCCTTCCAAGCAATAAATTCTTCAATTTGTTCCACATCATAAAAGTCATAATTTCCATTAATATAAGAAGATATGGTAACATCATCGTTATACTCACATTGAAAAGGGAGGTGTTTATACCTCCTACAGCAACAAGATCTATCAAAACAATAAGTAACATTATAAGTAGAGCACGTGTTTCTAGCAATGATATACAATCTATTAATTTGTTCCCATAAGTATTTCCCTTTTTGTGACAAGCGGTGTTCCTCATAATATTTCTGATGTTCTTCCGTGAACCCACCATGCCAAAAAGATTTAGTTTCAAAGAAATCAACCATTGATAGAAAGCATGATAAAGCAAGACAATAACAGACCAACAAAAATAACAACTATAGAAGTTACTAATTTTTTTGTATTTTTGATAAAACGATGCAAGCAAAAATAAAATAAAGCAAAACAAAAACAAAGTAAAAGATTGAGCGTGAGAGACTCCCCTTGCAGAAATCTTCTTTCTCCCCGGCAACGGCGCCAGAAAACTCGTTGATGGCTTGTAAGTAACAGCTCGTTGGGAACCCCAAGAGGAAGGTATGATGAGCACAGCAGCAAGTCTTCTCTCAGTTGTGAAACCAAGGTTTATCGAACCAGTAGGAGAAAGCCAAACTTCATAAGGTGATGCTTGCTAGCTTCACGACACTCCAGACAATGGCACCTGAAATATTGTTGGTGCGTCTTCACCTAGCAGCAACGTGAAACCTGCACACAACACAACCAAGAACTTTGCTCCCATCTTACGATGGGTTGTCAATCTCACCGGTTTGCTGTAAATAAAGGATTGAGCGTATCGAGTGGTAAAAGGGTAATGTGGTATGCAAGTAAAAATAAACAGTGCGAGTAAAAGTAAAACGGTATAACAATATAAAGTAAATTGGACCGGGTCCACAGTTCACTAGCGGTGTCTCTCCATCAGATAAATAACAATACCCGAATTCTTGGTAACGCACGCGCGATAAAACGATGGCGTTGTCGCACGCTGTGCGACCGTACGATGGAAGCGATCAGTGCGTCGTCGCGTGGGCGCGTCCTAGGCGCTGGGCCAGGTGCTGAACTCCTCCCCCATTCCTCTCTCTCTCCTAGTTTGAGCGGAACGACGGAGAGGCTGTTGAGGTTTGGACCGGAGGAAACACGTCTCGTTCTCGTTCCCCCGACGCCGGACGCCGGACGCGTCCCGCGCCCCACCCTTGCCGGCGGCTGCGTCCCGTTCCGTCCGTTCTGGCCGACCGCGTCCTATCCCCCCTCACCTGCCGCTGGCCACTGTGGTCGGCCGCATCCCAATCGCACGTCCCCTTGCTGCTGGCCGCTGTGACCGGCCACCACCACGAGCTACCCCCGAAGACCCCCGCCGCTGCGCTGCCAAACCATGTCCGGCGCGTCTACCGTCCTCATCTGCTCCCTGGCACGCCGGTTGCAGTCGAGATGGCCGCAGCTGTAGCACCATTAGGCCTGAGAGGAGATTGGGGGAGGGAGGAGGGGGCTGCTGCGGTCATCAATCGGCATCGCCAGTGATGGTCCAGTCCCAAGAAGACTATTGCAGTTGTCGGTCGTCGGCATCGCCAACATGGGGTGGAACGGCGTCTCGTCGGTGGAAATTGGTTTAAAGGAGGCGGGAGATGCTCTACACGTGAACGACAGCGGCAAAGGGTAAAAGGAGGAGGACCGTGGCCGGAATCAGCGCTAGGGGCAGTTTGACGGGATAACAATGGGGAATATGGAGGTAGGAGAAGATAACGGTGAGAGATAGCATATACGGGCGGGTCCCACATGTACTTGCCCAATAATGCTATTTTGTTGCCTAATAATATCGATTTGTTGCCAATAATACCAATTTATCTGTATTTGCCTAATAATACAAACTAATTGTCTAAACTTACTATAATTGCTCAAAAGATAAGCTACCCTTTGCTAGCCGTACATGGTAGAAATCTGAAATTGTGTATGGATGTTATTCTATGAAGTTGTGCACCATAATTGCACTGCGGGCATCAAAGACCAAAGTTGCTCTGTCACGCACCGAAGTTGCTCTGTTGGCTCCATAATTGTTTTGTGAGCTGTCACGCATCTAAATTACTCCATCGGGCATCAAAATTGCTCCACCTGACATAACAATTGCTCCACCAAACTTGCGTATATGGGCACCAAATTGCATGTCAGACACCAAAGTTTCAATTTTATCCTTTGTCGCGCACTAGAATTGTGTCGCCAGGCACCCAAATTGCCCTAGGCACCAACATTGCATCGTCGAGCAGCAATGTTGTGTAATCGACACGAAATTTGCTCTGTTGGGCACCAAAGTTGCGTTCCTAGACACCAAATGTATCGTCGAACACCAAAATTGCTCTATTGGTCACCAAAGTTGCGTTCCTAGGCACCAAATATGTCGACGAACACCAAAATTTGGAATGCCATGCACAATACTTATTGTATCGTGCACCAATGTTGCGCCATCTGACACGGCATCGGGCACCAAAATTACTCTGTCGCACACCAAAGTTGCTCTATCGGGCAAATATCAAAAGAACCAATAATCATTATTACACTCCAAGAAAAAGATTGAGCTACATGGTGAAAATCGTCTACAAAGATGTGTACAAAAGGTATTGTAGGCAACTTAGTTAATGTGAAAGGCAAAATTGGAAGTACTACAGGCTATTTATTCACGCTGATAAGCAACTACAGGAAAGCGAAATGGAGAGGAGAACGTGAGCGGCAAAATGCAATCGTACAGAAGTTTCCTACTGCAGATACGAAGTTGCTTACCGCTAGTTGCAAACTTGCACGCCCATGATACCACAGTGGTAAAGTTGTCTGAAGCAAAGTTACCGGTAGTTGCACTAAAGTTGCCTTATGATGCCACAATGTTGTGTAACGTTGATCTTAAATTGCATACCGCTTCAGTAAAGTTGTCTAAGACAACACTAAGTTGCCTTGTACTGCTTCGAAATTGCTCACCACTGATCTGAAGTTGGCCTACCTCCGATTAGAGGAGTAGCTATTTTTTTAGATAGTAGCCTAACAACACATAGTAGTTGTAAATTCTGCCTATTTTTATTGTGTAACATGCTATATTAGTTGCACAGTTACATCATTTAATAATACAATAGTTTCCCACCAAGGACGAACGCCGAGAGGCATGACTTGTCGGTAGTTCTCTATCAAGATCCTGGTCCTCAAGCAAAGCTTATGGGGTCAGCATCGCGGCGTCGATGGGAGGAGCTAGAAGGGGTTAAACTGGAAGGGGTTGCCTGGCACCGCGGTCGGGGCGGCCGCTGCTTCTAGGCGACAATGACAATGGGGATGGTGGATAATTGTGTGGAGGTGGCGTTCGGACCGTGCTTGGGATCCGTCGGGTCGCGTCTGAAGGAAGAGGAGACCATGAGCGACAAAAGGCGGTAGTACAATTTTCCTACTATAGATACGAAGTTGCCTATTGCTAGTTGTAAACTTGCATGCCCATAATACCACAGTGGTAAAGTTATCTGAAGCGAAGTTACCGGTAGCTGCACTAAAGTTGCCTTGTGATGCTACGAAGTTGTCTAACGTTGATCTCAAATTGCATACCTATAGTGCAAAAAAGGAACTAGTACATCACAAGTTGAACAACTAACTTCACTACCATGGGTAGGTGCGCTGTTTGACTCGCCTGCCCTGGCTCCACCCATGTTCTTCTCGGCAGATCAGCCCAGAGTGTCTTCCCCTGCTACCATGGCCCAGGCCGGCTCCACCGCTCCCATCCCAACGTGAGTCGTGCCATGCCTATTTGCGCCTTTATCGACGTGCGTGTGGGACACGCGACAATGCCTTGCCCGCTCTAGCAGCTGGCCCGACCACGCAAGGAATTGGACCGACCATGACACACGCCGGCAAGGCCAGGACCTCGAGCGCCTAGGATGGCTGGCTGAAGTGAAGTTGCCTACAACTGCACTGAAGTTGTCTCGTGCTATTGTGAACTTGCCTTCCCCTGCCGCAAAGTTTCCTTCATCTCCACTAGATTCAAAGGTTCTAATTAATGGTTATTTATAAAGAATGACCCTAGTGTAATAAAAAAAATATAGAGATTGGGTCAACTGACCCCAATGATAATGGATATATCTTCACTAATTAGTGCTAATTAATTCTTATTTATAGATAATTACCCTAGTGTAATAAAGAAAATAAAGAGATAACCCCCACTGACATATCTTTCTAGGTTCATCCCATAGTTGCCAGGTTCGGGATCGGTGGCGTGTTCCGCGATCCGGGGTCGATCGACCCGGATCGAGGGTCGGGAACGCGAGTGGATCGATACAATTCGCTTTTGGGTCGCGATTCTGTTCGTGTGCGTTATGTTTCCATATTAGTCTTGATTCTGGGCTCTCTCATATATATTTGGGCTTATTTAGGCTTATTAATACCCTTAATTCTAAGTGTCATATTTGGGCCTATTAATATCCTCAATTTCAAGCATCATATTTGGGCTTATTAATACCATTGATTCTGCCTCATCGATCCAAACAAAAGTGGATCGCGATCCCCGATCCAACTTGGCGTACCAGAGATGTGTACCCCTGACCGATCCTTGTTCGCCGGCATGTCGAACCCCGTTCCGCGATCCCGTTCCTCGATCCGGACGATCCGGTTCGCTGGCAACTATGGTTCATCCTTGACCGGATTCGAGGTTCTCCCAATGAAGGAGCAAATGGTCGGGTGAATTCCCGATGCACCTCCCCGAATAGGGGCAAACTTTCTTGCAAGTGTCCTACTAGAGTTCATGAGTGGCTCTTAGGACTTACTGAGGACCACTCTAAAACTTCTGTTGGTTGTGAAGTTTGCCTTATCGTGATGCTAAGTTACTCTTAATTGTTCCAAAGTTCTTGTCCGCTGTTGCATAGTTTCCCCCGATAACAACATAGTTTCTTGAAGTTGTGTACCACTGAAATATAGTTGCTTGCCGCTGAAGTGAAGTTGTCTAGTGTTGTTATAAAGTTTCCTACTTCTATTTCGATGTTGCCTACCACATGTGTACATCTTGTTTCTTTGTCATGTACCGAAGTTAACTCGTCGCGGAGCAAAGTTGCTTTTTTAGTGGATGTGAAGTTTATCACCACTATTTTTGTAATATCGGGGGGCAAATGTCAGATGACCCGATACCTCGGGCTATATAAGTAGACATCATTGGTGGCAAGGGGGATGCCACTCTCGATAACGTCGTTGCTGCTGTCGATCATGACCTAATATTTTTGAACTATATCATTGGCAACTCATAGTGTTGTTGCAAACTTTCCTACCGTAGTTGTGAAGTTTCTGTCATAGCACAAAAGTTGCTTTTAGTCATTATGAAGTTGTCTACTGTTGTTACGAAGTTGCCTACATTATAGCAATTGCCTACTATTGCAGTTAAGTTGCCTACGATGCGGTGAAGTTGCCTACCGCTAAAGCGTAGTTGCTCACCATTGCCACGTAGTTGCCTAATGCTGCTGCAAAGTTGCCTATCATAATGACAAAAAAAAATCCAACCGAAGATGAAGGCCGAGGGGCGTAATCCGTCGGCGGTTCTCTACCATGGTCTAGGTCCGCAAACAATGCTTATGGGATCATTCTCCTAGCGCCAATAGGATGAGCTGAAAGGGGTTGAACCAGAAAGGAGGTTGCCTGGCGCCGCGGCAGGCGATTGGTAAGCAACAAACTATAGTAATTAAGCAACTACTCCCTCCGTTTCAAAATATAAGATGTTTTAGCTTTGTGAAGCAAATGTATTTAGACATCTTTTAGTGTGTAGGTTCACTCGAATACACACACTAAAACATGTCTAGATACATTTGCTTCACAAACCTAAAACATCTTATATTTTGAAACGGGGGGAGTATTATTAACTAATGGAGTTGAACAAATTTTAACAACTTTATAACTACCGACGACAGCTTTACACGTGCGATAGGCAATTATCATCAAAAATCCTCAGTGGATTTTACCTTTGTAATCTTCGCAACTACCCAAACAGACACAATCTAAATCAATTCCAACCTCAGTTTACA
Source organism: Dactylis glomerata (assembly GCA_007115705.1). Lineage (NCBI taxonomy): Eukaryota > Viridiplantae > Streptophyta > Magnoliopsida > Poales > Poaceae > Dactylis > Dactylis glomerata. The sequence continues at coordinate 3,082,084 of QXEO01000531.1, read as the reverse complement.
TACACGAAAATTCTACACATAATCCACATGAAGAAGCTAAGTAGGCACTTGGGAATCTGCAGTGGAGTCGCGGTGCCCAGCCATGCACGGGATGGCGGTGACCTCCACGCAACGAAGCCAAAAGCTAGCGCAGCAAGTTTGTAATCCTATCCTTATCCCCTCTACTCCTGTCGTATCCATCCCCAGCGGACAGCCTGGCAGCACGTCGTTCTCCTCAGTCCTCACCTGGTGATCCGCAGCCTCCATGCTGCATCGCTAGCGCACGCTCGCCTCCTAGCGCCGGCCGACCAGGTCTGCCTCCAAGAGTTTGGTCAGCGGGTCTGGATAGAGCAGGCAGACCGCCGAGGTAAATGGGAGCTCCGCCGGCGGCTGGGTGATGGGGCGGTCAAGGCGAGCAGGTCAACGGCGAGTTCAGGGACAAGCGCTAGTGGTCCTTGTCCTCGATGCAAGAGGAGCAGGGGTGGCGCTGCAGAAGCTCGATGCAGGGCTTGGGATGGCCGAGACGGAGGCCGGTATTGGTGGTTTTTCCCCTGACGGATCTCGATGGAGGCCACGGGCGGCACGAGGAAGCCGGCGGCAGCGATGGGAGTCGATGAACCTGGCCGGCGGCCGGCGCTCGTTGGAGGGGAGGCCGGTGGCTGGGGCGAGCGCGGTTGGCCGGGGCAGCGCGCACGGCCAGCGGGGAGGCGCTCGTGGCCGGTGCAGGGCGTGGGATGGATGCCCGATTATGGAACGGGACCTTTGACGCTTCCTTTCCTTTTTTGGGCGTGCGATGGATCCTATCGCATGTCGCACGTGCGATGCCTAGACTTGTCCATAACAATATGCTGGGTAAACAAATTACAGTTGGGCAATTGATAGAATAAAGATAACGTATATATGTCATGAGGATCACTATGAGATTCACTCTGGGTATTACGACAAAATACATAGACCGTAATCCAACTGCATCTATGACTAATAATCCACTCGCGGGGAGTCGTCCGAGTACCCATTGAATATTAAGTTGCGAACAACGGATAACTGCATTAAGCAAAGTTCGTAAAGTAAACAAAGCAAATATCCTTGGACACAAGAATGTTGTTTTCTCCCTAGTGGCAACATCACATCGACAACCTTAGAGGTTTCTGTCACTCCCCCAGATTACTAGAGGCATGAACCCAACTATCGAGTATAAATACTCCCTCTTGGAGTCACTAGCATATACTCGGCCAAGATATCTACTAGCAATGGAGAGCATGCAATATCATAAACAACATAGATATAACATAAAGATATATGATTCAGCACATCAACTTAACATAGTACCAATACTCATCGGATCCCAACAAACACAACATGTATGATTACATAAAGATAATCTTGATCATGTAGGGCAGCTCACAAGATCTAAACATGAAGCACATGGTGGAGAAGACAACCATCTAGCTACTGCTATGGACCCGTAGTTCAAGGTAGACTACTCACACATCACTCCAGAGGCGACCATGGTGGTGGAGAAGGCCTCCGACAGGGATTCACCTCTCCGGTAGGGTGCCGGGAAGAGCTCCTGGATCTTCCCGATCTTGCTTCGACGATGGCGGCGGCTTGCAGTATGTTTCGAGGAAAAGCGATCCGTTCTTTAGGTTTTTCCCGTCGAGGGGATTTTATAGGAGAAAGGGCAGCGTCAGGAGGCGGGCCACCTGGCCTCACCATGTGGTGGTGCGGCCAGGGGCTGGGCTGCGCCACCCTATGGTGAGCCTGGCCCCTGGCCCCCCTCCGTCTCATCTTCGGTCTTCGCGAAGCTTTGGTAAAAATAGGAGGTTCGGTTTTTTTTCGTCCAATTCCGAGAATATTTCCTGTGTAACTTTTCTGAAACACAAAAACAGTAGAAAACAGGGAACTGGCACTGTGGCATCTCGTTAATAGGTTAGTTCCGGAAAATGCATAAAAACGCCACGAAGTATAACAAAACACAAAGCAAATGGTGTATAAACAAGCATGGAACATCAAAAATTATAGATTCGTTTGAGACGTATCATCCGACACGCTATATCATCATCTTGTTGGGAACCTTATCTATCTTCCTATCACTCACCCAGATATATTCTATCCTATACATATTCTGAGTCAGTTTGTCTCTGCTCCCACCTCGATTCACAATAGTCATCTCCTTCATGTTCTTCACTATCTTCGAGGCACGATCACCCTACTCTGATGCTATGTGGGCTAGTGATCCTTCAGATCGCCGCTCCCTTTTGGCCTACTGCGGGTTTCTTGGTGGTTCTCTCATTGCATGGAAGACGAAGAAATAGACCGTCGTTTCCCGCTCGAGTGCAGAGGCTGAGTTGAGAGCTATGGCCAGTTTGACGGCAAAGGTGACTTGGTTATGATGGTTATTGGAGGATTTTGGTGTGTCTATCACTACACCGACCTCCCTATTGTCAGACAGCACAGTACATGTGCTATCAACATTGCACGAGATCCGGTGAAGCATGAGCTCACCAAACACAAAGGTGTTGATGCCTCGTTTGTGCGCACTACTGTGCAGGATCGGATTCTCGCTCTTCAGTATGTGCATTGGCGAATTTCTTCATGAAGGCAGAGACTAGAGCGCAGCATGGGTTGTTTCTATCGAAACTCAGTGTTGTTGATCCATCTTGAGTTTGAGGGGGGAGGGGGGGCATGTATAGTCTAGTTTTCCTATTTCCTCGTAGTATAAGGAGTTCTTTGCATATTGTTCACATACATGTATTGATCTTTGCCCCCCTCGGAATGATAGTTGCTCATTCTCTAACAGTTAGTACATTATGCCGATCTCAAAGGAAAAAACTTCCTTATGTCATCTACTCGTTCATCCTCATGATGCACTACAGTCCCGCCCCCTTGAGCATGGGGCCGAAGAAGTGCTTGGACTTGCTGAACTTATCATTATTTTGGCGGATGCAAAGTTTTGTGAAGTTGTCGTTGGATGATATACTGCTTAAAATTCTCACAAATTGTCTCTTTATCTTTCTAAATGATCTTTTTATTTTTTTTCTAACCGGGCTAAACCCCTTTCCATTAAATGTTTAACAGAAATACGTTGTTCACTACAACAACATATAGAGATGGAAATGAAAGAAACAGAAAATTGACTTTGGGCACTAGCAGGAAACCCGTTGTCAGTATTCGACCTCGAACGGGGCAAAATCCCACTCTAGATAGGTTTCAGTCAGCGAGATTAATTACAGTCTTCATTCACCAAGTTGAGCAGGAACCTGCTCATCATTCACCCTGGATCGCTTGCAACATCAGTCGCACTTTCATCATCTCTCGAGTTCCATTAATCGTTGTCTCCTTGTCCTTGCCAGTTTGGAAACCTGCCCAGTCTAAATAATTGGGCTGTGTTTTACAAAATCAGAGTATCGCAATACTATAGTATATAACGTGTGCGCATCATACAATACCACACCACAGTATAATGATACTCCCTCCGACCACTAATACCTGCCTCTGACATGATGTATCTAGACATATAGTATTTTGTAACATTAACAAAACCATGGGGTGTCTGTCAACTGCAGTTTTTGGCATAGTATTTTGCCACCTTTTTGAATGCCGTTGGGCAGCTGGTTAGCATGAGCTTCATTTCTGGCAAATCTGGAAATAAATATACACTGAAGAATCGTAAAATAAGACATGATGCTGTTCATTCTCTGTAATCACAGAGTTAAATAAAACGTGCTAATCTTACGACTAGTATGCATTATTAAGCAATGCAAAATCTCTAAGAAAAACTCTTCTTTTTTGCTTCTCAAGCACCAACTTAAAGCAGCCAACGACATGTCGAAGAACAGGTGATTTCTACTCGTCCATCCTCATGACACAGCGCAGTCCTTCCCCATTGAGCATGAGGTCAAATGCTGTGTTGATTATTAAGCAATGCAAGATCTCTAAGAAAAACTCTTCTTTTTTCTTCTCAAGCACCAACTTAAAGCAGCCAACGACATGTCGAAGAACAGGTGATTTCTACTCGTCCATCCTCATGACACAGCGCAGTCCTTCCCCATTGAGCATGAGGTCAAATGCTGTGTTAATCTGCGAGAAAGGCACGCTGTGTGTGATGAACTTCTCCAGATCTAGCTCCTTCCTCATGTACATCTCGACAACTTCGGGAAGGTCGGTACGCGGCTTGTAGTTGCCGAAGAAGGTGCCTTTCAGGGTCTTCTCGTTGAGGAAGTTCATCGGGTGTGTCTTGAACACCGCCTCCTTGTGCGGGACGCCCACCAACACGGCCACACCCCAACCCTGCATCCAAAGGATTTCAGGTTTCAGTTTAAAGCAGAATAGGCATCACGCAAAAATGGAGTAATTATACATATGTGTATTGAGAAATATATTACATCATGAACACATTCGAAGGCAGAGATCATGGCGCTGATGTTGCCGGTACACTCGACGGCACTGTCGACTCCACCATTGGTCATCTCAATAAGCACCTAGAGATCATAATTTAATGGTGAGTTTTGGCACAAAGCTTGTCTTTGACATCCACAAAGGGACACATACATGCTGAGGTAAAAGAACAAACCTCTTTCACAGGCTTGGTGTGGTCTTTTGGATTCACAAAGTCAGTGCATCCAAATTTCTTTGCTGAAACATGATGGAAATGTTGTTAGATTCAGCACGCTATCCCAAATGGTTTACTAAGATGTCCTTGTTTTCTCTGAGATTGATTGTATTGTACCTTGTTCATATTTTGTAGGGTTCAAGTCCACACCAATGATCCTTGATGCCCCTGCCATCTTCGCTCCTTCCATGGCCTGATCATGTCAAAAGAACATACATCACTAACTCATTGTTTTATGGGGCACAATTTTCATCAACCTATAATATTATATTTCGGAAGATACTGATGATAGAGTTTCACTTACAGCAAGACCAACAGCTCCAAGACCAAAAATGGCCACCGTTGAACCCTTCTTCGGTTTCGCGACATTTAGGGTCGCACCAAGTCCTGAAGAAAAATAATTAATAATTAATTGAGGCCTTCTCAACATATTGAGTCATTCAAAAACAGCGGCACTATGAGCCATCTCTTACCAGTTGAGATACCACAGCTGAGAACACAAACTTTGTCGAGGGGCGCCTTTGGGTTGATCTTCGCAAGGCATCCGACATGGATCACGGTGTACTCACTGAAGGTGGAGGTACCAACGAAGCGTGGAAGATCGGTTTCCCATTGATGGTGAAGCGGGACTGTCCGTCTCCGATCATCACACCACGATCCACATTGATCCTTAGGAGGTCACACAGGTTGCTCTCCTCTGACTTGCAATGGGCACACTCCTTGCACTCACCGGCGAACACCGGAAGGACATGGTCACCTGGCACGAGCTCGGTCACGCCCTCTCCGACACTCTCTACAATGCTGCAAGGAAGAAATATGGGGAAAGAGCTATGAGAAAAGTTAAATAATGAAGAGCATCGAATATTTGAAATGCAGAAAAGAGTAAGGTGTATACAATTGACAACTGGCGAGGCATTTAGTAACTGGAAATACGTCACAGAAGGAACAATATAGTATATGTGATGTGAGTATTGTTGCTTTTGAACAACTAAATATGTCGTCAATATTTTTCTGAAGGAACTTTAATTATAATAACAAAAAGAAAGAGAGCATGGGAAAATTAATCTGCAGAACTACTAAAATTATTTCAGAAAGCACTTTATGTGAGCTCGTGTCATCGATTCTTCATATGCTTTATCCCATGGCACTAAAATATGGACACTTGCTGTGTATAGTTAGCACTATAATACGACTGACAAATGAGGATCTATGACTATAATTAGAAACCAGCCGGAATAAACTATATATTTGAATATTCAAAGATTCCACCAAGCAACCAAACTGCGACAGTATAAGATAAGAGACAGCGAGGCAGTAGTGTGATGCATACCCTCCAGCTTCGTGGCCTAAGATCCTAGGGAAAACCGGAGTTTGCCCCTGCAGAACTCAGAGCAGAAGATCACCATGTTAGTTAGCGTCAGAATTAAACGATTGAAAACCACAAAGCTAACAGACGCTGTTGTGGATACCTTGGCTTCCCAGAAGTAGACGTCAGTGTGGCAGAGGGCAGTGTAGAGGATCTTGACGCGGACTTCCATGGCCTGCGGCGGCGCCACCTGCACCTCCTCGATCGACAGCGGCTTCCCGGCCTCCCATGCCACGGCGGCTGCAGTTAACCAAGTACCAAACCAGTTAGACCTCCAGTACTCCAAACAGATCCAGAGTTTCTTCACACAGCAATCAAAATTTCATCGGAATATTTCAAGAACGAACCTTTGCACTTGATCACCTTCCCGGCGGTCGCCATTACTGACTGCTCCAAGAACTCGAAGGAAAAGATCGATGTGGTAGCTGTTTACACTACGCAGTCCGTCGATTAGACGTTGGTGAGGAAGAAAGGTCAGGCGAGCCCTGTATATATAATGGTCCGAGAGGAATTAAGCTTGGAGTGCAAGTGGGGCAATAGGAAGGATTTTCTTTTCTTGGAGAAGGTAGACGAAACAGGGGTGTCCCGCTCCGCCGCGGGTCTCTGTCCAGGGGTGCGCTCGCCTCCGCCGGTTTCAGATGTTCATCCCCGTGCGTCGTGTCGTATATGGAAATCGTAATGACATGATCAAGTGGGCGAAAGGTCAACGGAAGCCTAAACCAAAACCGGGGAAGGACCGGCGAACTTCAAAAACCAACTATGAAATCAACAGCGAGCAGCAACATCCCTGTCCTTTTGTTCGAATACTACCAGCTGCTATCTCAGAAGATACGCCGCTTTTTTAATTAAAAAAATGCCTAATTTATCAATGAAAAATCGGGCAAAAACCATAGACAACACCACAAGGCCATGCCCTCACGACACCACGGAGATAAGCCCAAGACCCAAGAACTCCAAAGCTCAAACTTAAAGAAACAACCCTACAAGATGAGACAACCAACACCACCGTCGGAGAGAAGATGTCGTGACCGTTATGAGAGAAGCGAACACAAGATGCTCAAACAATGATAAAGAAGCCAACCATGCAAGGAGCACGCAAAATCGTCAAATATCCAGGGCCACTGCTCTGACATCCAAATGCTGTGCGCCGCTTAATTTTTAGTGCATGCATGCATGGTAGATTGGTCATTTTTCGTTTTATTTTCCACCCCAAAAGATTAAGATGTCTATAGAATGTGAATCTTTTCCAGCCTACAGATCATGATGCTCATTCCACGACTAACACAAATGGACTGTGGTTGTCGGTGGGTTTAGTTGCACCCTGTCTCTACGGCGGACAGACCTTCATTGACTTTGTGTACCAGTGTCTCAACGGTGCCTTTGACTATGTAAGTGTCTTCCCATCATGATTCAACAGATACGGTCCCAAATATTTAACTTAACATTCAAACTATCTAAAATGACAAAAAAAATCTGTAAGTCGTGCATGTTCAACTATGTATTTTGGAAACTTTGGTTTCATTTAGATGAATGGAGTTATGATTAAATAGCTTTTTTGTTTTGATATAAAAAATGCAATTAAATGATAAACTAACTATTCAAATGAAATGAAACTCTAATTACTAGAATTCTCAATTGCTCTTATATGATTTACTGGAAGTTTTTCTGGACAGTTTGGATTTTGAATCCAAAATTTAGATGAACGATCACTTAAAGTCTAAAATTTTGACCGTCTGCCCGTGACTCATGCTTGCTACCCCGCTGAAAAATTACACAAGAAAGACAGAGAAAAACCGACACTAGAACAAATGCACACCAAACTCGTAGGGAAAATCGTCCGTGATATCGTGTTCGCAAAAAACATTTACAATTTATTTGCAATGTTTTATTTAGTTTGAACATTTCATTTAGGAGCTATGGGGAATCATTGACCGTGTGTGTGGAGACTTTTCTAGAGGTTGCGTCTCGACGCGTGTAGGAGATGATCTCCTTGCAGCTATATTTATGTGTCAAACGTACCACCGATTATTTGTCTTGCATTATTTGTTTTTATCTTTTCTATGTTTATATATTCTCACATGGAGACGAATTATACTTCTCTTGAGAAAGTTAACCACCACTGTGAGTTCGTGTTTAAATGAGATACAACAAGGGCTATGCTATCAGATTCTTAAAAAGACTATGGTAGATAGGACCTTTGTTATCCTCTCGTAAAGATAAATATGTAACCAAGAAATTATCTACTTTATACATGTTTCTTATTTTTATTGCTAGAAAAGAACCTACGAAGAAATAGTGGTGTATGAATTATTCAAACAAATAATATTGTTATCATACTATTATTGCTCGCTGGTATCATAAATGCTACCATATCTCCAATGCCTCTAAATATGCAGAGTTTATATATTGACTTGCGAGTCCAGATCTATCTAGTACAGTGGGAAGTAGTAGGAGAGCGAGAGTTTGTGGAGGCTATAAGATTTTGAGAACCTTGGCCGGAAGGGTTGCGGATAACAAGGACACCATAGGTGAACACGTGTGACTTGGACGAAAATATGGCATGTAGGGCGTACTCCGGCGCCATGTATCCACTACGTTCACAGAATGAGCAAAGTTTACCTGGATAAAAATTTGAGAGCATCTCCGTCGATGCTCTCCAATAGTCGGTAGGGGCGTCGAAACATGGTCCCTTCGTATTGTGAGCGTCATTCCGTACCGGCGCTCCGAATACACCATTCTAAAAAAAAAATCAAACACAGATAAAACTAAACATGATGATTTTCATTCAAATTCAAAGACATTTGACAGATTCTGAACTAAATTTAATTAAAATAAAACTAAACTACTGATAAAAAGCATTGTAGCTATCATCGCCGCCGTTGTCATCGTCATTGACCGGACGGCAAGACGGGGTATCCCACGGCCGAAATATTCCATCCATGGGGGATGCGGTAGTCTGGTGGGAGGAGAAGGTTCTTCTCGTCTAGAACCGCCAACTCCTCCTGGTTGAGGTTCTACAGCCGCGGTTCTTCCTTGTTGCCGGCACCGGACTTGCTGCGACTGCTGCTGGCCTTGTGTTTGTGGAACATTGTCACTGTGATGGTGGGAGAGATGGAGAGGGCGTCGGGAGGTATGCATTGTGCACGCCGGGCGCCGACTTATAAAGCCAGGGAGGCTGGCATAGCATTAACTCCAGCGTATGAGCCATGGAACATCGCTGCATGGGGAAGATGCATGGCTATCGTGCTCTATGCCCGCCAAGGGAATGGGCGCCTCCATTAAAGACAGCGACCAACCGCCTCCCCAGATAAAACCATTGACCGGCGCCCTGTGTCACAGCCAAAAAGGCTCGGGCGTGTGGTGTCGGCACTTCCAATTTGCTCCTAGTGGGTTGGGGCCGGCATGGGAGCACCGACTATTTTATTAGTCTCAAAAAAGTGTCGGCGGCCTATTGGGGGTGATGGTATGAGCCCAAAGAAATAGACGGCGCCACAATAGCATACTGGGGGCGCTGGTGGAGATACACTAATGTTCGACTATATGTGGAGGCAGAACAAAAAACCTACTATGTTCCGACAATGTGGCTTGTGTTTCCTATGCTAACATCTGTGGCAAATAGCTTCGCAAGGCCAAAATCAGAGATTTTGGGGTTCATGAGAAGGTCTAACAAGATGTTGCTTTCCTTGAGGTCCTGATGTATGATCGTCAATCTTGAGTCCTTGTGATGATAAACAAGACCTTGACCGATGATACGTCTCAAACGTATCTATAATTTTTGATGCTCTATGCTTGTTCTTACACCATTTGCTTAGTGTTTTGTTACACTTTGTGGCATTTTTATGCATTTTTCGGAACTAACCTATTAACGAGATGCCACAGTGCCAGTTCCCTGTTTTCTGCTATTTTGTGTTTCAGAAAAGTTACACAGGAAATATTCTCGGAATTGGACAAAACAAAAGCCGAACCTCCTATTATTTAACGAAGCTTCCAGAAGACCGAAGAGGAGACGGAGGGGGGCCATGGGCCGGCCACACAGTAGGGCGGCGCAGCCAGCCCCCGGCCCATGCCCCCTATGTGTGAGGCCGCCCTGGTCCACCTCTGACACTGCCCTTCGCCTATAAAGACCCCCCGACGGGAAAAACCTAAAACCCGATCAATTTTCCAGAAACACATCACGATCCACCGCCGTCGTCGACCCGAGATCGGGAGGGTCCAGAAGCTCTTCCGGCACCCTGCCGGAGAGGGGAATCACCACCGGAGGTCTTTTTCATCGCCATGCTTGCCTCCGGCGCGATGAGTGAGTAGTCTACCTTGGACTATGGGTCCATAGCAGTAGCTAGATGGTTGTCTTCTCCACCATGTGCTTCATGTTTAGATCTCGTGAGCTGCCTTACATGATTGAGACTACCTTTATGTAATTCTACATGTTGTGTTTGTTGGGATCCGATGAATATTGGTGTTATGTTAAGTTGATATGCTGAATATTATCTTATGTTATCTCTATGTTGTTTATGATCTTGCATGCTCTCCGTTGTTAGTAGCTATCTTGGCCAAGTAGATACTAGTGACTCCAAGATGGGGTATTTATGCTCGATAGTTGGGTTCATGCCTCTATTTAATCTGGGGGAGTGACAGAAACCTCTAAGGTTGTAGATGTGTTGTTGCCACTAGGGAGAAAACAACATTCTTGTGTCCAAGGACATTCGTTTTGTTTACATTACACACTTTGCTTAATGCAGTTGTCTGTTGTTCGCAACTTAATACTCGAGGGGTGTTCGGACGATATCCCCGCGAGTGGATTATTAGTCATAGATGCAGTTGGATGGCGGTCTATGTATTTTGTTGTAATGCCCAGAGTAAATCTCATAGTGATCCTCGTGACATATGCACGTTATCTTTATTCTATCAATTGCCCAACTGTAATTTATTTACCCAGCATGTTGTTATTTATCTTATGGAGAGACACCACTAGTGAACTGTGGACCCGGTCCAATTTCCTTTACATTGCTATTACTGTTTACTTTTACTCGCACTGTTTACTTTCTCGCATACTACTACTGTTTTCTACTCGATACGCTCAATCCTTTGTTTACAGCAAACCGGTGAGATTGACAACCTCATCGTAAGTTGGGAGCAAAGTTCTTGGTTGTGTTGTGTGCAGGTTCCGCGTTGCTACTAGTTGAAGACGCGCTAACAAGTATCGTTAACGGCGCCCTTGCTGGAGTGTCACGAAGCTAGCAAGCATCACCTTCTGAAGTTTGGCTTTTTCCTACTGGATTCGATAAACCTTGGTTTCTTACTGAGGGAAAACCTGCTACTGTGCTCATCATACCTTCCTCTTGGGGTTCCCAACTGGGTGGTTATTCTGCCCGCATCAACCGATCCCTCGGATGATCTTGTATCTGTTTACCCATCTTAGCTCTTGCTACCTTGAAAGATCTGAATGGTATTGTAGAGGAACTCATAAACAAGGAGCTTCTCCCCCTCTTCGATGCGGCAACCTAACAAGCGCACCAGATTCTTGTGATAGATCTTTGCTGGTACGACAACCTTGTTCTTCATCATCAAATTCCCTTGCTTTGATGTTTTGGAAAACCTCTTGACTGCAATCTCCTGTCCATCTTGCATTGTACCCAAAAGAAGATAGCTCTATGAACTGACCCTCAGGTTGCGTAGTTTTTTTTAGGGTGCAGAGATAGATTAGTTCTCATTGTTACTTTGTACACTAGACCAAATCTGCCTTCTCCCGTGGCAGCTTCTAGAGTACTCAAATCATACATGAGATACTCTGAACTTGCTATGTCCTGTCCATCTTTGCAGCAAAAATACAATCAGATCAGTCGCAGGGAGGGTCTAAAATTTTGGTAGGTTGAGCTCATAAACATATATCATAGTTTAACTATAACTTAGGAGGGGGCAAATGGCCCCTCCCCTATATTTGCATACAATCACTTTTGTCGACTGCTAAAGGATTCCAATCAACATCTGACCGCATAACAATATCAACATATCTTTACAATTAAATAGGAGTGGTGATGGTGAAAGCGCTAAAACATTAAAACACTCAACGCAAAAACAATCCCGCACCGTCGAATCGACCTTCCCATCACCCCCTCACCATCTAACCGTCACAATCAAGGAAAGCATCATGTCCATACAATATCAATCATATCGTTACCAAAAAAAATAACCACAACTAAGGCAACCATCACGTCAAATCTTTATCTCTACTACTCCCACCTCCATGAAAACTTGGGACACAATTCCCTCTGCTATTAATTCCTATAGACTAAGGTGGCGAGCACAAATGCACCCCGGAGTGTTTTTCGGGACAACCGCACTAGAATTCACCAACTGCATGTGGCCACGTCGGGTCCTTGAAGCAATTCCGTACATAGTTGCCCTTAAGTCTAGGATTAGCACACCACCGTGTGCCAAGTATGCCCGTAAGGCTTAGTCCGTAGAAGTTTTGTACCCATGTTTAATATTACATGTAGAATTTTATACCTAGGGCATGGTTATGCTATTGCTCTATTATGCCTTTGAAGGTGAGATGCATAGACGAACACCATGTCACCTTCCTATGAAGCTCTTCTACGTGTTTTTTGTTTGTTTCTGGATGAAGGAAAGAAACTCGAGGGGGGGGGGGGGGAATGAAAAACAACATAACTTATCATCACAACTATTGGTTGATTTCCATACTTCCAAGGGGTAAAGTGCAAAAACGCCCGATGGACAAAACACACAGACCACGAACCACGGTCACCTACCAGTTTTAATAATTAAGATTATCGCAACGAAAAATTCACAAGTGGCGCATGACATTTAAATAGAAGGAGAACCTACGAATGTACCTATAGTGAAGCTTTAGTCTGTTGATACAAGTATTTAGATATTAAATTATTAGTGCAATAATATGATGTTTGTTGCGAATTTTTGTATAAATTTGATAAACTGTGAGAAATTTTGACTTAAGACAAAAACTAAATATACACTTATTTAATGACGAGGGAGTATGACTAAGCGAAAATATCAAACTTCTCGTTTCTTGCTTAATGCTAATGTATCTTGAGCACTAAATTTTTTTTTCGATAAAGAGAATATATTAATATCTTGAGCACTAAAATCTTAAAAGCAGCGACTAGTAACAATATTAAACAATCGAAACTCTCGACAAGAACCTCTCGTAATTTGATTGATTTATTCTCGTTTCTTGCTTAATGCTTATGTATCTTTAGCACTAAAATCTTAAAAGCAGCGACTAGTAAGTTATAAATCAGACTGGAGCATGACCAGCGATCTCTACTCGTCCATCCTCATAACGCAGCGCAGTCCCTCCCCCTTGAGCATGAGGTCGAACGCCGTGTTGATCTGTGAGAAGGGCACGCTGTGCGTGATGAACTTCTCCAGGTCCAGCTCTTTCCTCATGTACATCTCAACGACTTCAGGGAGGTCAGTGCGAGGCTTGTAGTTGCCGAAGAAGGTGCCTTTCAGTGTCTTCTCGTTGAGGAAGTTCATTGGATGGGTCTTGAACACTGCCTCCTTGTGGGGGACGCCCACCAGCACGGCCACGCCCCACCCCTGCATCCAAAAGATTTAGGATTCAGTTTAAATCAGAATCAACGATGATATGAGTACAGATTATATATGAGCGTGTATTGAGAAGTATATTACATCGTGAACACATTCGAAGGCAGAGATCATGGCGTTGACATTGCCAGTACACTCGACGGCTCTGTCGACTCCACCATTGGTCATCTCAACAAGCACCTGGAGATCATTGAACCGTCAGTTTCTTGGCACAAGCTTGTCTGCGTTATAACAAAGGGATAAATGTTTACTGAGGGAAAAGAACAAACCTCTTGAACGGGCTTGGTGTGGTCCTTTGGGTTCACAAAGTCAGTGCATCCAAACTTCTTAGCTGAAAAATGATAAACATGTTATTAGATTTGCTGTGGTATAATTTTTTTTTACTAAAACGACCATGTCTTTCCATTATGACAAACTGTACCTTCTTCATATTTTGCAGGGTTCAGGTCCACACCAATGATCCTTGATGCCCCAGCCATCTTGGCCCCTTCCATGGCCTGATCATGAGAAAAGAACATACACCAATTAGTCATGGTTATACGGAGGAACTCTCATCAACCTACAATAATATTTTGTGGAAGTTGCTGATCATGGAATGTCACTTACAGCAAGGCCTACAGCTCCAAGACCAAAAATTGCCACCGTTGAACCCTTCTTCGGTTTCGCGACATTTAGTGTCGCACCAAGTCCTGAATAAACATATATTTCAGCAACTAATTGAGGCTTCCTAAACATATTGATTCATTTGGAAGCAGTGGAACTAGGAGCCATCTCTTACCAGTAGAGATACCGCAGCTAAGAACACAAACTTTATCAAGAGGAGCCTCAGGGTTGATCTTCGCGAGGCACCCTACATGGATCACGGTGTACTCACTGAAGGTGGAGGTTCCAACGAAGTGGAAGATCGGTTTCCCATTGATGGTAAAACGTGACTGGCCATCGCCGATCATCACACCACGATCCACGTTGATTCTTAGGAGGTCACACAGGTTGCTCTCCTCTGACTTGCAGTGAGCACAGTCCTTGCACTCTCCAGTAAACACCGGGAGGACATGGTCACCTGGCACGAGCTCAGTAACACCTTCACCGACACTCTCAACAATGCTGTGAGGAACAAGTAATTTGGGGAAAAGGGTTATTACAAAAGATAGACTATGAAGAGCAAACATAATAGTTATTTGAATGCAGCAAAGAGTCACTTCAAAAGAATTGTGATCCCCCAACGAAATTAATCACATGGAAAGCGTCACAAGATGAATACTATTGCTATATATGTGATTGTTATTTTTTTTGAAGAATTAGTAATGTGCTACAGAAATTATTAGGAGAACAGAAAGGTAGTTAGATAATACTGACACAGAAAATTAATAAGAGAAAAACCACATTGTTCTACACTCCACTTTATGTGAGCTTGTGTCATGTCTGACGATCTGTTTTATCCCATGGCAATAAAATATGGACACTTGACTGTATATAGTCGTCAATCTAAGAATCCACTGACAAGTGACAACTGACAAATAAGGATTGAGGGTGACTACTTTTTGAGATTGTTCCAAATAACTACTTTTTTCAAGATTGTTCAGGATGACTATAATTAGAAGGCACGTGAATTCACTATAATCCATGATTCAATATTCCACCAGATCAATCAATAAATAAAAACTGTAAACAGAACAAGACAGAGACAGAGAGGATGCGTACCCTCCAGCTTCATGTCCTAAGATCCTAGGGAAAACCGGAGTTTGTCCCTGCACAAATCCAGACAGATCCACACCATGTTAGCTAGTGATCCACACTACAATTGGGAGACAGTGAGAGGTGGGTGAAACCATGGTCCGATGTGTGTGTCATACCTTGGCTTCCCAGAAGTAGACTTCGGTGTGGCAGAGGGCGGTGTAGAGGATCTTGACGCGGACCTCCATGGCCTGCGGCGGCGCCACCTCCACCTCCTCGATCGACAGCGGCTTTCCGGCCTCCCATGCGACCGCCGCTGCAATGAGCCAAGAACCAAGCCAGTTAGCCCTCTGTCAATTATTCCCAATAATAACGCCCGAGTTTCCTCACAAATAAATGCAAATTTCGTCGGGATATCTCAAGATAGAGAACGAACCTTTGCACTTGATCACCTTCCCGGCAGTCGCCATTGCCGTCGGTCTCTAGCTCCAAAAGTTCAGACAGAAATTAAGATCGATCTTTGCTGCTTTGTCGACTTCGCAGTCCGTTGCTTTGGTGAGGAAGGAAGGAGAGGGGAGCCCTGCATTTATATGCTGGTGCCGGAGGAATCAACGAGCAATTAAGATTTGCTTGGAGTGCAAGTGGGGAAAGAAGAAGGATTTCTTTTTCTTGGAGAAGGTAGCCGAAACAGGGGTGTCCGGCTCCGCGGCGGCTCTGCCTGCGCCGGTTTGAGACCTCGGCCCCGTGTAGTACATGGAAACTGGAAACCGTAGTGACGTGATCAAGGGGCTGGATTGGCGATATCAAAACCGGTGACAGAGGAAACCAACGGCGGGAACAGCATCCCGTCCCGTCGCTTTACAACGGACCACGACCTCTCTGATGAAAAGGCTCATGGTTCTCTGCATCTGCTTCCGTTTTATCGTCTTCTCGAGAACATCCTGCGCTCTTTGCTGTGGCAGGTGCACGCACCCCAACTGTTGAATATTCGCTACCAGTGTGTGTCAACTTTTGTTTCGCCGTATGTACTCTGTAGTCTGCCTTCAGGACCTGGGCACTCTAGGTCGCATCGTGAGCTGGACAGATCCCGTTCATGTCGCTTTACCATGGATAGCAGCTTGACTTGCTGCCCATTTGGAAATTTGGATCGTGTGCTAACTGTTGTGGCACATCACATGTCGCCTTCTCTACGGATACGCAACATTAGAACCTCCTGGGGTACTGCCGTACTGTTCCTGTTTCATAGAGAGAAGAACCGGTTAATACTTCTGGAACAAAAAAAATTAACCATCATTTGACATTATTGAGGCATGAAAGTTTAATTTTTAGTGTTATAGGACGACTTGTGTAAATGCAGATATTAGTGACCTGCAAGGCTGCAAAGACACCGGAGGAATTTCTCAAAACTTTTACCTCTTGGAGGTCATTTAGCTTTGTCCAACGTTCCACCATTGCTCCCGAAAAATGTACTGCATTAGTGCATTATAAGATATGGAGATCGAACAGTTGGTGCGCGAGCTCCAACCTCAGCGCCCCACAGGCTACATGATCGTGGAGTAGGCTCAGCAGCTCGGGGCTCGTGACCAAAAAAAAGCTGGAGAAAGAGCGTGGCTGGAGGCGCGACATTGCCGCCGCCTAGGACGGCTTCCTCCTTCCTGCAGCGGTGGTGAATGCAGGTGGCGACGCAGGACCAACCACCGGCGTAAACGGCAAACCTTAGGGTATCTCTAACGGCCGGATGTATTTTGGTCCTAAATCGTAGTCGATTTGGACCGTTTGCGTCGGGACGTAGATTCAAGAGTTATCCTCCCCTCTTTGCCGTTTGCGTTGGCACTGTGCCCAGCGGCCCGACGCATTTAGAGAGTTGGCCGCACGGCCTCAATTTAGACCTATTTTTTACAAAAATAAAAATAAACATAGCTCAAATAAACACAGTTCAAATAAACATACCTCAAATAAACACAGTTCAAATAAACATACCTCAAATAAATATTAGTATTACAATAATAATGGGAAATGTAAATATCCATACAACAAAGTTTAAATTGACAACATAGTTTAAATAAACATAGTTTAAATGAAAACAAGACAAGATAAAACTAGTTGTGAAAGGGCATGTGCCCCCATGTGTGGTTTTGGTAATTAATGACAATCCCTATGAACTAATGTTTGCATTGAGTCATATTTGTAGGACTTGTCCGTAGACAATGCTTGATCCATATGTTGGGTTCAAGGTTGTAAGAATTTGAATATAAAGAAGATTATGTGATGACCAAGGTATTATTCAAGGAGTGATCCGAAGATTGGTCATAAGGGAGTTGAGCCTATAGAGTGTGTCTTGAGGAATAAGATGGAGTGAACTCTCATGTGCATTATCAAGACGTCATCATTATGAAAGAAGAAGATGAAGTGCAATGTTGATCAAGTCGAAGCGCAAGATCAAGATAGGCTTCTAGAAGATATCATTTGCTTGAAGCTCGGTGTCCATTTGGTGGTAATGGACATGTGAAGATATTTCTACTAGTGTCTCTCCCATAGTGAAGTATGGGGGAACAATCCGCAAGACTTCACCGAGCAAGCGCAATCAAGAAAGGTAGTCCAACTTGAGAAGATCAAGATCGTCACCATCTAGCTCAAGTGGAATGCGCAAGGCAAAGCTCGGTGTCCATTTGGTGGTAATGGACATGTGAAGATATTTCTGCTAGTGTCTCTCCCATAGTGAAGTATGGGGGAAAAATCCGCAAGACTTCACCGAGCAAGCGCAATCAAGAAAGGTAGTCCAACTTGAGAAGATCAAGATCGTCACCATCTAGCTCAAGTGGAATGCGCAAGGCAAAGCTCGGTGTCCATTTGGTGGTAATGGACATGTGAAGATATTTCTACTAGTGTCTCTCCCATAGTGAAGTATGGGGGAACAATCCGCAAGACTTCACCGAGCAAGCGCAATCAAGAAAGGTAGTCCAACTTGAGAAGATCAAGATCGTCACCATCTAGCTCAAGTGGAATGCGCAAGGCAAAGGTATGTTCTTGATAGGGTTTCTTTCTTACCGGTCTCATAGTGTGGGAGACCGGGTTTAGGATCGATAGCCGTACTTTCAAGAGGGGCTCTCGAGTGAGTAACTTATTCGTATCGTTCGGAGAGAGCTCAAACCTTTGCATACTTGGCATTATCCTTCTTGGTTCTTATTTGGATTTTATCCATGTGAGATTCTAGAGCTTGTGGTTATTTCCATGACAAGCTCTAGCTCATCAAAAACGGATTTCGTATGGAACTCTTATTGCGTTTTTGGTGTTTGGAGAATTTACCGGTTCCTCATATAGAGACACTTATGTCCTCTAATTTCATAGTAAATTCTCCCTTGTGAGGTTCTCCTTGTTGTTAGCTTTCCAACAAAATTGGTTTCATCTCATTCGGAGTTTCCTTGCAAAAGTTATTTGGTTTTTGGGTTGTCCAGTTCGGCCCCTGGTCCGGCCAGTCCGGCGGAGCCGCCGGACTGCTATTCTGAACCGCCTTTCGGCGGGGCGCCGGATCCGTCCGGCGGGCCGCCGGACCGTCCGGCCCAGAGCCCGGCGCCGCCGGACTTTCGGCCGAACTGGCCGGCGGGCTGCTTCCAACGGCCAGTTTTTCCCCACCTATAAATACCCCTTCTTCCTCCTTGAACCAAAAACGTTTCTGGGCTTCTCTCTCCTCCATTGTTGACCTTCAAAGCTTCCCCTCCCTCCTCACTTCCCTCCATGTTTCTTGCATCTTTCTAAGGGAAAAGAGAGAGGAGATCTAGATCTACATTTCCACCAATCACTTTCTCCTCTAAGTGAGGGGAACCTATTGGATCTAGATCTTGGAGTTCTTTGTGGATTTCCTCTTTGTTCTTCCTCTCATATCCTCCATAGCATTTGTCGCTTTGGTAGGATTTGGGAGAGAAGGATTTGAGCACTTCGTGTGTTCTTGCCATTGCATTTGGTGCATCGGTTTGAGTTCTCCTCGGAGATTCGGTGGTGAAAGCAAGAAGCTTATTTCCTCTTGGGTTCTTGGAACCCTAGATGGCTCAGTGGATTTCTTGGGGACCTCCAATTAAGTTGTGGAGATCTTCCCAAGCTTTGTGGTGCCTCCGTGGCGATTATTGGGAGCCTCCAATTGAGTTGTGGAGTGTGCCCCAATCTTAGTGGCTTTGTGGATTTGGGAGCCTCCAATTAAGTTGTGGAGTAGCCCCAAGCTTTGTGCGGGATCGGTGACCGCCCTCAAGGGTCCCATAGTGGATCGGGTCTTCCATCTTGGTGGGAGGGCTCGAGGAGATTACGGTGAGCCTCCGTGGCGTTTGGGGAGCCTTGTGCCTCCACACCGCTCCAACGGAGATTAGCACCCGCAAGGGTGTGAACTTCGGGATACATCGTTGTCTCCGCGTGCCTCGGTTATTTCTATACCCGAGCTCCTTTACTTATGCAATTTACTTTGTGATAGCCTTCGTGCTTGAAGTTATATATATCTTGCTATCACATAGTTGCTCATCTTGTTTAGCATAAGTTGTTGGTGCACATAGGTGAACCTAGTTTATTTAGGTTTTGTATGCTTGGCAAATTAAACGTTAGTTTTATTCCGCATTTGTCAAGCCGCTCGTAAAAGTTTTAAATCGCCTATTCACCCCCCCCCCCCCCCTCTAGGCGACATCCGTGTCCTTTCAAGTTGTCTTCTGGAATGATTCCTGCCAATGGCCACTGATGTTCAATCAAATCCTTCTATAGCTGATCGTGAGTAGCGCGATCACGGATCTCCTCGTGCACATAGAGA
Source organism: Dactylis glomerata (assembly GCA_007115705.1). Classification (NCBI taxonomy): domain Eukaryota; kingdom Viridiplantae; phylum Streptophyta; class Magnoliopsida; order Poales; family Poaceae; genus Dactylis; species Dactylis glomerata. Next base: position 3,062,077 of record QXEO01000531.1, on the reverse strand, counting down.
AACTCTTCAAATGTAGCTGCTCCTAGAAGTGGGGCAACCAACTCACCTGAAACTCTCACCCTTGGTTATGGATGCCTTCATCGCGCTCATCCTCAACGATCATGTTATGCATGATCATGCAAGCAGTCATGACCTTCCACATCACCTCTGTGCTCCATGTCCTCGCAGAGTGGCGAACAATAGCCCATCTAGATTGGAGCACACCAAATGCACGCTCCACATCTTTCCTGCATGCTTCCTGTCGCTTAGCAAACCTTCTATTTTTCTCCTCCGCTGGTTCACGAATTGTCTTCACAAAAGTAGACCAATCGGGATAGATGCCATCAGCAAGATAGTAGCACTTGTTGTATGGATGGCCATTGATCTCATAGTTATACACCGGAGCATCGTCATCCGCTAGCCTTGCAAAGACCGGAGAACGCTGGAGCACGTTGATATCATTGTGGAGCCGGCCATGCCAAAAAAAAGATGCCAGATCCAAAGATCTTGCGATGTCATGGCCTCAAGAATGACTGTACAACCCTCAGCATGGCCGCTATACTGGCCTTGCCATGCAAATGGGCAGTTCTTCCACTCCCAATGCATGCAATCGATACTTCCTATCATTCCCGGAAATCCTCTTTCCTCATTGATCGACAACAGCCTAGCATTGTCCTCAACGGTGGACTCTCTAAGATAGACAGTGCGCCCTCACTCCATTCAAAATCATCAAGAACAACTTCCTTGACATCCGATAGGGGCGCCGAAATCTTTGCGCATCAAAGTTTGGGCGGGTAAGATGAAAGTAGTCATGATAGAGTTGGTAGTGGCCCCTCTCACGGTTGCGCTTGACATTGGGCTTGCGTCCCTTGACCGAGCCCCTGAACACTGGCCTCAAAGTGTGCTCATGGAGGAGCATTGCCGCCGCCATCATCAGCTCGGTATCATCGTCGGCTTCCTCGTCAGACGATGACTCAATAACGTTCTTGTAGAATGTTTGAATCAACTTGCTCAGCTCCATCTACGAAAATAATAGACATATGATGAACATTGGTGCCTACATCACACATACAATGGCTCAGGTGGCTGGGATCTCCCCTAAAAACCAGCCGCACAAATGGATGAACACCTCGTGGGCGCGGAAGCAGGTGGCCTGGAACGAGGCCTACGCCGGTCAGATGCGTTGATCTAGCTGCGGGGAAGTGCGAGCACAGGCCGCCGGCGGCAGGCCACAACTCCCGGCGAGTCAGAGGGCAGCAACTGGAGGCGGAAGTAGCGGCGGCCGGAGTGACGGCGGCAAGGCACGGGCCAGGATGGAGAAACGATTTGGGGGCGTTTGGTCTAGGTGCCACTCGTGGACGGGCCCGGGTGGGGAAGAAGGACAACGCGCGGGACAGCGCGGTCAGTCTGTGGCGATGCAAACCGTGCCCAAATTTAGACCGCGTTTGCGTCGCCGCAGACACCGCGGCCAAAATGCGTCGGGTCGCTGGGCTGGGTTTTTTCCGGCCCCAGTTAAAATCGGACCGATTCAGACATCCACAGTTCGTTTGCGTCGGGCCGTTGAAGATGACCTTAGTAGAGGACAACGGAAGGAGGCTCGCTCCTGCAGCAACACCGAGTGTGGGCGGACATATCATCATAATGAGGGAGACATGATGCACAAGGGGATACATACAGAACAATCTCCATGCAAAAAAAATCTGCAAATCCAAACATGCAAAAATGCAAGTAACATATCTAACAATTCTAGAGGGCAGCAAGCAATATAGAGGTGCAGAATTTCCAAACTATTTTCGGGCTGGCGATTAGAGCCAAAAAAGCTAACGTTTTAGGGCATCATACCAGCAGCAACTCTGCGTCAAACACAGAATCAGAATGTTAGAACGCATACAGAATGCTAGTTAAAGTTAACCTGAACCATGGTAAAATATGCTGTTGCGGGTCTAAGTTTCCATGTAGAGTTTTGGACAAAAGAGAGAAAAGTAACATTGTTTTCAAACATCAAAGGTTGCTCTATTTGATGGCAATCCATCTTTCTGCCGTTTTTGTCCAGTATAGCAAAAGGGTGTTTTTATCTCCACATATCAGGGAGTATCAGACAGTAAGAAAAGCCTTTATAGAAAAGCTGCAAAACAAGGAGGTATGTAAGGGCAAAAATGGAGCAGCTGAGAGTTGCTCTTTGATGAGAGATATTTTCAAATCTGTGATGTGTAGAGATTACCCGTCACTAGACAACATCCAGGATGCCTTCTAGCAGCAGAGTGAATTCTATGGAAACTGTCAATAAAGGAACACATTAGCATTTCATTTTATTTCAAGCTTATGTAAATACGGACAGAAAAGGAACATTGGTTAAAATATACACACCAAAATGATATTTTATTAACAGTCGTATTGCATGGCTATCAATTCGGACGACACTTTCTGATAATCGACAGTTACATAGTGTATATACTTCGATGCCAACAGGCAACCTCTACCTAAGACTAAACTAACGCACCAATCTATATCCCATTTAGCTCATAAATGATTAGACCAGTTTAACCATCAAATCAGTGTGCTAGTTAAAATAACACGTAAAACTTTATAAACATTTTTCTGCAAAGATCGCAAAAATATGGGATAATGCAGCAACAGTTCTTGCATCCTGGAAACTGGGATAACCATGCAGTATGATACCAGATACATAAGTTGTAAGTTCAACTTCCTTGGCCAAGATTTCTCTGAACATAATCAATCCTCATATCCCACTCTATTATACAACTAGGTACGATAGCGCGGCTTGCCGCGCGCTTGCCCGCCTAACGGCGAGCAAGCAAGTATAAAAAAACGTAATAAAAAAAGGAAGCAATGAAATATAGTTTTATGATATAATAAAATAGTAGTTTCAGATGTTATAGGAATAGCTTTCGTATTGCAAACAATATTGCAAAATTTCTTGATCAAAATAAAAGGAACTGGCATGTACAAAATGAATTGTAGTTTCAAGCAAGCAGAACAAGTTGCGGCCGTCCCCTCGAGCTTGTCACCGATTTGAATCTAGAGTCTGAGCTCGAGCCTTTGTCCACCCGAGTGCCAAGTTGCTGGCCTGAGCCAAGCTCTCTGAGTACCACGTTGCTTGATCTCCTCGATCTCCAACAAAATTGAGCTACCGATGCTCGTCGATTGCCGGCATCTCCTTTGTATTGATGCATAACTATGACGGCTGATAAGGGAATACCTGTCAAATTGTCTGTGTCAAGTCAAAAGCTCTAATATGACTATTGCAAAGTTGTAGACATCACTCTCCAGAGTATATCTATCATGTCCACCTCTGGGTAGTGTATCCGGAACTCTTCTGCTTCCTATAAAGGATAATTTGGTAGTGTTCTTTAGACGGCCATCATGAACAAAGTGGTAAGCTGAATTGCATAGTTCATGTATATGCAAAAAAAAAGATAGATAGGAGGCCTTACTTGCCGGCCGACCAGCGTGCAACCAGATAGGATTGATCATTTGAAGAAATAATCATATTGGAGGCTCCGCTCCACACATTGCTATGTGCCTGGAGAGTCCTTCCTATATACTAACTAAATCTTGTGGAAACATTGAATAGGCATATACATATAAATATTACAAGAAGCTAGAAGGCTTGCAAAATTTAAAATATAATCACCGATGGCGGTAAACAAAAATCAGTGGACAAATCCTAAGGTCAAACCTCCATATCTGGAGCAAAATTAGCTTTATGACCAACATTAGTAGTACATGGATAAGTTCTTGATAATAGGCTAACCAAAAGGACATCAACCAGTACACTCAGATTTTGCAAGCTACATAGAGGATTTGAAAAAATAAATATCTAAGGTATGATACATAAGAGCAAAGGTAAAACACTACAATTTTCCATTAGTTCACACCAAAGGTAAATTTAAAATATTAATAGATAGACAACCTCAAACCTCAGGTATATTTAGTTGTTGAACATGGAGAAAACAGGAGGCATGATATAAATATATGATTACAATAATGAATATGGCTTACCTAAATGGAGAAGAATCGCGAATCCAGCTTGAATCTTCACTATACAAACATCCCCGTCAGGTAAATGCTCTGCAATAAACAGGAACCTACCATAAAGCCTAGAGTTTTATTAGTGAGAGTTCTGTCAAATTATTACAAGCATGAGAAAGAATTAGGTCCATTTTTAAGAGTCTACAAACCATGACCTAAAATGTCAATATAAAACTGACAAGAAAAGACCAAAAGATAAAAAGCGTCCATAGGCCATCCCAAAAAACCGAATAAAAGAGCAAGATATTGTACTAAATGAGAAATTTGCAGTATCACTTATCAATGTTGGCAGTTTCTATAATTTCCAACAACGAAACTGTTTCAATCAGTCTGAACCAATTAAAAAATTAGCTCTTTCTAATTTTCAGGTTTGGTAAAAAAAGATCCTCTAACTCAAAAGTTCCCGAAGCTCCAACCCAGATACACAATATAATAGGGTATATGGCATACGTAACTATGAACTACTTAATTTAATGTCTCTAATATCTGGAAGGCAACATAGAATAAAATGATGCCCACTATCTGATCATGCTCACAATTTATACATAGAGTATTCTCTAATTATTACACTGAATGCTCCTATTGGTGCTCAGCAAAGATGGTACCATGCTTGCTCTATAATTTGTACAGATGATAATGTGACATGCTACTGCCATATGAAGAAACCAGTGAAAACTGAACTATGTGTAAATGATTTTACTATTGTTCACTAATTGCCACCGCATTGTAGTCTAACAGTTCTAAAATACAACTAACCTCAAGCTCCACAACTGATGGTCAGAGAAGAATTGGTAAGTTCAAGGTTGCACAAGAGATGAAGACTACAATAGTACATGAAAGCGTCTGTACGTAGGGCACCACAAAGAGAGAAGGGGCATAAGACCGTACCAGAAGAGATCATAGCATACAATGGAACGTATGGATCGGGCAACCTAAATCAGCAAAGGCGCGAGATCGTGCAATACACAGACAAAGAATTAAAATGAGTAAGTCAAACCAAGCTATAATAACTGAAGAATCTCTATCTTTGTCAAATCAAAAGCTAATGTACCATAGTGCGTGAATGTCAGGAATATTTGTATTGATGCATTAATAGACAGAAAAAAGCATCACCATGAACTTCCTGCAATTTAATAAAGAAATTTAAAAAGCTAGCAGAAAAATGGATAATTCACGGATTCATAAGCTAAAATAATCTCATTTTTTGGATGCAACCTATAACCAGAACAATCATTCGTTTAGAAATCATAAAGCTGAGTAACCTAAGATTTAGAACAGAACTTACCTCTTATATTGCTTCAATATGCTTCTTTAATTAGTGAAAGAAAAGAAAACATACAGGAACATAATAAATCGTGCGTGCATGTGGATCTTCTCTCCCGCTGTTGTTATATGGAAATCAAATGCTCTAATAATAGGCATAAATGGTTGGCTGCAACTCTCTTATATATGCAACTCTCTAATCAGTATACAATATTTATCTGAAGCTGATCATCATCAACCATGTACTTCTCTCCTTTGATGTTCTTCTCCATAGGCATTGTTTTAACTATATTAATCACTGTCATAAGTTGCAATGCTATAAATATAGGAAAAAGACATATTATGATGGATATTATTAACCAACATCTGTCACTTGACATAGTCCATCCTATCTCCTGCTTAAAAAAATCGGCTAACAGATCACTGTAACTGGATATCAGGTTTCTAACTTCAGATATGAAGCCAAATTGATAATTAATAAACAATATGGGTTACTACTACTACTACTACTATTTTTGAGTTTCTATCTCTCAAATCCAAATTCAGATAGCCATGAGAGGACACACTGGTGAAAATACTCAGGTAGCTCATATGGATGCTTATTGGTGCTATCACCCCTTGCTGTTCAGCAGACAACAGACAGACAAAAGAAGATGAAGAGCAGCAATACCTTGCCGGTACGTGAGGAGGGAGGAGAAGGCGACCACCATCGTCAGGCACTCATGGTCGGGGAGGAGCATAACGCCGTGCTTAGGGTTAAGCACCACACCATCGACGCGCTTGGGGCAGAGGAGATTTGATATAACAATAACTTCAACAGCTAGACATTGCATGCAGATATTCACAACCCTACGAAAACAAATAATTTATCTAAGCCGAGTCAAATTAACTAAACAATAAAGGTGAAGATGTGACAATCCTCAACTCGGTTAATGCTATTCACTGATCTAAAACAATGATCCCAATATAATATCACATATTTGTTCATTGACTATGTGCCATCAACTCAAGTTTATAGGACATTCGGATCAAAGTGGAGAATTATAGTAAATTAAACCTCAACCCCATTTTAGGCTAACATTTAGGTGATTCGCCTGATGCAACCATGTATACTTAAATTCCCAAAACATAGCATATACCACAGAAAGTCAGAGGGGATCATATTTATAATAACGCCTAGCTAGAAGTCACTCAGATATAAATAGAACCTAGTAAAAACTGTTACAAACTACATATAAAGCCACCATACTAAGTGAATGGATGCATGCAACTTGCAGAACTGATGTATCATAGATGCTACTATATTTTTCCTCTAATAGGCAGCATGTCCGTCAGACATGACAAAATGGATCACAAAGAGATCATTTCACGAAGATAAAAAAAATTGTACACCTTGACACCAGACAATAGATCTTATATGCACTCATAAATATCCGAGTTGTAGTCGTACAATGATACTGAACTTTCTTGCTAAAGTGGTCAGAAAAACCACCAACTGCTTCTCTCTCCGATCAAGTGCCATTGTCAAAAACTGAAGCTAAACATGATGAATCAAATATTAAATATTTCTCATCAAATGTAGGGCTGTACTTTATAACATTGTATTCACAAAATATAAGAACATCAAGTGCTTTCATGCTAATGTTTTGACATGTTATTCACAATAGTTCTTAATTACCCGAAGAGCAGAGGTATGCAATATTTAGTTGATGAAAAAAATTCATTATAAGATAAGCACCGAAAAAAAACAATCTGGATCTAACTGCATGAGAGATCCATTTGACGAAAAGATGAGGCCTCGGTTAAAGAGGCGATAAATGCATCCGGCATTACCAAAAGCAACCTAAAATCATGAGCTAAACCACTTGATATATATAAACCACACAGCATAAATAAGGACACGGATTAAGACCTAATAAACATAAGGAAGCTGATTTTCCCATAAGACTCATGTTTTTCACAGGGCCCAAAATTCCATGAAGAATTCTTGAAATAGTTCGCACTGCACCTTCTCATCATTCTGCCAACAATCATGAATCAAAAATGCAAAATAGAACAGTTTATGGCGTTGTTTGAATTTTGCTACATGGAGAAGATGCAAGGGACATATAGAGATATGGTCGAAGAGGCATTCTTACCTTCTGAATTATCCCATTGGGTTACTCCTATCTTGCTCATATTGCCAAGCCTTGAGCAGGATTGCTCTTCGAGCATTTACGCAAACAAGAAGTGCACATGCCTGCAACCTCAAAGTCAGAACATAAATTGAGGACAAAAATATGCACAGCTGAAGCTAACTATGCATGATAATTCTAGTCTAATGCACCCGATCAAATATACCTCTTGGATGAAGAAATAGAGAAAGGACCTCACCTCGGCCTTGGGTCTATTTGCTTCAGCCATGGAGATGAATACATCATTTGTGGCCCATAAATACAATGTTGCTTCTCAAGATTCACTGAGATACATGAGATATATCAGTTTCACCAAACTTGTCATGCAACAATGGCAGTAAATGTCCTTTCAGTTTTTACCTCTGACCTGAAGACGCCGGGATGGTCGATCAAGCATGGCAATTCCTGTTGCAGAACTGTGTCGCCTTCTGACCTCTGATCCACCCGGCCACTTCTCCTTCGTCGTCAGTGGCCTCAACCACGAAATCTCTGTAAGATATGCAAATTCTTATGAGGAAATGTGTTCAACGGATGAACGAAACTTAATTGGTATGACAGCAAGACTTCTGAATTTCTGAGAAAGAGAAGATTTGTTCAGGTGTTCCACACAGAAGATACTACGATCCTACATTGCAAAACAAGCAATTTACATCTAGCTAACTATACTGAGAGTCTAGTACAAATTAGTTCGCTTTGAAAAGTAGCCTAGTTCTAGTAAACCAGTGCAGCCGAGTTGGGTGATTGTATAAGAAAGATGAACTTCTGAGAAAAATAATCATAAATATCAGAAAACTAAGATATGTGACTTACTTACATGCAACTTGTACCACCAGTCAAGTGGAGTGAACTTAAAAGAGGAATATATATATATATATATCTAGGTCCAGCCTTACAGAATCCATTGAGCTTGCTTATTGGTGAGAAATAGCTAGGCAAGGAATAACCATCTATCTACGTCTCACATCTCAGTCTCACCAGAATCCACTGAGCTCGGTTATCAGTGAGATATAACTATGTGAGGAATATTGATTTGTCTTGGTCCCACTTCTTAGGGCCATGTCGCAAGCTGCAAAAATGAACACCAAAACAAGTAAAGTGTAGTATACCGGGCTGATTTACTTCTATACTGATCAATCCATGGAGATCTAAAACTGTAGCTCAGGAAAATATTCTGTCAAAATGTTATTGCTTAAATTAGCTATGGGGATCTCTGTTTCCTCTGTCTATTTCCATGCAATCAAGGCTTGGTCCTCTATCTCTCTCTCTCAAAATCATGCATGGAAAGAAAATAAGCAAGATAAAAGAGGATAAATGATGGCTTGGTCATTCCTCACACTTTTTCCTGTCTCTCGCCACGTGCTCTCTTTGTGTGTCTCTCCCTGACTTCTAACCAAGCGAACAAAAGGCGCCCCTCTCATCTCTCCCCGATCAGATCAAGAACCAGTGGCCATCTATCTCTTTGAGCAGACCATGGACCACACCATGGACCAGGCTGCTCGCCCCCTCTCTATCACCGTCCCTCCCATCCCCCTCGGTCCCTATCTTCCACCCATCTCCAACATGAAAAGAAAGAGTGGGGGTACACAAATAAACTGAAAAGAGTAACAAAGGCTCTTTATACCTATTAACCTATCCAGAATCAAGAATAAATCAAACAACAAATAAACCCACTCAAGAGAAGCAAGTTTTGTAAAGAGCAATAAAAGAAAAGCAAGGAGGAAACTATAATTCTTTTTATCGCCTATTAGTTTTCAAGAAATTGAACAACAGACACAAACAGGGAAGCATAAAAAGGAAATGAACCAAAGAAAAGCAAATACTACATTCGGGGTGTGCTAATCTCTTGGTCTGCCTGAGTAAAACAATAGAGAAACAAAGGCTCTTTATTGCCAATTACTACATTCAGATGTCTAATCTCTTGGTCTGCCTGCCATTTCCTTTCCCGGTGAAGACATATACATTAACTATAGAATATTGTGATATATCCAGACAAATCAGGACAAGAGTACAAAGAAATAATAGGTGGTCATTTATTATGCCTGGTCCACGATACAAAGAACAAGTGCAAGAACTAAACACAACGCAGCGACGCCACAAGGCGTGAACTAAATAAACGCCAATCCACTGAACCTGAACCGACGGATGCAGATAATGGCTGACGCAAAGCATCTCTCTCCAAACGATCGGCATGATGACTTGCACACGCCGCGACCATAATGGCCGAACGTATATAATCTCTATATGCTACCATGAAGTCATAGTTATAGTCTCGGACAACGAAGTCGTATAGACCCTGCAAAAACCTGATCGCCTGAACATCGGCCTGGTCATAGGCATCCAAACAACCAGACCAGGCCTCACTCCAAAAGAACTTCCTTTGCGGCACTGCACCAACACCATCGAATGGACGCTCAGCAAGCACAGACCCATCCACTGCAACCTCACACAAATAACACAAAGATGGCAGCACACACTGCACTGCAAGCTCTCTAAAATCGGAATAACAAACGAAACAACATTGCACATCCTGTAGAGCAGCGCAGTAAAGCAGTAAGCAAGGGTAAAAGAAGAACACACCAACACAAAACACGCAGAAGTTCCGCGACAACAAAAATAAGTAAAGAGATAAGCTAAAAGAGAGATTCATAGGAGAAGAAAATAACATTGAGAAGAACAAGCGGCTCCTCTGAACTGTGAAATGACAGAAGACAGATAGCAGCAATGACATGAGCAAATTAAAACATCACATATACCAATATACCATTATAATAGCAGCAGAGCCACATGTGAGAGGGCAAGAAACGTACCTTTATTTCGATAGCAAGCAAGGGAACGCAGGAACTTTGCAGAAGCACAAATGCACGTACAGTTCCATCTAGGAGCAGCACATCAAAAATGAATTAGCAGCCAGGCATTTAATCAAACACGTAAGCTGCGAGCAAAGAAAGTATAGAGAAGGTAGGCCAAAGAAGTAGATCAGCGCACCTTTCTCTGAAGAGCCAGCAAAGCAACAAATAACATTCCTCCACTCCAAAACACCAATACACGCGCGGGACGACCTACAAGCATCACATGAACATTGAATTAGTAGGCAAGAATTTCATCAAACACCCTAGCTGCAAGCAGAGCAAACGTAAGAATGGCAAAAGAAATGAGGAGAGTAACCAAACTGGCAGGAGAAATAAGGAGAGTACCCATGAGAAATAGCCAAACGAAATCAGAGGAAGAGAGACGAAAACGTAAACGAGGAGAAAAATCCCACCAAGAACGAGCCCACCGCAGCTCAACCAAATGAACCGACGACCGGGAACTCCATCGCGAAGCAACCTGAAGAACCGACGGAGAGGTGGCGTGGAGAAGGCGGAGGAAGGAGAGCGCGAATAGTTGTTGACCTGCTGCGGAAGGGCAGCTCTTAGTGGATGGGAGGAGGGGTCAGGGTCGGGTAGGTCAGGCTTTCATCGCCTGCCATACGAGCTCGACTTGCAGCGCCTTAGCGTGGGAGGCGTCGGGGAAGCCGATGGAGGAGGCGCCGCCAACGGCTATTGCTCGGCCACCCTGTGCGGTTCCCCTCCTCCATGGTGGCTGAGATGTCGCTGTTGCTTGCCCCGCGAGCTTCACGTACCTGAACGAGTAGAACGAGCGGTGAGCCGGTGAGGAGGCCTCCATGGCCGCCGCCGGCCGCCCACAGTTGTTGGCCTCCACCTTGGCCCCCTTCTTGTGCTGCCATCGCGAAAAAACCTAGAGGATCTGGAGTCGTCCGACCGCCTGCTGGCCCTCTACTGCTTGCTGGACATCTCCTGGATGGCCGGATCCATTCCTCCCCTCCACCATCTGCTCCTCTCCTCCCCGCCGCCACCTACGCCATTCCTCAACGCGCCGCCACATCACGAGGGAGACGAGGGAAAGGGAGACGAGGAAAGTGAGAGGAATGAGAGAGGATAGATCGATAGGGTTTGAGGGGTGAGGGACGGGAGACGCGTACAGGGGGCCTCGGCGCCTCGCTACCCCCGGGGACGCCGTCCTGTAGGGAGCGTACCCGACGGCGCCTCGCCGGTCGCCACGGGCATACGGCTTGGAAGGGGGAGGACGAAATGGCACATGAAAAGACAATTTTGCCCTCGGCCCCTAGCTAAATTGCGGCCTGCCACCGCGTCTCTCTCCTCTGGTGTTGACCTCACATCCGGGAACGTAGCTACCCTCACCGACAAGCGGGTCCCGTTCGAAGCAGGCCCACACATCAGTGGAAGCGGTAGGATTAGAGGACTCTTACAATGCTCCTCCAGGGAACGAACGGCCCGGACCACGTGAACAGGAGCCTGAGTCTGATCGGACGGTCACGGTTGCGGGATCTGGAAAACGAACGGCCTACGAGCAGCCACGTCACAACAACGGACGGCCAGGATTCTCCTAGCGTGGATGGACCAGGATTCCCCCAAGAATGTTTCTTTTAGATAGCCAATAACAAGTGCTGCATACTAACACTAGGCATCACCGCAACAGATACCATATCAAGTACTCTGAATGCTTTCTCCTTGGCAATGTCGATCATTGGTGTAAAGATAATAGGATCAGGCTTCTCACCAGCATGCACAACCATGTTACCCTGTTCTTTCAATACCCTTCCGCGGTCTATGACGAATATCCTTGGTCATTGTTAGTGTAAAATTCCTTGGCTTTCACGGAATCACCTTCACTAATATAACCCTCAATCAAGCACGTGTAAACACTGGTGTCATGTGGTACTCCCATATCAATCATCTCACTGAATTTGTATGAGCAAAAAGAGTGAAAATTAAAAATACCGTTAGGTGCAAGCCAGCCTTTAATTGAAAGGCATGATGGCGATCTAGTCTGTGACTGATGATTGGAAAAAGGACAGAAAATGCATGAGCGCTGATTTGAGGTTGCTCTATTTTATGGAAATCCATACTTCTGCTAGTAAATGGGAGTTTTTATCTCTGAATATCAGTGACTATCACGCAGTAAGAACTTCATGCCTTTATAGCAAAACAAGGGAGTATGTAAGGGAAAAAATGGACGATAACTCTGTTTGGAGGCCGAGCTACATGTAGCTCGGTATCCCTATCGCCCAGGCTGTCTCGTGATTTGAGTCATCTCTGTATTTGCTCATTTTTTTTAGTACGGTAGAGTGGTATAGGCAGGTATCCCATCGAAGTAGAACAGTGCATCACCCACAACTCTCGACTGTTGGCCCAGAAACTAGAGAGATCAGAGATGTCAGTAACATGAGATACACCATATCAACAACTACTCAGACCTAATGCAAATATATCAATAATTTGGAATCTCACCACTTCTCAGATTTGCAAACATATTGCCTAATGCCTAGTGTACCGAGATTTTCACTGTCATGAATATTTGAGAAGAAAATCAAGTAAATTCAAAGTCCTTTTGAAGGGCTTCGTACATCATTTTTTCATCCCGAAATCAGAAAAACTGAAAATGGAAAATCCTGAAAAGCAAATCTGAAAAAAATCGCATTGTATCAAATCGGGATTCACGCTGCCATCTTGGATGATTTCCCCGCCTACCGGATTCATGCCTTCCAGTTGCCGGAATGGAAGGAGACGAAATGGCGGACAACACGCCATGAGAAGGGATTAGAGCTCGCGTGCTGGACCACCGGTCTCCTAGCCGCCGAAAAAGGAGAGGAGCCTCGCCAGCGGAGCCATCACCCCCGATTTGGAAAGGATTGGTCTCGATTAACGACCGAGCGAGCGTCTGCTCTTCTAGATTCAGAAGAACACAACGCCGTGGTTGAGACTTGAGGGAGAAAGAGAGAGAGTGGCGGTGAGAAGATAAACAATGAGAGAGAGAAAGCGATCCTGTGCCTGGCTTAAAGTCTCTCATACCTGTAAATTAATGGACCTCATTAATGTCGGCCCATGTAGAAATGGAAGTACTCTATACGCTGGCACATCTCATATTTTCTGGTAATTCGGGACCCTGTTGCCTTGAAATAGAATTTAGCACAGATCTAAAACAAACATACCACGGCCAGGATACGGGGCTACATGTAGCCCGGGCTCCATACGTCCACACTCAAAAAAATGGAATTTTTGACACATTAGACCACCTGCGCGAGTGAAATGCTAGAGACACGTGGCACGTGCCGCCTGGGCGCCGTTGCCGTTGCCGGCACGTGGCTCCGTTCGGCGGGTGGGCCCTGCCGCCATCCTCGTTGCCGGCAAGGTGACATGGCACAAGTGAATAAAATAAATATTTTTGAAGCACTTGCCGCCAATGCCAATGGCGGCATGGTGTGCCGCCATCACCAATGGCGGCATGGTGACGTGGCCGAGCTGCCGCCAACAGGAACGGCGGCAGGGGCCCAGGCGGCACGTGCCACGTGTCGCGGCCAGGGGTGCCGCCACTCGTAGGGGGTCTTTTTTGACAAAAAATTTCGTAGGTAGTCTTTTGTGGCATTTCACTCGCGCAGGTGGTCTCATGTGTCAAAAATTCCAAAAAATGGAGCGTGTGAGACTTGTCCTCTGGTGGGATCTGTTCCCGAACCTGTGACATAGCATCTGTCGCCAGGCCACATTGGGGAGTCCTCGTGGCTACCGAGTCAACTCAACTGGGAATCATGTCAACAAAGAACACATTAGCTTTTCATTTTGTCAAGCTAATGTAAATCTGACAAAAAAATGTTGGGTTAAAAATTTAAAATGCATGCACCAGATATTTGTATAAGTTTTTATTACACCGTCTATTTATTCAGGAAAAAGCTTCATAACAATGGACAATCAGTTAGTGTACTTTGATGCCAACATGTGACCTTTACCTACAAGACTAAACTGAAGCACCAGTCTGAATTAATTTCTTGTAGTTATTTAGAGCAGCTTAGCCATAAACATGTGACAGTTAGAATAACTTACTAGAAGGACCTCGCGCGCGCGGCTGCGCCCGGTACCATAACATGCAATTTTTTCGAAGTCACTTTTTTACCTGCGGGCTCTCCTATTTTTTTGCTGCATGGCATGGGTTCATTTCCTATTAAGTAAACTAGCAAGGTGGCCCTCGCAAATTCGAGGGCATCGTCTATTATGTAAATAATATTACTACTCCAATGTTGCAATATTTGTCTCCTTCAATTAAAAAAGTTAACCTTGATCTTGACCTTGTAAATTAGTATATCACTATGTTGCTAAGAATAACAAATAGTATGCAATACCTATTAAGGAAATCTAATGATAGTGGCTTATTTTTTCTCAATAATATTTGAAAGCTGAAGCTGCAAGGACACGACAAACAAAGTGGTAATTCGCAAGGCCATTAGATAAAAAATCTCCTATGGTCTCTGGTGTAATATGTCTACATCTCCATGCATATTTATTCTTTTGTCCATAGCTATAGCAGTCCAATCTTTTTGTTCCGTCATTGCAAAGAAGGTTGCCCTTATTCTTCATAGCATGTACAATTGGGTATACAGATGTTGGACAAACTAATGATCCATGATGATCACATGCCCGAGCATTTGGTTCTAGTTATCGAACCACATTTACATACTCCTCTACTGTTTCTGATGTTACTGTCTAATAATTTTAAAGTCATTATTTTAGCGTATTGACCTTCTAAAAAACATTGTGTAAAAATATTTAACATTCTTGTTTTATAAGGACTCAAAAATGTATCTGTGAAATTAATGTGTATTTGGGGATGACTAACATGTTTTTTTTTGAGCTATGACTAACATGTTTTAATGAGGCATAATACAAATTAATTGTAATTAACATGTATACTTAATTTGCGTAAAAAGTATTTTTTGCGTGAAGTAGTTCGCTCATTCTTCGGACATGCATATGGGGAAAAATTACTTGAAATGCATGCGGATTTATGTACATGCGACAATCGGAAATAAGATATATTTGATATGCACCGGTGTAGATGTGGAACAAACTTTGTCAAGCGTCTATAGTTTTGCGTAACTTTTAGATTTATTAATCTTAAATGTTAGCAGTAAAATTAACAGTATACTTATTTCTAGTATACGTAGATTAATATGGTGACTCTATTTTAGACATATATATATATATCTTAAATTTAGAGTTCAATTATTACACAAATACTCAAATATTTTCCTTTGTAAAATTTCTAAATACTGAAATCTCTCTATCTCTCATCATTTGCCCAGGCAGTCACGTTTTATTAGCCCATCGCATGTTACCCCTTATTACAGGCAGTAGTGGCCGGCTGTCTCTATAATCCTTTGAAGAGTCCTTCCTTTGCACTTATCTAACACAAGTTTTTTTCTTTTGTAATTACGTAGCTGTTTGTATTTCTGTGTTTAGTTCCCTTTATATACCGTGTCAACCTGTTACGTAATTAATAGGTCTTCATTAAATCTTAGCCATAGAATTTAGATCTAACAACTAAAATAATTAAGATGGTGTGGATTAACGTGGCGTCTTTATTTTAGACATCCGTATTGTGCTTTTAGTATATAATAGATAGATAGATAGATCGCAATGCAAAAATGCAGAGATGTATGAGAAGCAAATTACTATGCAGTTTGCACCCATAAAATGTAAACTATGTTAGAGAGTTGATTTCTGACTATACAACAATATATATCCGTACAGACTCTATAGCTTCTTCACATAAAAAATAACTCTGGTGCAGCAACAGATTTAATAGATGTGTAACTTCCTATTACTACTTCTTTTCTCATTAATCCTTAGTTACTTGGTAGGCGCACAATCGAACAAATTAAGAAAAAATAAACCTTTTTTTTCATTAGATTTACATGAACATACAGAACCAAATCAAATCATGTCCTCTCACAAGCTATAGGCTCCATAACAGTAAGTATAGTACATCTCAAACTCCGGAACTTGATTAACAACATAGGAGGTTATATTGTAACATGTAAAGAACTCTTCCTAGAAACTGACAACAGCCGATCACAAAAAAGGTATAATACTTTAGCACTTACGAAAGATGAACTCGTAGCTGACTTCTTCATACCAAGAATATGATGGTTCCAGTTTTTTAATTATAACACACCTATGGCAAAGGAATGGAGATGGACAACAAAAGACCTTATTTTCTAATCAGGTGACATACATATTTGTTTGGCTATAAGTCAAGTGTCTTTTCAGAAGAACAGAAAACAAATATTTTCAGATTTTACTATTAGGCCTCAGCTTGTGATAGGTACCATCTTTACCAAGGATTACAAAGTATTAGTCTGTAATAATCTAACCTGGTAAGAAATATCATGCCTTATTTCCGGATGATTAATCTATATATTCTCAGCATGCAACAACGACACCATAAAGCTCAACTTTTGTTTTGCAGGTACACTGAAGCTCAACTTTAAGAAAACATCAAATGAAGTTAGTTACATAATTTGGTAATGTGAAACTACAGAATAAAACTTTGAAAGCAAACATAAAACTCGCAGGGGAAATTGAAGTTCAGTCCATTATCCTAGAATGGGGCGATAAATAGATGGAAAAATAGTTTTTCAACAGTCTATGTATAATGAACCGGCAACCAACGTTGAACTCAAAGAATAAGTCTGGCATATTTGAAAAACATGCAAAAGGCTAAATTTGGTAATGAAAAAGAACTCTTATTCTGATGGACTCACATACTATTTCTAAAGGGGAATCACAAAGAGTAATTCTGATGGATGGCAAGCAATATATTATGTAAATGTATGCTAATATAGTGCTTCCAGCAGTTCTGGTCGTACTTCTTTTTTTTTGCGGGGAAAAGGAAATGGTATTACTGCTTCCAAATTACAGAAAGGCACCCAAAGAAACTGGAAATTACAAACAAGTCCTCCTGTAAACCGAAGAACACGACGACGCGGACGAGCCAACGGCGCGCCGGATCCACCATTACTCCACTACAAGCTTGGATTGGGAGCAATCCCCTCGTGGTCGGGAAGTCGCCGGACAGCGGCCCTACTGGACCTGCACCCAACGTCGCCACCGCTATCGTGAAGCAGATGAACACCATCACCCACCAAACCATCGGGATCCAGATCGGCCGCCTCCGATCCAGTTCTGGTCATACTGTTGAAGCATAGGTGTACAGTTGGTAATAGAGATAACATAAATAGGTTATACACAACTATAAGATTCGTCACAATAGAAAAGCATAAATATAGCATCTTCTTGTCCAGAAGTCACTTATCCATTTCATTCCCAAATGCTACCATATTTTATACCCTATACATATTCCTATAGCAGATAAGAGTACAAAGAAGAAAAAAAAGCTTAATTGAGATGACATGCTTATAAGGGTCCAAGCTCCAATAAAGAAAAGAATTACTTCAGATAAATAAGCAGGGTACATATCACAAAATTTTAACCTTCAGACAATAAAAGAGTAACACAGGGCAACCTAAAAAGATGTGGGACCATAAGAAATACCTATTGATGAATAAAGGGCTGGCAAAATATATAAAATTGTTTACCCGAAGGCTTGATCACTTGATGACACATGTAGGAATCAACAAGGAAAAAGAAAAGGAGTACTGTAGAATATGCTCGAGAAGATGGACATTCAAAAAGCAATGCATAGTCAAAAGGGTAATAAGTACATATGGTAAGAAGAAAAAATACACTGCATTATTATGATTGATGGAGAATAATTGATAGCTACCAACAGTCAAACTGCAAATAAGCAGACATAAACTTGATATTTGTGACATGGAAGGCCAGATTACCATCAACATAGTAATTATTAAATATTCTTACATATATACTTGCTCAATAAAAATAGTAAAGGAAATTCCCAAATATGTTGTCAATTATTTTCTAACTTTGACACCCCACGCCTAAAAGACGAATAAGAAGATTTAATATACATAAACTAAGGACATTGATATACACATGAATCTAATTAGAGATGGTTAGTAGCACATGAATTAAACATGGTGGCAATAAACATGAGGTGTACAATTTAGCTTCCGAACATTACGGCCACAACGTATAATAATTTGTACAGTGCATGCAAATAAATCATATTTATCATAAAATCAAGTTTATGTTTTTCTAAACAAAAAAGGTGAGATGATCTTTGGAAATAAGTACTAATATTGGTTTTAAAATCGTATAATGTACCACATGTTTCTCTCATCAGTGTGTTTACAAAATATCAGAACTAATGAGATTGCAAATGCTTCTCTTGACCTGCAGGTAGGTAGTCAAATCTCTCACATTGAATGCCCTGTGTTACCAATTTGTCATCTTTCTATATGATATATGAGCAACAAAATAACTTCATAAGACTTCTTAACTGCGAACTTCTCCTAAGAAATTGACAATGTGACTAACCAAAAATTTCATTTGCATTAAAAATATGTTGCAGGACGGAATGTAAGAATCTGCTTGCTCCTAAGAAATTTATCAAACAGCTTATCTGAACATTTTGAACATGTGATACACGAGCAGAGTAGCAGACTAATTAGGTATGCAGCAAGCAATTCATATTCTCACCGTATACATAAGGCATGTTCATGAAAGTAGCATGTAGAGTTCCGACCAACAGCTCTCCATAAATCCACGCATCACCATATGAAGTTGATAGCGTGACACTTCACTTGAATCAAATAGCCTGACACTTCACTTGAATCAAATAGCGCCAACGAGAGTTGAAGTATGGTGAAGCAGGTAGTATGCTGAAATATTTTCAAGACAAGTCCATTGAGAATACTTCATTCCAACATGTTGTGCAATTGGACTGTGATGAACAAATAGCAAATGTATTCTGGGTTGATGCCAAAATGATTATAGACTATGCTCATTTCGGTGAAGTTGTAACCTTTGACACTACTTTTGGAATAAACAAGGAGTACAGGCCATTTGGTGTGTTTGTTGGATTCAATCATTTTAGAGAAACAGTAATACTTGGTGCTTCTCTTCTTTATGATGAGACATTTGAATCATTCAAATGGCTATTTCGAACATTCCTATCAGTACATAATCAGAAGCAACCTCGAACCATATTTACTGATCAAGATACTGCAATGGGAAAAGCAACAACATAGATTACCTAATCACTAATTGGGATCAAAGTATCAAATTTTGCTTGAATTTGGATCGGAGTTACCTAATTTCATGAAGAAACAGAGGATGTGCGGGTGTGGAAGCGTCGGATGATGTAGCCACCTGTGCACAGCAAGCGGCGGCGCGGGCGATTACATCACGCAAGGACAACGCGGCGAGTCGACGGAGGCGTGGGCCGGGTGCGCCACAGGCGCGGACGGAAACGGCGCGGGCGATCCGCCGGAGTCACGTACGCGAGCGGGCGAGCCGTCGGCGGCAAGCTGCGGCTGAATCAACGGTGGCGCTCATGGTTGTCAGTATCCGATACGTATCTTAGTATCTTACGATTTTACGATACTACCGTGGTAAAACGATACGTATCGTGATGGTATCCTAATCTAGGTAGTATCACACACGTATCCCGATATGTATCATCCTGATACAAAAACGATACCATACGATTCCACACTTATAGTAAAAAACTAGAAGAATCCCCCCCGTGTTGCAGCGGAAATCTCTTTAAAAACTTTACTATGCATAAGACACATGAACCGTGATTTTTTAAATTAAAATTAGGAGATTCAATTGGTCTCAATATTCAAGGGCTAAATTTAATTAAAGTTAAGTTGTTATGTATTTGCCAAATTTTTTTGGTGAAGTGGCCAATTGTATGGCTTAAAAGAATTGATGATGTGGATATGTTGCATGCAAAGATATATTATAAGAAATTAATTGACATTAGTGGGTGACATAGACAGTTGATTGGCTAATATATTGAATGTTGTGGATAGCTTGCATGTTGAGATAGACAACTTAAATAACCTCTTAGTGGGGTTTTGGTTTATAAGAAGTATAGATAAGGACACGAAGCCGTGGCAAGCTCAGGATTAAAATTAGTTTTGTAATCTCAAGGCTAACTAAGTATATAAACAATACAACGTCCATTAGTTTGATTGATATGGGTTTAAAAAAGCACTTCGTACATGCAAGAAAGAAGTCAACTAGCGAGTTGTATGTATTAATTTTCTTAAACCTGGTTTTTTGTTTTGTGGGTTTCTAATTAATTATGTTTGTATTATGTATCGTATGGGTGGGCCCATATTTATATTATAAATGCATCATTTTACATAATCAGACTCCATGAAATACATAAATATGCTTAAAATTCAAATAAAATTAAATTTAGATATATGTTTTAGGTATATTACTAATATATACATATATTTTATTAAAAATAAAAATCTCATAGTATCATGATACTACGATATGATTCTATAATACGATACTGCTGACAAGAAAATGATACTACGTAGTATCCCGATACTGAAAACTTTGGTGGCGCTGACGCAGGTCGCGAGGGGAGAGGGCGGTGGCAGTTTCATTTTTTTTTTAAGAAGAGAACGTTTCGTTTGATGAAGCAAAGTCGGACTCTGACTTGTCTCCTTGCCGTCAGGGACCCCTGCTGATGGTGACATTTGATCAGGGACATGTAGGGAGACCAAGGCTTTATTCGGGTTGGCGGTCTCAGTTACCAGTTACCACATTTTATAGCCTCGTTCCTACTGATGATTCTTTTCTGAACTTCTGTATTTAAACGATCCACTCCTGTCTCTGGAGCCTGGTGCGCGCAAGACATTGTCTGGCTAGGCTTGCTAAAACTACCAACGAATCTGCAAAATAAATAAATCCACTGGCCTCAATTTTTATTTTATTATTCAAACTTAAAATCTATAACTGACAAGGGTATAACTATCGAGCCTTATTAGATTAGCACCCCTGTTCGGATAAAGGCCCATTGAAATATAGACCCAAGATAAAGAAATCGAAGGATAATGGTAGTCGAATATGGAAACTATAATGTAAACTGTCGTAGATAATTTGTTTCGAATCCGACAGGATCCTCGAGACCTGGCCACCTATAAATAAAGGCCAGGAGAGGCCGGCCAAAGACACATTGAGATCGAGCTTGTAATCCACGCTTTGTCTGAATAAACATCAAGTTTTGGCTTGTTTGTCTGAATCCCTATCTTCGAGTTCATCCGACGCCCTCTTCCTACGATCCAAAGTCCTAAATCTAGGGCATTGTCGAGTTCCACCCTCGTCAATTGGCGCCAACCGTGGGGACCTTGGGCGTTGGAATCATGAATTTGATGGCTTTTTTGCTCTCATCCAAGGATAACTCGAAGATCGATGGAAACCAGATCACCTTTGGAGCCTTAGATTTTCAACAGCACCCAACAACCCTAGCTCCAATCTTTGCAAATCTGGATCAGGAGATCGATCTGACGATTGGAAGCTTCAATTTTCGTGTTGGGTCTTAGGCTTTGTTCGCCTTTCAGATCCGATAAATTCGGGTCCGTCTGCAGGAAAAACCGCAATTGCGGCAACTTTAGAAACTTCAGTTGGCTCATCTAACGAGGTAAACTCGCCAGTCAGCATCAACTCGACAAAAAGCAAAGAGAGTACAATGAAGGAACTCGACGAAATTATGGAAACTCTAGATCTACAGGAATCCTCGGATTACTCGGATAGGGTTTCCAAGGAAAACTTTGACAACATCAGAAATTATTCAGAAAAAGATTTCATGGCCTGTCACAGCAATGTCTCCATCAGTTCTGAAAGTACATGGAGGCCAGGTTTGGAGCTTTACAGCGACGAACAAACAAATTTTTCTTCGGGTTCTAGCGACGGTGTCCACAACCAGTATCAAGTGTATGCAATAATTAACGAAACTTCAGAGGAATACGATGCCAACAACAATCCCATTATCAACCCGAAGAAAGTCAGGAGAGGCGCAAATTATATGGCAGAAGGAGACATCGAAGAACTGTAGCAACAAGAGTCAAAATCCAACTCACAATAGCAGAGTGGGAACGATAAGAGCATCAGTAAACAACGGGGCGGCTATATCCGTCGACGCAAGAAGGGAAGTGTTACTGGGATACCACTATGCCCTACATCGGCAAGCGCAACAGTTGGAAAAGGAGAAAAGTGAAATAGGGAGAAGGCGAGAATCAGCCAGCGCAGCAAGCGAAGCTCTTTGAGTAGAGCGCAGCAATGCATCACACACAAACAGTGGCAGGCATCATAGGCACGGTTCCCGAATGGAAAACCTCGGGTACGCCGACAGGAGAAATCTATCACGAAACCTCGACTCATCTTTCTTATCAGTCGATGAATAAGGAAACATCGTTCCAAAAACACTAGAAGCAGCACTCGTAGTAGCTCAAGCCTAGCTGTTCACAACACATCCATCACCTGGAGATCCAAGGGAAAGCATGCATCGAGCGGCACTACAAGGATTAGGGATAGTAGGCAACAGGCTGAAGCACAGAGATGAAGCACCACGATGTCACGCCATCCCTAGGCACCATGAAAGGACCCGAAGATCTTGGTCCCCGCATATCGAGAAATCACCACGCCATCACAATAGTCTTCGGCATGGAAATAGAAGTTGATGATCCAGATCTCCATCACCACAACAAAACAGTAGCCCAAGGCACGGAGGAGTAAGCTGACGACCCAGAACCCCGCAATATACATATGACAACGAAGACGACGAAATAGAGATGGGGCGCCATGCTTCACTCGCAGAATTCGCAGAACGCTGGTACCCAAAGGATTCAAACTACCTCATGACCAGCAAAAGTATGACGGATTGTAGGAACTACAGTCGTGGTTATCAGATTATCTGCAAGCAGTGAAAATACTTGGGGGCTCAAAGGAAACAATAATGCAAAGCTTACAACTATACCTCACCGGCGCAGTACGGTCCTGGTTGAGTAAACTCGCCAGAGGAACAATAGGAAGCTGGGACGAGCTCACCAAGCAGTTCACATGGAATTTTCATTCAACTTACAAACAACCAACATCCATTGAAGAGGTAAAAGCTTGTGTACAGAAAAGTGTGAAAGAACATATGTGCCCCATGTGTGGTTTTTGTAATTAATGACAATCCCTATGGACTAATAGTTCCATTGAGTGATGTTTGTTGGACTTGTCCATAGAAAATTCTTGAGCCTGTCGATGGCTTTCGTGTCGCAAGAACACGGGGTACCACGCGATGGACCCAAAGATTCGAATGCAGGGGGCTGAACATGGGAGATCTTGGATTGCAACGAAACACAGGGACGGAAGCCTCGAGACGTCGAACGCACAACGCACTGCAGGGAGGGAGACGCCGAGCTTTACCCAGGTTCAGGGCCCTCGTGGTGAGGTAAAGCCCCTACTTCCTGCCTTCTTGTATTACGATGCGATACCTCGTGAGGAGTACAAGGTCTTGGTTACAGAGCTCTAACTGGCTGGACGTAGAAGAACCAACTTAGCCTAGCTAGGAGCCCGGAGATGAAGATCGGATCCCCTCTAAGGGGTGGCCTCCCCTCCTTTTATAGCGCCCATGTCCTCCTTCCCCTTATCATCTTGGGGAAGGGGTTGCCACACACGGCCAAGGAGGGAGGACAGCTGTAGACTTGGGTCTTCCGTGGACGTAGTCTTCGTAGAGTAGTGGCGCCGGTCCACAGGAGTGGGTGGAGGAAGCTGACGTCCTCCTCTGGCGCCCTGCACCATCCACCCTATTTTTAGGGGGGTGGCCAACAACCACTGTACCGCTTTATGCAGGCACGGCGAAAGCTGGTCTCCTCCCTGTCGGGGGTGGCGTGGACGGTACGCAGTCTTCTGCTCTTGTCTTCTTGCTCTGCATGAAAACGTGCCGAGCTGACGTGGATGTGGTCCTTCCCCTCACGAGAAACAGCTCGTGAGGAGGTCTTCTGGTCCTTAGCTGTTTAGCCGTCGTTCTCCTCATGAGGCGCCTCCTCATGAGGGTCTTCTCCGTTGGGCTTCGGTCATCCTTCCTCCCCTGGGCCGAAGCTGGGCCGTTGAAGGGGCCCAGGAGCAGGTGGACCGGGATACCCCGGTATCCAGAACACCGACAGTAGCCCCCGGGAGCCTGGTCCGCGAACGCGCCCTCTTGAGGGAGCGAGGGGCCAGGGGCCCCCAGAAGCTGCTGGGCCCTCCAACGGCGCGCGTCAATGTGCGGTCAGAGGACCATGTGAAGACGCAGAGGCTGCGTACGTGTGGCGCCCCTGCAGTTGGCGAGACGAAGCGGCGTGGAGATCGTGCGTAGTGGGTGGAGGAAGCCAAAGAAGTCCTGGCGAGCGCGAGGGAGTCAGTGAGGGAGGTCCTGGCCAGGGCACACCACGAAGCCATGGAGATCATCTCCGAGGCGTGCCAGAGGCTCCCCTCCGCCGTTGGGTCTCCCAACCCAGCCTTGGCTGGAGAAGAGGCAAAGCGGGCGGCTCAGCACCTCCTGGACCAGGCCAGGACCAACGCCGACGGCCTCCTTGCCAACGCAAGGCAGAGGCTGGAGGAAGCCGAGGACCACGAGGCCCTCCTTCTCGCCCGCGAGGAGAGCGCGGACTCTCGCGCGGAGAGCCTAAGCCTGCAAGAGGCTGGGCTCGCCGCGCGAGAAGCTAAAGTTCGCAACGGCGAACGGGAGCTACGCCGCCGAGAAGAGCAGCTCCACGCCCTCGAAGACCGGCTCAACCGGGAGCGGGAGGCTCTCGAGAGCAGGGAGGAGATGGTCAACCAGGCCAACACCGACCTGGACCGGCGCCACGAAGAGCTGCAGCAGCGCGAGGACTCCCTCCAGGAGCGCATGGACCGTATGCTGAACCAGCGGCGGGTCACCATGGAGCAGGAGTTCGAGCGGAGGCTCGCCGAGTACATCGAGTCGTGCCGCGCTGACTTCCGCTCCAAGACCGACACCGCCCTGGAGAGGTACAAGCAAGGACACGAGACCCTGGAGCGCCAGGTCCGTGACCTGGAGGCCGAGCTGAAGGAGGCGCACGAAGTGCGCTGAGGCACCGAGCGCGCCCTGGCCGAAGCCGACGCCATGATCGGCACGCTCCAAGGAGACGTGAGGCGGTGATACGTCTCAAACGTATCTATAATTTTTTATGCTCCATGCTTGTTTTTACACCATTTGCCTTGTGTTTCGTTACACTTCGTGGCATTTTTATGCAATTTCTGGAACTAACCTATTGACAAGATGCCCCAGTGCCAGTTTCCTGTTTTCTGCTATTTTTGTGTTTCAGAAAAGCTACACAGGAAATATTCTCAGAATTGGACGAAACAAGTTCCAGAAGTCTTATTTTTTCTGGAAGAGTACCGAAGACCGAAAGAGAGCCGGAGGGGGGCCAGAGGCCGCCCACACAACAGGGGGGCACGGCCCAGCCCCTGGCCACGCCCACCCATTGTGAGGGCGCCCTGGCAGCCCCCCGACGACGCCCCTTTGCCTATATAAAGCCTCGGGACGGAAAACCCTAGGGGAGTCAGCATTTTTTCCAAAACAGTTCCGTAGCGCCGCCGCCGTCGAAGGCGAATTTTGGGGGACAGAAGTCTCTGTTCCGGCACCCTGCCGGGACGGGGAAGTGCCCTCGGAGCCATCTCCATCGGTCTCCATCGCCATCTCCGCCGTCTCCATCGACCTCACCGCCATCTCCATCAACCTTGCTGTCTCCTATGATGAGGAGGGAGTAGTTCTCCCCCGGGGCTGAGGGCTCTACCGGTAGCTATGTGGTTCACCTCTCTCTCCCATGATGTGATCTTTATGTGATCGTGAGCTTTGTATCTAGTTGAATTGGTAGATGTTATTATTCAGATATTATGCTACCCCTATGCTTAATTATTATACTCTCCGGAGATACCTCGTATCATGGTGTAAAGGTGACTAGTGTGTGCATCATGTGTATCTTTTTGGTTAATGTCTCTATGAAATGTTGGTGTTTGTTGGAACCATCTAGTGCGTTCATGGTGATAGTGTGGGACAATCTAGTTTGGGTACATACGGACTTTGAGGAGTGCTTCGTAGCCCTACGCATGATTAGTGTATGTTTTACATTGGAGAATTGTTTTGAGTTGCATATTGATGATAGTATATATTAGTTCAATTATGTTATATTTGTTGAGAGTGTGTCCACTAGTGAAAGTATGATCCCTAGGCCTTTTTTCCAAGCATTGCACACCGTTTACTTACTGTTTTGTTACATGTTTGCTCGCAGCGATATTTATTTCGAATCACATTTGCTACTTATAATCATCACTACTACTTGTATTGCACTATCTCTTCGCCAAACTAGTGCACCTATACATCTGACAAGTGTATTGGGTGTGTTGGGGACACAAGAGACTTTCTGTATCGTAATTGCAGGGTTGCTTGAGAGGGATAGCTTTGACCTCTTCCTCCCTGAGTTCGATAAACCTTGGGTGATCCACTTAAGGGAAACTTGTTGCTGCTCTACAAACCTCTACACTTGGAGGCCCAACACTGTCTACAAGAACAGATGCATGCGTAAACATCAAGCTCTTTTCTGGCGCCGTTGTCGGGGAGGTAAGGTAAAAGGTACTCGCATCGTCCTGTGTGAGTGCTCGAAGTTATTTCCTTTAGATTCTGCAATTATATCTTTTTGTTTCTTATTTTTATTTTCACTAGTTAGGCTTAATGGAAAGTAAAGAGTTCTTTAGTCTTTTTCCTGAGTTTAGATTTGAAGAGAAAATTGAAAAACCTTTGGAGCTTGTTTCGCATAGCAATGTTATTAGTACGAATGCTTTGAATCCCATTATTGCTAATGCTATGGAAAAGTCTAAGCTTGGGGAAGCTAGTTTTGTTAAGCATGATATTTTTAGTTCCCCAGCTTTAGTGGAGAAAGTTTGCTCTGATGATATTTTATCTCCCATATGTGATGTTTCTAATGATTCTTGTGCTCCTCATCCTTTTAAAATACCTTGAAAATTGTTGATCGTGCTATGAATAACTGCTATTTAGGAGATGGAACTGTCCATCCCGGTGATCATTTGCTCTTTATACATGAATTATGTGAGTTGTTCCATTGTGCAGGTATTTCAATAAACCAAGTTAAGAGGAAGCTATTTTCTTTATCACTGAAGGGCAGAGCTGCGGAATGGTATAAAGCACTGAAGGATGGCCGACCGGTTGAGTGGGAGGAAATTGTACCTCTCTTTTATTCTAAATTCTATCCTTCTAGTGAGGTTTATAAAGATAAAAATTACATTTATAATTTCCATCCGCATGAGGGAGAAAGCATTGCCCAAGCATGGGGAAGATTGAAGTTACTAATGCATAAATGTCCTATTCATGATCTTCCCTGTAATATTGTTATTAATAATTTTTATGCAAGGCTTTCAGGATATTACAAGGACTATCTAGATGCATGCTTTGATGGGTCTTTCACAAGCAAGGATGTCGACACCAAGTGGGGTCTGCTTGAAACAATTCAAAACAATATTGAAGGTTGGGATAGCGACAAAGGTAAAGGATCAGGTATGAATTACGAGTTTGATTGCATTAAGTCTTTTGCTGAAACTGTTGATTTTCAAGAGCTTAGTGCTAAGTATGGTCTTGATCCTCAAATTATGATTGATTGTTTTAAAACCTTTGCTTCCCATATTAATGTTCCTAAAGGAAATGGGGACGCGTATCATGAACCTTTTAAGGACACTCGCGTAGAAAATGATATTGTTGTTGATGATTCCAATAAACATGCTCGAACCTCTCAAAGTCCTATTTCCTATAAGCATGTTAATTTTTGTGGAGTACATAGATCTTGTGAACAGAGTTACAACAAGGAAGATTATTGTGTCCACCATGCAAATGAAGAAACCAGTATGTGGCTCAGGGATCTAGATGTGCTTGGTGAAAGGGTTTGTGAGCTTTATCCTTTTCTTTGTGAACTTTCTAGTAAAATGGGTCACTTTAATTTTCAATGCCCAATTAATCGAATGAGTACCGCAAATTTGTATTGTGATGATAAGATTACTCTCAATCAGCATGATGAGCTTACTTTGTTTTTGAATTGTGAAGAGATATCTAGAAAGATTTCTTTGGTTGACATGAGAGATGTTGATATTAATAGCACCCTCCGTGGTTGTCGTCTCTATTGTACTAAAGATTGCCTCGCAAATACTTACTTACAAGATCTTATAAAACATGATGATTTGCCAAGCTATGACAGGACTAATAGATGTTTCGATCTTATTAATAGAGAGGAGGAATCCTCCAAAGTTTCTTCTGTTGTTTCTGTCAGCAAACCAGATTATGTGGAGAAGATGCCTTTCCCTCCTAAAGGATATGTGGAGAAGATGCCCTTCAAGTCTCTCCCTCCTAAAGGAGAGAGTAAGAAGAGTATGAAGAAGAAGAATAAGAAGAGGAGTAAGAGGCGAGAGGACACGGTATCTTCCCCTAAGCGTTATGATCCTGCTATAGATTATGATAATTCTGATTGGGATGATGTTCTCATGCCTGTTACCTATGTTAGTGATCATGATTGGGAAAAGCACTCTACTTTTGATATTGAAAATCTTTTTGGTACAAATTCTAAGGTTAATAATTGTTGTACCATTAGTACTATCCATGTTCCTTCTTATGATGATATGTTTGATGAATATGCTTTGCGAAATAGCTGTTCTCTAGCTTGTGATGATACTAAACCTCTAGTTTATGATGGTTATGATGATGGGTATAATATTTTTAGTTCACCTACTTTTGAGGAGAAAATTAGTTATGATTACAATATGCCTCCTGTTTTTGATGATTATGGTGATGAGAATAATTATTCTGTTGAATCTGCTCCTACTACTATTGTTCATGTGGGGAGTATTAATTCTTTTATGCATGTGGCTCATGATAGGGATGCTTTATGTGATAGTTATATTGTTAGTTCTATTCATGATGCTACTGAAAGTTATTATGAGAGAGGGAAACATGGTTTTATGGACCTCAACAATATTGAGTTTCCCCTCTTTATGTTGCAACTCTTGAAGTTGTACTTGTTTTGCCTTCCTATGCTTTTTGCTTTGCGCTTTCATTACTTGTCTCTTTACAAGATTATTTTTCATAGGAAGTGGTTCAGATTTAAATGTCTTTCAAATTTGCTTTTTGATGCTCTCTATTGCTTTAAGTTCCTATATGGCGTCTTTGCCTCAAGCTCTTATATGGCGCCTACATGAGCATCTTTGCAAATTACTGCGCCTAGCTCAAAGGCGTTAAAGAAAAGCACTCTTGGGAGATAACCCAATGTTTTATTTCCAGTACTTTTTCTTTTATTTGAGTCTTGGAAGTTATTACTACTGTAATAACCGCTCTTTTTATTTCGTTGTTGTGCCAAGAGAAGCCTCTAATTTGAGTGAGGTAAGATTTGGGGATATTGCTGTCCTGAAACAGTTTTCGGTGCTGCACCGTAAAAATTCGTGAAAATTCTCTGTATATCTTTTGGACCTGCGATTTCTTGTGCATATGCCCCAGGTTATATCCAAACTTTCATTAGTTGAACACTTTTTGATTTGAGCAACATAAAACCCTCTAAAAATTCGATCTTTGTTAGCTGTTCTGTTTTGACAGATTTCTGCCAATATTTGTGTTTGCCGCTTTATCGTTTTTTTTTTAGTTCTTTTGATCACGGAACTTTTGGGGAAGTTGCTACAGTAGTTTATGCTTTATATGTGGTGATTTTGTGTTGAAACCTGAAGCGAAAAGGTTGATTCATTATTATGTTTATGCTAACGTTGCTAATAGAATTGTGTTGAGTTTTGTATGAAGGAAGTTTTCAAGTGTAGGGATTGGAGAATGATGAGATGAGATGAAGAATGGACAAAAGCTCAAGCTTGGGGATGCCCATGCAACCCCCAAGAAATATCCAAGAGGTATAAGCGTCAAAGCTTGGGGATGCCCCCGAGGCACCCCTTCTTCATCGGCAAAAATCAGGTCACCTTTCAAGACACTATATTTTTATTGCTTCATGCACTATGCGTTTTTCTTGGAGCGTCAGTTGCTTTTGTTTTCAGTTTTATTTTGCTTTGTTTGCTGCAATAAATGTTTGGATCACATCATGTGTTTGGAGAGAGACATGCTCCGTTTTTCATTTGCCAAGAACACTCCGTTTTTCACTCTTATCGTTTCAACGAGTGTTCTCTTTTTCTGCTACTGCGTTTAGCTTGCATTTTTCGCCTTGATTTTTGTTCAGATCTTGTTTTATCTTTGTATCAAGGTGTATTTTGACGTCTGGTATATGTTGGTTTTCCTCAAAAGAGTTTCCTCAAAAAGGTTTGAATGGTGTTGGAAAAGAGAAAAAGTTTCATGCAAAAAAGTGGTACAAAAAGGAACTTGTGTAGACTGCGGCCTAGGCTTTTGCATGTCGTGCTTGATGTCTTTTTGATAGTATGCTTAGTGGTTTTGCTGTAGCATAACTTGTCTCAAATGACTGAGATTGCTTAATGAGCCTTTGAAAAAATCATGTGTTGTTTTAATTATTTGGAAGCATTAATTTGGTTTTCTCCTTTGATGATTTATTTGGGTTGACTTGGCGCATGCTTACACCATGTTGACTACAAAAATAAGTCGCCAATAGCCTCTACGATCATTTAGTTTTTGACTTTTGATGCCATCTTATGCTTCTTTTAATGTTGCTTTGTCGCTTTGCATGATTATGGCCGTTATTGTTCTCTTAGGTTGTCGCTCCCAGTCTTTTGCTAGCCCTCATTTTGTACTGAGTATGAGCTCTACTCGTGCATCCAACTCCCAAAAACCAAGTTTGCCATTGTGTCCACTATAAATTCCTATGCATGGTATTTGCAAGCCATTCCAAGTAAATTTTCATGTGCTACCTTTCAAAAAACCTTCAAAATACTTCTCATTTTGTGACACTGTTTTCAGCTCATGGGGACGTAGTGGTCGGATTTGCTATCTTCCATATTGTCTTATTCCAAAAAGAAAAAAAAGAAAAAAAAGAAAGAAAAAAGCACTCCTCCATGGTATGTGAATGTTGGTGAGCACCCAATGGAATCGGTTAGCCATGGTTTGAGAAAGGAAAAAAGGTGGGGAGGAGTGCCAAGCTTTATAAAAGAGCACAAAAGTGCCAATCTCTCTCTCAAAAACTTGCTTCATTTTTGTATGGAAGATAGTAAGAACCCCATTGCCAGTCGTTGACAAAGACAACCACCTCTCAAAACCAATTTTTATCTCTCTGTTTTACAAATGAAAAGCTCTAGCACATGTTTAATCACTGCTTCCCTCTGCGAAGGGCCTTTCTTTTATTTTTATGTTGAGTCTCCACCTTCTACCTTTATGCACCATTAAGAGAGCATAGTTGTCATTCTGAGTATAATGTGCATTGTCCCAAAGTTTTCATTGATTGATTCATATTGTTGGTTTCACTTGTTCTTAAATTACTTGTATCTAGCCACCCTCTTAAACTTGAAGGTGTCCTATGCATTTATGTTTTGCTACTCCATGAAGGACAAGCTGAAAACCATTTGTATGTTTTTCCATATGATTTGAACACACGTTTGACTTTCATTGTTTCATTTTCATGATCTTTCATTTGTGTTCTTTTTCATGTTATAACATGGTTGCTAAGTTTCTTCTATCAAGATTATGTCTTTCATGCCCATGTTTTAAGTTCTTTGATCTCAGCACTCAATGCTTACTTCGATGATCAAGATTGTGATGGTGCATGTCACCTCAAAAATTATTCTTTTGTTATCACTTACCTACTCGAGGACGAGCAGGAGTTAAGCTTGGGGATGCTGATACGTCTCAAACGTATCTATAATTTTTTATGCTCCATGCTTGTTTTTACACCATTTGCCTTGTGTTTCGTTACACTTCGTGGCGTTTTTATGCGATTTCCGAAACTAACCTATTGACAAGATGCCACAGTGCCAGTTCCCTATTTTCTGCTGTTTTTGTGTTTCAGAAAAGCTACATAGGAAATATTCTCGGAATTGGACGAAACAAGTTCTAGAAGTCTTATTTTTCCCGGAAGAGTACCAAAGACCGAAAGAGAGCCCGAGGGGGGCCAGAGGCCGCCCACACAACAGGGGGGCACGGCCCAGCCCCTGGCCGCGCCCACCCATTGTGAGGGTGCCCTGGCAGCCCCCTGACGACGCCCCTTTGCCTATATAAAGCCTCGGGACGGAAAACCCTAGGGGAGTCGGCGTTTTTTCCAGAATAGTTCCGTAGCGCCGCCGCCGTCGAAGACGAATTTCGGGGGACAGAAGTCTCTGTTTCGGCACCCTACCGGGATGGGGAAGTGCCCCCGGAGCCATCTCCATCGGTCTCCATCGCCGTCTCCACCGTCTCCATCGACCTCACCGCCATCTCCATCAACCTTGCTGTCTCCTATGATGAGGAGGGAGTAGTTCTCCCTCGGGGTTGAGGGCTCTACCGGTAGCTATGTGGTTCACCTCTCTCTCCCATGATGTGATCTTTATGTGATCATGAGCTTTGTATCTAGTTGAATTGGTAGATGTTATTATTTAGATATTATGCTACTCCTATGCTTAATTATTATACTCTCCGGAGATACCTCGTATCATGGTGTAAAGGTGACTAGTGTGTGCATCATGTGTATCTTTTTGGTTAATGTCTCTATGAAATGTTGGTGTTTGTTGGAACCATCTAGTGCGTTCATGGTGATAGTGTGGGACAATCTAGTTTGGGTACATACGGACTTTGAGGAGTGCTTCGTAGCCCTACGCATGATTAGTGTATGTTTTCCATTG
This sequence comes from Dactylis glomerata, assembly GCA_007115705.1. Taxonomy (NCBI): domain Eukaryota; kingdom Viridiplantae; phylum Streptophyta; class Magnoliopsida; order Poales; family Poaceae; genus Dactylis; species Dactylis glomerata. The sequence goes on along the minus strand of QXEO01000531.1, from coordinate 3,029,010 downwards.
GAGAATTGTTTTGAGTTGCATATTGATGATAGTATCTATTGGTTCAATTATGTTATATTTGTTGAGAGTGTGTCCACTAGTGAAAGTATGATCCCTAGGCCTTGTTTCCAAGCATTGCACACCGTTTACTTACTATTTTGTTACATGTTTGCTCGCAGCGATATTTATTTCAGATCACATTTGCTACTTATAATCATCACTACTACTTGTATTTCACTATCTCTTCGCCGAACTAGTGCACCTATACATCTGACAAGTGTATTGGGTGTGTTGGGGACACAAGAGACTTTTTGTATCGTAATTGTAGGGTTGCTTGAGAGGGATAGCTTTGACCTCTTCCTCCCTGAGTTCGATAAACCTTGGGTGATCCACTTAAGGGAAACTTGCTGCTGCTCTACAAACCTCTGCACTTGCAGGCCCAACACTGTCTACAAGAACAGACACGTGCGTAGACATCAGGCGGCTGGAGGAGGAGAACTCAGCGATGGTTCACCAAATCATTGAGCTCTCCCGGGAGCTTCAGGAGGCCAAGGACTCCGAAGCAGAGGCACGCGTGCTGCACCGGCAGCGTGTGCAGATATTTCGCGGGTTCTCAGCCCGAGTCATGGAGGCGGCGCACCGCCTGGGCATCCACGGGCTGACCCTGCCCACCATTCCGGAGGACGATGGGTTGATCATCCACTTCTTCAGCCAACTGGCTGAACAGCTGGCTGACGCCTCGTCCAAGGTCTTGGAGCTCATCGATGCAGAGTGTCGGGAGCTCCTGGGACTTGCAGGGACGCGGATCTTCTCCAACCTCCAGCGCCTTTGCCCCGACCTTGACCTGGAGGAAGTCCTACAGAGGAGGGCGCCACCACCGCCCGGCACTCCCGACCGCGCGGCGCAGGACAGGGTGGCCCGGCTGGACATCACCCTGCAACGACTGCAGGCCATCTACGCCCGCCCAGGAACGTCCGCAGCCGCGGGCCAGGAGGGCTCTTCCAGCGACGGCACCACGAGCTCTGGGGAGTCCGGCGGTGAAGAAGCTGGAAAAGCTGATGGCGACGGCGCGACGGGGTCCAGCGAAGAGACCTCCTCGGGCTCCAGCCAAGGCACTGGCGACGACGAGGACTCCGAGGAGAACGTCCAGCAAGCTTCCCCTCCGGATCTCCTCCTGAAGTATCTGTACCGGCTGCACACTTGATGACCGTCAGACATTGCCCTGCTGGGCCCTTTTGAGTTGTAACCGCACTTAAGGCGTTTGTTCGCCAAGTTATCCTTATTTGCACCCTTGTGAGTTTTCCCTTGCCTCGCCTTTGCCCGAGGATCGTTCTACGCCGTTTGGGGGCCAGCCTCCAAGCGGGACAGCAGCCTAACGCTTAGTATGCAGCTCGTGGTGCAAGGCTAGCGGGCACTGGCGCTCTAGAGGTGACTGTGATGGCATACAGGACTATCTCCCTGCAGCCCCCCTGGCGTCCAAACACAGCAAAGGCAATTCCAGGAGAAGAAACACAAGGTTGTAGACAAGGACAGCCCAAGGTTCGAAAAACCCGCACAAATTGTGTGACCCTTGCGCGCTCACGTGCCTTCATTCGAGTGTCGCTCGAGAGGAGAGAGCACCATGGACCGTATGAGGTGACTGTAGCGGGTCCTTCCCCTAGTCAGAGCTTGATCCGTTCTGGGTTTTTCGGGCCTGCTGTTTTCCGGGCGAAGGCCCCAGCGCGGACACCGTGCTCCGGCTCTTTCTCGAAAGGCAGACGAGCGAAAGCTCATATTCGCGTTAGGCCGCGATCCAACCAAATTCACTGGTTCGAACAAAGCCGAAACACCAAAACTCCTATAGTTATGCAGATTAGAAAAGGTCGAGGACAAGCAAAGTTCGCCGTTACACTTTTGTTCCTTGCGGAGCTGAAGATCCCTTCTTCTCAGACAAGGGCGAGGGGGTGGTGACCCCCGAGCCCCCAGCCCAGTCTTCGCGCACCTGGGGATGGGGCCATCGAGGATGGCGTAGGCCTACGCACCCTCTGGCTCAGGTCCCAGGGATGCGTACCTGTCGAGGAAGCGCTCGCAGAGGTCCCTCCAGGACGAGATGGACCTCGGGGGCAACCCGCAGAGCCACCGCCGAGGCTCTCCCTTCGTAGCCATCATGAACCAGTTAGCCATGACACGCCCATCGCCTCCAGCCGCCCGAATATTGGCCGCGTATTGCTGTAGGAACTCCACAGGATCGGAGGTCCCATCGTAACACGCACTGATATCCGGCCTGAAGCGAGGCGGCCAGGCCGCGCGGTGAAGGGGTCCAGCGAGCGCCACGAAGCCCCCGAAGCCGAGGTCGCCGACCTCCGGCTCACCAACCTGCCCAATGGCCTCCAGGCCATCGAGGACTTGAAGACGTACTCGGTGACGGCTCGCGTAGACAACACGAAGGCGAAGGCGAAGACGGTGATGGCGATCGTCACCCATGTCGAAGCTGATCTTAAAGAAGACACACCACAGCCCCCTACCTGGCGCGCCAAATGTCGATGGATTTCGTATCGCAAGAACACGGGGTACCACGCGACGGACCCAAAGATTCAAACGCAGGGGGCTGAACGTGGGAGATCTTGGATCGCAACAAACACGGTGACGGAAGCCTCGAGACGTCGAATGCACAACGCACTGCAGAGAGGGAGACGCCGAGCTTAACCCAGGTTCAGGGCCCTCGTGGTGAGGTAAAGCCCCTACTTCCTGCCTTCTTGTATTACGACGCGATACCTCTCAAGGAGTACAAGGTCTTGGTTACAGAGCTCTAACTGGCTGGACGTAGAAGAACCAACTTAGTCTAGCTAGGAGCCCGGAGATGAAGATCGGATCCCCTCTAAGGGGTGGCCTCCCCTCCTTTTATAGCGCCCAGGTCCTTCTTCCCCTTATCATCTTGGGGAAGGGGTTGCCACACACGGCCAAGGAGGGAGGACAACTATAGACTTGGGTCTTTCGTGGACGTAGTCTTCGTAGAGTAGTGGCGCCGGTCCACGGGAGTGGGTGGAGGAAGCTGACATCCTCCTCTGGTGCCCTGCACCGTCCACCCTATTTTTAGGGAGGTGGCCAACAACCACTGTGCCGCTCTATGCAGGCACGGCGAAAGCTAGTCTCCTCCCTGTCGGGGGTGGCATGAACGGTATGCAGTCTTCTGCTCTTATCTTCTTGCTCTGCACAGAAACGTGCTGAGCTGACGTGGATGTGGTCCTTCCCCTCACAAGAAATAGCTCGTGAGGAGGTCTTCTTGTCCTTAGTTGTTTAGCCGTCATTCTCCTCATGAGGCGCCTCCTCATGAGGGTCTTCTCCGTTGGGCTTCGGTCCTCGTTCCTCCCCTGGGCCGAAGCTGGGCCATTGAAGGGGCCCAGGAGCAGGTGGACCGGGATACCCCGGTATCCAGAACACCGACAGAGCCATATGTTGGTTTCAAGGTTGTAAGAAGAATATAATGAACAAGATTATGTGATGACAGGGGTGATATTCAAGGAGTAATCGGAAGATTGGTCTTAAGGGAGTTGAGCCTACATCAAGTGTGTCTTGAAGAATAAGATTGAGTGAGCTCTCATGTGTATCTTCAAGACACCATCATTATAGAGAAAGAAGAATTTATTCAAGAATTGATCAAGTCAAAGCGCAAGTTCAAGATAGGCATCTAGAAGATATCACATGCTTGAAGCTTTCCGTCTATATTGTGATCATGTATAAGTGAAGATATGTTTAAAGAGAGTCTTTTCCATAGTGGAGTATGGGCGAGCAAATCGCAAGACTTCACCAAGCAAGCACGATCAAGAAAGATGTTCCAACTTGAGGGAGACAAGATCGTCATCATCTAGCTCAAGTGGAATGTGCAAGGCAAATGTATGTTCTTGATAGGGTTTCTTTCTTACCGGTCTCACGGTGTTAGTTGTGAGACCGGGTTATAGGATCGGTAGCCATACTATCAAGAGGGGCTCTCGAGTGAGTAGCTTAATCGTATCGTTCGGAGAGAGCTCAAACCTTTGCATACTTGGCATCATATTTCTTAGCTCTTATTTGGCTTTTCTTTATGTGAGATTTTAGAGCTTGTGGTTATCTTCACGGTAATCCCAAGCTCATCAAAAACAGATTTTAGATGAAAATCTTATTGAGTTTTTGGTGTTGGAGGTTTTACCGGTTTATCTTTATAGATAGGTCAAACCTTTTATCATTTGGTTTTACCCTACTTTGTTGGGCTATGATGTTTCTATGGATGAAGTTGTAGAGCTTGTTGTGGTGATTCTAATGAGCCCGAGATCATCGAAAACGGAGGCTGGATGCAAAAGTTATCACCGTTTTCGTGTTGATGTTTACTTCCAGGCTGGATTATCCGCCCAAACTTGGGCCGGATAATCCGTCCCCCCCCCTCAAATTTCTGGGCGTGAATCTCACCGTTTAGGGGTGGATTTTTGGGCAGATTTTCCCCCGGGAGCGGATGATCCGGCCTAAAATCCTGCAACAGCCATATTTCATGGAGGGGACTATAAAAGGTCTCTTCTTCTTCCTTGGGCTGGTGGCTACTCCCTCTCTCTCTCTCTCCTCCATTGTTGACCTTGAGTAGCTTGCTCTCCCTCTCCATTTCTCTCATAATTCTTGCATGTTTTTGAGGGAAAAGAGAGAGGAGATCTAGATCTAAATTTCCACCAATCACTCTCTCCTCTAAGTGAGGGGAACCTATTGGATCTAGATCTTGGAGTTCTTTGTGGATTTCCTTTGTTCTTCCTCTCATATATTTCCATAGCATTAGTTGCTGGTAGAATTTGAGTGAGAATGATTTGAGCACTTTGTGTGCTCTTGCCATTGCATCGGTTTGAGTTCTCCTCGGAGATTTGGTGGTGAAAGTTTGTTGAGATTGTTACTCTTGGGTTCTTGAAACCCTAGATGGCTTAGTAGCTTAGTGGATTACTTAGGGACCTCCAATTAAGTTGTGGAGATCTTCCCAAGATTTGTGGTGCCTCCGTAGCGATTTCTTGGGGACCTCCAATTAAGTTGTGGAGATCTTCTCAAGCTTTATGGTGCCTCAATGGCGATTTCTTGGGAGCCTCTAATTAAGATGTAGAGATTGCCTTTCGGACCCCGGGATCTAAGCTATACAGAGATGTTATGTGTATTAGTCACGCTAGCAACGAGTGATACTGGGGTTACCAGTCCCAGGCCAGAACAGCATCGGCAGGAAGGCCGGAATTAAACATCAGCTCTACACATCTCGAAGCGCCGTGAAACTAATCATAACCAAGACTGCATAACAGAGAGCTCGAGAGCCTTAAACCCCTCTTGTGCACTTTATATCCATACACGCATCATGCACGAGATGGGTAACCACAACTGGTAACACAACAGTGACTCTACGACTCAAAGTAGTAGTTCAAACTCTTAACAGAGTAAAGATCCAACTTATTACAAGCATAGGTCACTGACCCAACATTACATCAAGCAACGGAAAGCAAATATGTTATGCTACATAACAAGATAGCAAATATGTTGCTAATAGAATTGTGTTTAGTTTTGTATGAAGGAAGTTTTCAAGTGTAGGGATTGGAGAATGATGAGATGAGTTGAAGAATGGACAAAAGCTCAAGCTTGCTGATTCCCATGCAGCACCCCAAGAAATATCCAAGAAGTACAAGCGTCAAAGCTTGGGGATGCCCCCGAGGCACCCTTTCTTCATCGGCAAAAATCAGGTCACCTTTCAAAACACTATATTTTTATTGCTTCATGCACTATGTGTTTTTCTTGGAGCGTCAGTTGTTTTAGTTTTCTTAGTTGGTTTAGTTTGTTTGTTTGCTGCAATAAATGGTTGGACCCCAACAAATTTCCTTTGGAGGAGATGTACTCGTTTTCATTTGCAAAAAATGCTCCAGTTTTCACTCTTATTAAAAATCGAGTGTTCTACTTTTTCTGCTACTGCTTTTGGTTTTCATTTTCGCCTTGATTTGCGTTCAGATCTTGTCATATCTTTTCATCAAGGTGTATTTTTTCCTCTGATCTTTATTGGTTTTCATCAAAAGAGGTTTTATAAAAATTTCAAATGGTGTTGGAAAAGAGAAAAAGCTTTGTGCAAAATAGTGGTACAAGAAGGAGCTTGTGTAGACTGCGGCTTAGGCTTTTTCATGTCATGCTTGATGTCTTTTTGATAGTATGCTTAGTGGTTTTGCTGTAGCATGACTTGTCTCAAATAACTGAGATTGCTTAATGAGCCTTTGAAAAAATCATGCGTTGTTTTTATTGTATGGAAGCATTATTTTGGTTTTCTCCTTGATGCTTTATTTGGGTTGACTTGGCGCATGCTCACACATGTTAGACTCTTACAAAGTCGCCATTAGCCTTCATGATCATTTAGTTTTTGACTTTTGATGCCATCGTATGCTTCTTTTAATGTCGCTTTATCGCTTTGCATGATTATGGCCATTATTGCTCTCTTAGTTGGTCGCTCCCAGTCTTTTGCTAGCCCTCACCTTGTACTGAGTATGAGCTCTACTCGTGCATCCAACTCCTAAAAACCAAGTTTGCCATTGTGTCCACTATAAATTCCTATGCATGGTATTTGTAAGCCATTCCAAAGTAAAATTTTCGTGTGCTATCTTTCAAAAACCTTCAAAATACTTCTCGTTTTGTGACACTGTTTTTAGCTCATGGGGACGTAGTGGTCGGATTTGCTATCTTCCATATTGCTTATTCCAAAAAGAAAGAAAAAAAGGCACTCCTCCAATGAATGTGAATGTTGGTGGGCACCCGATGGAATCGGTTAGCCATGGTATGTTAAAGGAAAAGGTGGGGAGGAGTGCCAAGTTTTATAAAAAGAGCACAAGAGTGCCAATCTCTCTCTCAAAAACTTGCTTCATTTTTGTATGGAAGATAGTAAGAACCCCATTGCTAGTCGTTGACAAAGACAACCACCTCTCAAAATCAAGTTTTATCTCTCTGTTTTACAAATGAAAAGCTCTAGCACATGTTTAAATCACTGCTTCCCTCTGCGAAGGGCCTTTCTTTTACTTTTATGTTGAGTCACCACCTTCTTTCTTTATGCACCATTAAGAGAGCATAGTTGTCATTCTTAGTGTGATATGCATTGTCCCAAAGTTCATTGATTGACTCATATTGTTGGTTTCACTTGTTCTTAAATTATTTGTATCTAGTCGCCCTCTTAAACTTTGAGGTGTCCTATGCATTTATGTTTTGCTCTCTTTGAAGGACAAGCTGAAAACCATTTGTATGTTTTTCCTTATGATTTGAACACACGTTTGACTTTCATTGTTTCATTATCATGATCTTTTGTTTGTGTTCATTTACATGTTTACAACATGGTTGCTAAGTTCTTATTGTCATGATTATATCTTCATGCCCATGTTTTAAGTTCTATTGATCCCAGCTCACCAATGCTTACATATATGATCAAGATTGTGTAGGTGCATGTCACCTCAAAAATTATTCTTTTGTTATCACTTACCTACTCGAGGACGAGCAGGAGTTAAGCTTGGGGATGCTTGATACGCCTCAAACGTATCTATAATTTTTGATGCTCCATGCTTGTTTTTACACCATTTGCCTATTGTTTCGTTACACTTAGTGGCACTTTTATACATTTTCCGGAACTAACCTATTAACAAGTGCCACAGTGCCAGTTTCTTGTTTTCTGCTGTTTTTGTGTTTCAGAAGTGATACACAGGAAATATTCTCGGAATTGGACGAAACAAGTTCCTGAAGTCATATTTTACCCGGAAGCTTCCAGACATCCGAAGAAGAGTCGGAGGGGGGCCACCAGGGCCCCACACAAGGGGGCGGCGCGGCCTAGCCCCTGGCCGTGCCACCCCTGTGTGAGAGCGCCTGGTCCCTCTCCTGACATCGCCCCTTCGCCTATAAGTACCCCCTGACGAGAAAAACCTAAGGGCCCGATCAGTTTTCCAGAATACATCGCGATCCGCCGCCGCCGTCGACCCGAAGATCGGGAGGGTCCAGAAGCTCTTCCCGGCACCCTGCCGGAGAGGGGAATTGCCACCGGAGGTCTTCTTCATCGCCATGCTTGCCTCCGGAGCGATGAGTGAGTAGTCTACCTTGGACTATGGGTCCATAGCAGTAGCTAGATGGTTGTCTTCTCCACCATGTGCTTCATGTTTAGATCTCATGAGATGCCCTACATGATTGAGATCACCGTTATGTAATTCTATGATGTTGGTTTGTTGGGATCCGATGAATATTGGTGTTTATGATTAAGTTGCTGTACTGAATTATATCTTTTGTTATCTCTATGTTGTTTATGATCTTGCATGCTCTCCGTTGTTAGTAGCTATCTTGGCCGAGTAGTTGCTAGTGACTCCAAGAGGGGGTATTTATGCTCGATAGTGGGTTCATGTCTCTATTTCACCTGGGGGAGTGACAGAAACCTCTAAGGTGGTAGATGTGCTGTTGCTACAAGGGAGAAAACAACATTCATATGCTCAAGGGCATATGCTTTGTTTACATTACACACTTTGCTTAATGCAATTATCTGTTGTTTGCAACTTAATACTTCTAGGGTGTTCGGATGATATCCCCGGGGGTGGATTATTAGTCATAGATGCAGTTGGATGGCGGTCTATGTATTTTGTTGTAATGCCCAGAGTAAATCTCATAGTGATCTTCTTGACATATCACGTTATCTTTATTCTATCAATTGCCCAACTGTAATTTGTTTACCCAGCATGTTATTTTATCTATGGAGAGACACCACTAGTGAACTGTGGACCCCGGTCCTATTTTAATCATATTGCAATCACCTGTTTACTTTTCCCGCACTGTTTACTTTACTCGCATACTCTACTGTTTTCCACTCGATACACTCATAACCTTTGTTTCAAGCAAACCGGTGAGATTGACAACCTCATCGCAAGTTGGGAACAAAGTATTTGTTTGTGTGTGTGCAGGTTCCATAAACACCTTCAGTCGTCATCGTCTCCCTTCTCCTGTTCGATAAACCTTGGTTTCTTAACTGAGGGAAAACTTGCTGCTGCACTCATCATACCTTCCTCTTGGGGTTCCCAACGGGCTGGTCATTCACCACGCACAAGGACTGTCTGTTGCCATATTCACTTGGAGCATCAATGAGCCACGCCAAAAGGTCTAAGTCCGCCATCGCAAGACGGCCGTTCTCCGACATGGAACCTTTTGTTGTGAGTCGAGATTGGTTTACCAGAGGAATCCATCTCAATCAACCTCGGCCACGTCCCTATATGTATGCACCTTTTCCATCATCTCGTTTCAAAACATTTTCGATGCGTATGTCAAATGGAAAGCCCGGACTAGGTAGCTCATGGATAAGTCTAAGCAAGTTAGTCAGTCGACAGGAGTCCCATACCTCCACGTGCTGTTGTACGCTTGTCTTGGATCAAGAGACAAGAACTCGGGTCCTAGGGCGGCAAGAATGAGTCAAATAACCACAACTCGCATGGCGGCTCATCCATGCCTATTGTCAAGATTTATCAATTCTCCACAGTACCACGACAATCTATCATGCTAAATTCATATAAACTTCAAACCCAGATACCGGAATTGCAACAGTAAATACTAAGCATGGCTAAGCATAGAATAGTAAGTTTCCGGTGACGCTAAAGCATAACCTAGTCATGCTAGGAGCAGTGGATCATAGATATATAGTTGACAATAGCAGGGCATGCATCACAATAGGTTACTCTATGTTTCGGTAAAAGACAGTTGAACGCATGCAGATATGGTGGAGGCTCAAAACATTTGTAAGCCATAGGATTAGAAATGCATCAAAAGGTATTACGCTTGCCTTGTGCTTCGATGTAGTTGATCTGATCAGTATTGGCGTTGATCTCGGTCGCGATCTCGGATTCTACCGAGAAGAAGAAACACCGAAAAGGAAACAACACATTCAAATAATGCATCGATGCACAATCAAGCATGATGATATGACAATTTCATGGTGTTGAAATTAAACCCTAAAACATAGAGATCAAATTGGGAGGGGTTCGGATGCACTAGGGTTTGCATTCCGGTGAACCCTAATTCTAAAGAAAGGTACTATTAGTTCTTCTATTTTAGACAGGGTTCAAGTTGCTAAACAATGCATGATTTTGATACCAAAACGTAGAGTACATTTTTCTGAGTTTGATAGGTCATGCACATTTTTCTGATAAACAGATAATTTTCTATGGTTTTTGCAAGGTTTGATATTTTTCTGAATTCCTGGAAATAAAATAAATCACGCAGACGTTTTGCACCCAGGGTCTTTTGACCCTCCGAGGCTGACATAGGGGCCCGGGGTCCACCCGTCAGGCCACGCTAGACCAGGTTTGACCTGGTCAGCGGGCTGACCGGGACCTTCCCGGCTCGACGGCAGAGCGCCGGCCGGCCTTGCAGGGGCGGCGCTAGGGCGCGGAAGAAGAAAAGCGGAGGGTCCTGCCGGACCAGGGGCTCACCAGGTGCACTCCGGCGAGGTCGGCGGGGCCGGAGGAGGGCCAGCGGCGGTGTATTTCGGCGGCGGCGAGGTCAGTTCCTGCAGTGAAACGGCGGCGATTGCGGCGACTTCGGCTCTCCTCGGCTCGATTCCTTTGGCCAGGAGGTGGAGGAAGGCACAGCGGACCAGTGGGGCTCGTCGTCGGGGTCTAGGGTGATGCAGAACGGTGGCGGAACGCGATGGCCGAGGCGGTGCTTGCAGGAGCACGCGGGGAGAGAGAGCCAGAGAGAGGAGGAGGAGAAGATAGGGAGAGAAAAGAGGGCGGCAGCGGCGGCTGGGTTCTTATCCTCTCGCCCAGAGCATCGGCGGCGGCGAGGATCTCCTCGGGGAATCAACGATGGCCGGCACACCACAGTGCTGCTTCACTGTGCTGAGGAAGACAAAGGAGATTTTGCAAAAAAAAGCCCCCCTGGTTTTTGGGATTTTCTGGAAATTTTAAAAACTGCTCTAGTTTCGCAAGAATTTCTGATTTCCACTTGTTTAGAACATTGTGAAATTATTCAGGGACTTCCCTATTAATTATCCAAAGCTCAACTTGTTTTTATCTTGACACTTAGAAACAATTGAACTCATTTTGCAAATATACAAATAAAGTTTGAGTTTGGTTCAATTGTAGGGTCTTCAACTTAGATTCAAATGCAAAAATTTCTTAGTGCATTTTAGATGATGCTCATGATGCAAGTGTCCTTTATTACAAACATGGGATGTTACAAGTCTACCCCCCTTACAAGAATCTCGTCCCGAGATTCTTAAGAACTAGAGAAAAAGGAAGGGTACTCGGATCGAAGGCGATCCTCTCGTTCCCAAGTTGCTTCTTGTTCAGAATGATGAGACCATTGAACTTTGAGGAACTTGATGGTTCGGCCTCGAATTTTTCTTTCGGTTTCATCAAGGATAAGAACATGATACTCCCGATAGGTGAGATCTTCCTAAAGATCAAGAGTGGTATGATCAACTCCACGGATTGGATCTTTGAAACAACGCTTGAGTTGGGAGACATGAAACACATCATGAACATCCGGAAATGTTAAAGGAAGTTCCAACTGATAGGCAAGCTCTCCACGCTTAGCGAGAATAAGAAAAGGACCAACATAGCGAGGAGCCAATTCGTCTTTAATACCAAAGCGATGAACGCCTTTTAGAGGTGTGACTCGAAGATAGGCTTTCTCGCCAATTTCATAGCTCACATCTTGATGATGACGACCATAATAGCTCTTTTGACGAGACTGGGCAGTTTTCAGACGCTCTTGGATTATGCGAACTTGATCTTCTGCTTCTTTGATCATGTCCGGTCCAAAGAATTGTCTTTCTCCGGTTTCAGACCAATTTAGCGGTGTTCGACATTTTCTTCCATATAGAGCTTCAAAAGGTGCCATGCCCAAGATGGATTGAAAGCTGTTGTTATAGGAGAATTCAACGAAGGGAAGACACTTCTCCCAATTATTCCTGAAAGAGATAGCACAAGCTCGGAGCATGTCCTTAAGAATTTCATTCACTCTTTCAGTTTGACCTCCGGTTTGAGGATGATAGGCAATGCTAAAGGAAATATGAGTTCCCATAGCTTCTTGAAAGCTTTTCCAAAACCTGGAGGTGAAGAGGCTTCCGTGGTCGGAAATAATCTTCTTTGGAACACCGTGAAGAGTCACTATCCGAGAAATATAAAGCTCTGCCAGTTGAGTAGCAGTGATATCCTCGCGGATAGGAATGAAATGAGCAACCTTGGATAGACGATCAACAACTACCCATATTGCATTGTTGCCCTTTTGAGTTTTTGGAAATCTGGTGATGAAATCCATGCCAATTTCATCCCATTTCCACTCAGGAATAGATAATGGTTGAAGAACTCCAGCAGGTCTTTGATGTCCAGCTTTTACATGACGACAAACGTCGCATTCAGCAACATACTGAGCGATTTCTCGCTTCATCCCAGTCCACCAGAACCTTTGGCGAAGATCCTGATACATCTTGGTACTTCCAGGATGGATGGAAAGGGGTGATTCATGAGCTTCCTTAAGGATTTGCTCTTTCAAGTCTTGATGGTTCGGTACGACAAGACGTTTACCGAAATAAACGGTATCTTGATGATCAAGAGAGAAACAATTAGCATCCCCACTAGCAATGTTCTTTTTGATCATGGCAATGTCAGAATCTTGCTTTTGAGCATCTTTGATTTGCTCTTCAAGGGAAGGTTTGATTTCCAAGTTAGACAGGAAGCCAGAAGGAACAACTTCAAGATTAAGCCGTGCAAACTCTTCATGAAGAGGGGGTTGGGCTTGCATAAGCATAAGATTATTGCAGTAGGACTTCCGACTTAGCGCGTCAGCCATGACATTGGCTTTGCCGGGTTGATAATTAAGACCCACATCATAATCTTTGATGAGTTCCAACCATCATCTCTGTCTGAGATTCAGATCCGGTTGGGTAAAGAGATACTTCAGACTTTGATGATCGGAATATAGCTCACAGCGATTACCAAGCAGGTAATGCCGCCATTGCTTTAAGGCATGTACAACCGCTGCAAGCTCCAAGTCATGGGTTGGATAATTGAGTTCATGCGGTTTTAATTGCCGAGAGGCATAAGCAACCACATGACCATCTTGCATCAACACACAACCAAGCCCTTGGTGTGAGGCATCACAATAGATCACAAATTCCTTGCTCGTGTCCGGAAGGGCAAGCACAGGAGCAGTAGTCAGCTTAGTTTTTAGTAACTGGAAAACTTCTTCGGCTTTCTCTCGCCACTCAAACTTCTTATTCTTCTTGAGAAGTTCAGTCATAGGTTTGGCAATCTTGGAGAAATTCTCAATGAAACGGCGGTAATAACCTGCCAACCCTAGAAAACTCCGCACATCCTTGACTGAGGAAGGGGTCACCCAATCTAGAACAGATTGAACTTTATCAGGGATGACCGCAACGCCATTAGCAGAGAGCACATGGCCAAGAAAGATGAGCTCATTCGACCAGAACTCACATTTCGAGAACTTGGCATAAAGTCGATGCTCACGAAGTTTCATCAAAGCTAGACGTAGATGTTCAGCATGTTCTTCTTCGGTCTTGGAGTAGATTAGAATATCATCAATGTAAACCACGACAAACTTGTCGAGATACTCCATGAACACAGAGTTCATGAGCCGCATAAATGTGGCTGGAGCATTTGTGAGTCCAAAGGACATGATAGTGTACTCGTAAAGACCATAACGAGTTGTGAATGCCGTCTTTGGAATGTCCTCGGCTCGGATTTTAATTTGGTGATAACCTGATCTTAAATCCATTTTGGAGAAGACGGTTGCACCGCTCAATTGATCGAAGAGATCAATGATTCTAGGGAGAGGATATTTGTTCTTGATTGTTGCTACATTCAAGGGACGATAGTCAACGACTAGACGGGGAACAGTGGTGTCCCTTTTCTTGACAAAGAGTCCGGGACAACCCCAAGAGGAAGTGCTATGTTGAATGAAGCCTTTGTTTTCCAACTCTTCTATTTGCTTCTTTAATTCAACCAACTCTTCAGGAGGCATACGATAAGGTCTTTTAGAAACAGGAGCGGTTCCAGGAACCAACTCTATGACAAACTCCACATCTCGATCAGGTGGCATGCCAGGTAATTCTTCTGGGAAGACATCGGGGAAGTCACATACCACCGGTACATCATGTATTTCAAGAGGTGGAAGGACATCAATGGCATAGAAATTTGCTTCTGATGTAGACACCGCAGAGGGTGGTATTGATGATGGAGACCAATACTTAAATGTTCTGCCAGCAGGAGAGGTCATGACAATAGATCTGGCTGTGCAATCAATGATGACTTGATATTCTGCCATCCAATCCATGCCCAAGATGACATCAATGTCAGTTGACTTCAAGGCAATGAAAGATGTTGGGAATAGATTGTATCCTATATCGATAATGTTCCCATGGCTAACCATGGTGGTACACCAACTAGAACCAGGAGAATGGACCATTAATGGAGTAGGCAATTGTTCAAAAGCTACCCCATGCAGTTGAGCGAACTCTTGAGACATGAATGTGTGCGATGCTCCAGAATCAAAGAGAACTGTAGCTAGGATTGAGTTGACATAAAGCGTACCAAGTATGACGCCTTGGTCTTCTTCAACCTTTTCAATGGAAACATGGGTCAGACGACCACGTCCTGGAACTGAAGGCTTAGCCCCCTTATTAGGAAGAGGGACTCCACGACCAACAACAGAGCCTGGAGTAGGTTGAGGCTGATAACCAAGATTCTGAGGACAAACCTTGGAAATGTGGCCAGGCTGATGACATTTGTAGCAAATGATACCAGAACCAGCCGAGTTTGGCTGAGCACTTGGGTACTTCTGCGCTACAGGTGGTTGAGGTGGACGAAACGCATCTGGCCTTGGCTGATAGGGAGCACGTGGAATAGCACCATAAGGAATCCAGACACGGCGACGCTTTGTACCTGAGCCGGATGACTGAGCATCTTCTCGAGGGCACTTGCGAGTTTTTTCATACTCAACCTTTCCCCTTTATAGCTTTATTCACAAGGTCTTGGAAAGTGTTGAAATCCAGGAGATGAAGATCACGACGAAGCTCAGGGTCTAGTCCCCTGCGGAACAAGGCCTGCTTCTTGGCATCCGTAGACACCTCTTCAGGAGCATAGCAGGCAAGGCGGTTGAAGTTGCCCTGGTAGTCACAAACAGAACCATTGCCCTGCTTTAGCTTTAGGAATTCCTCCCTTTTAAGCTCCATTAGACCTTCCAGAATGTGATACCCTCGGAATGCAGTTTTGAACTCCTGCCAAGTCACAACGTGCTCGGCAGTCTGCATAGCAAGGAAATTCTCCCACCAGGAACCAGCAGCACCTTCAAGGTGATATGCGGCAAAGGTCACCCAATCCACTTGGGTGACATGAGCAGCCTGAAGTTTGCGCTCAATAGTGCGGAGCCAGTAATCAGCATCAAGTGGCTCAGTGGAATAGCTGAAAACTAGAGGTGTAAGGCGGATGAATTCTCTCATGCCGACTCGGTCATCTTGACGACGAGCGGTATTCTGTTCAATCCTTTCCAGGAGCCTGATGTTATCAGCGCGGTTGGCTTCATACATGGCCATAAGCTGGACCATGGACGGTGGAGGCAGAAGATTGACATTGTCACCCTCCTGATCATTCCCACCGCCACGACGACCACCACCACCACGAGTACCACCAGACATCCTAGAGGATAACAAAAGGATTCAGCGATAGGAATCAAAAGGAAATGAAGAGATTTATGTAATGTAAGGGAAAACAAGACATGTGGTACAAGTAATATCATCCAATCAAGCATGGTAGTAGGAAGGCATACAAGACGTATACACTAACCAGCCGATTCACAAGCCATAACTATGGAATGCCAGGATGATACAACACCACCAAGTCATTTCCAATACATCACTTAACAAAGGATAACCAGAAACAAGATTGATTGAATTCTGAACATTTGAAGCATTATAGATAGACAATGCTTCAAAGTAGTTGATGCAACCTGACACGGAGTACTAAAGGAGAACCCAAACCCCGAGATCCTAGAGGTTTGAAATGACAGATGAGGAAGAAAAACCTTTACAAACAAATCAAGGTAAGGTAACTCAGAATTAGAGTGACACCAGATAAGGAGTAAAAAGAATCCTAGTCAGAGTTTTCTC
Source organism: Dactylis glomerata (assembly GCA_007115705.1). Classification (NCBI taxonomy): domain Eukaryota; kingdom Viridiplantae; phylum Streptophyta; class Magnoliopsida; order Poales; family Poaceae; genus Dactylis; species Dactylis glomerata. The sequence goes on along the minus strand of QXEO01000531.1, from coordinate 3,012,884 downwards.
AATTCATTTTGTCTTTCAAATAGTTTTCACAAACACTAGACTCAACTTCGACCAATGGTAAGGGTTTCCTACAGACAGTCCTGCTCTGATACCAAAGTTGTCGGACCCCGGGATCTAAGCTATACAGAGATGTTATGTGTATTAGTCACGCTAGCAACGAGTGATACTGGGGTTACCAGTCCTAGGCCGGAACACCATCGGCAGGCAGGCCAGAATTAAACATCGGCTCTACACATCTCCAAGCGTCGTGAAACTAATCATAACCAAGACTGCATAACAGAGAGCTCGAGAGCCTTAAACCCCTCTCGTGCACTTTATATCCATACACGCATCATGCACGAGATGGGTAACCACAACTGGTAACACAACAGTGACTCTATGACTCAAAGTAGTAGTTCAAACTCTTAACAGAGTAAAGATCCAACTTATTACAAGCATAGGTCACTGACCCAACATTACATCAAGCAACGGAAAGCAAATATGTTATGCTACATAACAAGGTAGCAAATGGCCTAAGAGGCCCTGAACATAAGCGATGTCCCAACCCGTAGATCCCAGGCTGCTACCTGGGAACCCCAAACTAGTCGTCGAAGTCGATATCGGCATAGAAACCACCTTCGTTACCTGCGGTGGTCTCCTCTGTGGAAAAACAACATTAAATAAGGGTGAGTACGAGGGTGTACTCAGCAAGCTGACCTTCTACACTATATGATGGCAACAAAGTCTTTTTGTATAACTCTTTGCAGAAAGCAAGTTTTCTTTGTGAAAATGACACAAGGCGAGGACTACTCAGAATTTGTAAAGGGGATAAGAGAGCGTCTCGCAATCTCTTTTAATCATGGAGCATCCACCGAATTATAAACTCCAAAGCCCACTCATTCTGATCACCCCCTCGACCCTGAGGAAGTGATCCAGAGTCTCACTCTTAAGTTGGCACTTTTACGATTAAGTTCATGTTGTCTATGATCTAGCATCTGTCTCCAAGTCGTCCATAACCGTGGACACGGCTTTTCGAAAAGATTTAACCCTGCAGGGGTGCACAACTTTGCCCACACGTGACGATCGTCCCCTGGACCCTCGCGAAGAATCTTAGCGGGGTGATGATCGCCTACAACCTTTACCTTACGTCGACCTATTCCATGAGCCACGCCAAAAGGTCTAAGTCCGCCATCGCAAGACGGCCGTTCTCCGACGTGGAACCTTTTGTTGTGAGTCGAGATTGGTTTACCAGAGGAATCCACCTCAATCAACCTCGGCCACGTCCCTATATGTATGCACCTTTTCCACCATCTCGTTTCAAAACATTTTCGATGCGTATGTCAAATGGAAAGCCCGGACTAGGTAGCTCATAGATAACTCTAAGCAAGTTAGTCAGTCGACAGGAGTCCCATACCTCCACGTGCGGTTGTACGCTCGTCTTGGATCAAGAGACAAGAACTCGGGTCCTAGGGCGGCAAGAATGAGTCAAATAACCACAACTCGCATGGCGGCTCATCCATGCCTATTGTCAAGTTTTATCAATTCTCCATAGTACCACGACAATCTATCATGTTAAATTCATATAAACTTCAAACCCAGATACTGGAATTGCAACAGTAAATACTAAGCATGGCTAAGCATAGAATAGTAAGTTTCCGGTGACGCTAAAGTATAACCTAGTCATGCTAGGAGCAGTGGATCATAGATATATAGTTGACAATAGCAGGGCATGCATCAGAATAGGTTACTCTATGTTTCGGTAAAAGATAGTTGAACGCATGCAGATATGGTGGAGGCTCAAAACATTTGTAAACCATAGGATTAGAAATGCATCAAAAGGGATTACGCTTGCCTTGTGCTTCGATGTAGTTGATCTGATCAGTATTGGCGTTGATGTTGGTCGCGGTCTCGGATTCTACTGAGAAGAAGAAACACCGAAAAGGAAACAACACATTCAAATAATGCATCGATGCACAATCAAGCATGATGATATGACAATTTCATGTTGTTGAAATTAAACCCTAAAACATAGAGATCAAATTGGGAGGGGTTCGGATGCACTAGGGTTTGCATTCCGGTGAACCTAATTTGAAAGAAAGGTACAATTAGTTCTTCTATTTTAGACAGGGTTCAAGTTGGTAAACAATGCATGATTTTGATACCAAAACGTAGAGTACATTTTTCTGAGCAATTTGATAGGTCATACACATTTTTCTGATAAACAGATAATTTTCTATGGTTTTTGCAAGGTTTGATATTTTTCTGAATTCCTGGAAATAAAATAAATCACGCAGATGTTTTGCACCCAGGGTCTTTTGACCCTCCGAGGCTGACAGAGGGGCCCGGGTCCACCCGTCAGGCCACGCTGGACCAGGTTTGACCTGGTCAGCGGGCTGACCGGGACCTTCCCGGCTCGACGGCAGAGCGCCGGCCGGCCTTGCAGGGGCGGCGCTAGGGCGCGGAAGAAGAAAAGCGGAGGGTCCTGCCGGACCAGGGGCTCACCAGGCGTACTCCGGCGAGGTCGGCGGGGCCGGAGGAGGGCTGGCGGCGGCGTATTTCGGCGGCGGCGAGGTCGGTTCCTGCAGTGAAACGACGGCGATTGCGGCGACTTCGGCTCTCCTCGGCTCGATTCCTTTGGCCAGGAGGTGGAGGAAGGCACGGCGGACCTGTGGGGCTCATCGTCGGGGTCTAGGGTGACGCAGAACGGCGGCGGAATGCGATGGCCGAGGCAGCGCTTGCAGGAGCATGCGGGGAGAGAGAGCCAGAGAGAGGAGGAGGAGAAGATAGGGAAAGAAAAGAGGGCGGCGGCGGCTGGGTTCTTATCCTCTCGCCCAGAGCATCGGCGGCGGCGAGGATCTCCTCGGGGAATCGACGATGGCCGGCGCGCCACAGTGCTGCTTCACTGTGCTGAAGAAGACAAAGGAGATTTTGCAAAAAAAGCCCCCCTAGTTTTTGGGATTTTCTAGAAATTTTAAAAACTGCTCTAGTTTCACAAGATTTTGTGATTTCCACTTGTTTAGAACATTGTGAAATTATTCAGGGACTTCCCTATTAATTAGCCAAAGCTCAACTTGTTTTTATCTTGACACTTAGAAACAATTGAACTCATTTTGCAAATATACAAATAAAGTTTGAGTTTGGTTCAATTGTAGGGTCTCCAACTTAGATTCAAATGCGAAAATTTCTTAGTGCTTTTTAGATGATGCTCATGATGCAAGTGTCCTTTATTACAAACATGGGATGTTACATTGCCCCAAGCTTTGTACGGGTTCGGTGACTGCCCTCAATGTCCCATAGTGATCGGGTCTTCCATCTTGGTGAGAGGGCTCGAGGAGATTACGGTGAGCCTCTGTGGCGTTTAGGGAGCATTGTGCCTCCACACCACTCCAACGGACATTAGCACCCGCAAGGGTGTGATCTTCGGGATACATCAGATTCTCCACGTGCCTCGGTTATTTCTATACCCGATCTTCTTTACTTCTGCAATTTACTTTATGATAGCCATCATGCTTGAAGTCTTATATATCTTGCTATCACATAGTTGATTATCTTGTTTAGCATAAGTTGTTGGTGCACATAGGTGAGCCTAGTCTTTCTAGGTTTTGTATGCTTGGCAAATTAAACGTTAGTTTTATTCCGCATTTGTCAAGCCACTCGTAAAAGTTTTAAATTGCCTATTCTCCCCCCTCCCCCTCTAGGCGACATCCATGTCCTTTCAAAGTGGCGAGTCACTTCGCTCATATATACAACAGTGGAGCATCATAAAAAATTCAGCAGGACGAACGAGCAATCAACGCCTTCACTGTCGGGCTCCGACGCTCAGATTTCGTTGAGGAGATGGATCGTATCAAGCCAAAACAGTATCGGAACTCATGGATGTCGCTAATAAATTTGTAGATGGAGAAGACGCATATTACAACAAACGAACACGATCACCCGAAGATGACAGGCCCCATCGCTATAGCAATCAGAGGCATCGATCTCGCAACTATGACAACTACGACTCTCATAGCCAAGTAGCTGCAGGATATAAGGACAACAATAATCAAGTAGATGATCGTCGAAACAGTGGGTACCGTAATGATAACAGAGACGATGCAGGTAACAACAGGCAGTTCAGGCCAAGGAACCCGAGAGACTACAACCAGTTATCCGATGATATACTCAACGGACCTTGCCACATGCACTACACTTATATCGACGGGAAAAGAGTCTCAAACCATGCAATGAAGGACTGCAGAACCTTCATCAAACTACAAGAGGCGATAGGCTCAAAACAAGCCAAAGCAAGAAGCCAAGGGTATGCAGGAACCCTAGGAGCAGCAGCAAACAACGCACCACCTCCCAACCAACCACCAGCAAATGGAGCCGCACAAGGACAGCATAACCAGGACAATTAGAATGAAGGAGGCTATATCTCATCAAAAGGACACATTGCCGCAATGATACAACCCGTGCCCAAGTCCAATAAGGAGCACAAAAGCATATCCCGACAAGTCAACTTGGCAATAACATCGCCTCCAGCATATACAGAATACTTACACTGGTCCGAGCAGGCAATAGAGTTTAGCAGAGAAAACCACCCAATAACATTGCCTCGGCCAGGAAACGCGCCTCTAGTACTCAAAGCCCAGATTAGAGGGTACGACGTTGACAGAGTATTTATGGATGCAGGAAGCGGGATAAACCTAATCTACGTACAAACCCTTTGGGCGATGCATACTTCACTCAAATTCCTCAAGCCGACAGATTGCTCTTTCCACGGAATTATCCCCGGAAGCGCAAATTACCCACTGGGTTGAATCACACTCGACATTTGCTTTGGCAACCGCCGGAACTACAGGCGAGAAAAATTGGAATTCGAGGTCATGGACTGACCATCTCAATATCATACGATCCTCGGGAGACCCGCATTTCCGTGTTTCATGGCAGTGCCTCATTACACATACCTGGTACTCAAGATGCCAGGACCCAACGGAATTATCATAGTTAAAGGAAGCTTTGAATTATCTAATATATGCGATAAGGAATTCCACAAGATGGCGCAAACATTCAGCATGATGGCAGAGTACGGAGAAGCAAAGGGGGTAGCAGAGAACGGCGCCTCCTCCACCACAACTCGACCAGTGCCAGGAAAAACTATAGATAACACACCCGAAGCAAAGATACTTCTGGTCCAAGCAAAGGACCTGAACAATTCTACATCAAACGAGTCTGGGACTCCTATCGCTTAGGCATAATTTTATATTAAAGGATTCATTGGCCAAAAAATTTGAGTTAGTTAAAATAAGGCTACTCAGCAACAAGTTATAGGGTCAAGGCCTTCTGAATCCAGAACACAGGCCACCGGTCGGGTTCCTTGGGCCCCCCGCCACATGTATCTCTATATTCAGCATATAAATATAAGATAAGTTCCTCATACTTTGTGTTCAAATTTTTCATGTCTACGCTCGGGGGCTCTAGCCCAAACATATGCAGATCAAATATGACAAACTGCGGCAAACGCACAAACTGCGATAAATGCACAAAAATGCTTCTTGAGTCAAAATAGCTAATACGGCCGCAAAGGCATCAAACTAAAAGATTCTCACGCAAAAAACAAAACATACTCAGACAAACTATAGAATACATAAACAAAACTATACATCTCTTACGCAGCATTCATTGTTCTGCAGGACCCGATAAAAGTGGATCCAAGTAAAGATGCTCCTGAAAAAATTTAGCGTCGTCTTCAAGAAGCAGGTTTATCATCCTATTGGTAGGCTCCAGCATGGCATCCACGTGCGCTCGCATTAAAACACTCCTAGATTTGTGAGGAGAGAATCCCCGAGAGATGGTTTCAAAATCAGTCTGCGGCTTCCATTTTCGAACCCAGGGAAGAGCAAAGTTGGCACCAGCAACAAGGATGAGCCTTATCAAGCGATGAATACGCTCACTGGATCTAAAAGTATCAAGTAATCGGCAGAAATTCTCGGAAAATAAATTCCTCGGGAGCATTACCGAAAATATGATCGTCAAAGCGCTTCGACAAAGTGATTGCGGTGCGGTGTTGATGTAGATGACCGACCAGTAGGGAACCCCAAGAGAAGGTATGATGAGCACAACAGCAAGTTTTCCCTCAGTAAGAAACCGAGGTTTATCAAACCAGTAGGAAAAAGCCAAACTTCAGAAGGTGAAGCCTGCTAGCTTCGCGACAGCTCCGGACAATTTATAAGGCACCTCTTCAAGGGCTTTGCTTTGCACCAGCAGCAACGTGGAACCTGCACACAACACAACCAAAAACTTTGCTCCCAACTTACGATGAGGTTGTCAATCTCACCGGTTTGCTATAAACAAAGGATTGAGCATATCGAGTGGAAAGCAATAGTAGTATGTGAGAAAGTAAACAGTGCGAGTAAAAGTAAACAGTAATAGCAATGTAAAGAAAATTGGACCGAGGTCCACAGTTCACTAGTGGTGTCTCTCCATAAGATAAATAACAACATGCTGGGTAAACAAATTACAGTTGGGCAATTGATAGAATAAAGATAACGTGCATATGTCACGAGGATCACTATGAGATTTACTCTGGGCATTACAACAAAATACATAGACCGCCATCCAACTGCATCTATGACTAATAATCCACTCGCGGGGATATCATCCGAACACCCCTCGAGTATTAAGTTGTGAACAACAGATAACTGCATTAAGCAAAGTGTGTAATGTAAACAAAATGAATGTCCTTGGACACAAGAATGTTGTTTTCTCCCTAGTGGCAACAGCACATCTACAGCCTTAGAGGTTTCTGTCACTCCCCCAGATTAAATAGAGGCATGAACCCAACTATCGAGCATAAATACCCCATCTTGGAGTCACTAGTATCTACTTGGCCAAGATAGCTACTAACAACGGAGAGCATTGATACGTCTCAAACGTATCTATAATTTTGATGCTCCATTCTTGTTTTTACACCATTTGCTTAGTGTTTCGTTACACTTTGTAGCATTTTTATGCATTTTCCGGAACTAACCTATTAACGAGATGCCATAGTGTCAGTTCCCTGTTTTCTGTTATTTTTGTGTTTCAGAAAAGTTACACAGGAAATATTCTCGAAATTGTACGAAACAAAAGCCAGACATCCAGACATTTACCGAAGCTTCCAGAGAACCGAAGAGGAGACGGAGTGGGGCCACGAGGGGCCCACACAACAGGGCAGCGCGGCCCAGGCCCTGGCCGCGCCCCCTATGTGTGAGGCCGCCTCGGTCCACTTCTGACGCCGCCCCTTCGCCTATAAAGACCCCCCTATGGGAAAAACCTAAGTACCCGATCAATTTTCTAGAAACACATCGCGTTCCACCGTCGTCGTTGACCCGTTGGGAGGGTCCAGAAGCTCTTCTCGACACCCTGCCGGAGAGGGGAATCGCCACCGGAGGTCTTCTTAATCGCCATGCTTGCCTTCGGCGCGATGAGTGAGTAGTCTACCTTGGACTATGGGTCCATAGCAGTAGCTAGATGGTTGTCTTCTCCACCATGTGCTTCATGTTTAGATCTCGTGAGCTGCCTTACATGATCGAGATCACCGTTATGTAATTCTACATGTGGTGTTTGTTGGGATCCAATGAATATTGGTGTTATGTTGAGTTGATGTGCTGAATCATATATCTTATGTTATCTCTATGTTGTTTATGATCTTGCATGCTCTCCGTTGTTAGTAGCTATCTTGGCCGAGTAGATACTAGTAACTCCAAGAGGGGGTATTTATGCTCGATAGTTGGGTTCATGCCTCTATTTAATCTAGGGAGTGACAGAAACCTCTAAGGTTGTAGATGTGTTGTTGCCACTAGGGAGAAAACAACATTCATATGTCCAAGGGCATATGCTTTGTTTACATTACACACTTTGCTTAATGCAGTTATCTGTTGTTCGCAACTTAATACTTGTGGAGTTCTCGGATTGATTCCCTGTGGGTGGATTATTAGTCATAGATGCAGTTGGATGGCGGTCTATGTATTTTGTTGTAATGCCTAGAGTAAATCTCATAGTGATCCTCTCGACATATGCACGTTGTCTTTATTCTATCAATTGCCCAACTGTAATTTGTTTACCCAACATGTGTTATTTATCTTATGGAGCGACACCACTAGTGAACTGTGGACCCCAATCCTATTTCCTTTATATTGCTATCACCTGTTTACTTTACTCGCATTGTTTACTTTTCTTGCATACTACTATTGCTTTCCACTCGATACGCTCATACCTTTGTTTCAAGCAAGCCGGTGAGATTGACAACATTATCGTAAGTTGGGAGCAAATTTCTTAGTTGTGTAGTGTGCAGGTTCCACGTTGCTACTAATTGAAGACGTGCTAACACGTTATCGTTAACGGCGCCCTTGTTGGAGTGTCACTAGGCTAGCAAGCATCACCTTCTGGAGTTTGGATTTTTCCTGGATTCGACAAACCTTGGTTTCTTACTGAGGGAAAACTCGCTACTGTACTCATCAAACCTTCGTCTTGGGGTTCCCAACTGGACGGTGATTTACACTATCACACACCGCCACAGCAAAGATTTTTCTGGCGCCGTTGCCGGGGATTGAAGAAGAAGAAGCTCCCACATCAACTACACTTTCCCACGTCAACTTGGCACCAGCAAGATTTTTCTGGCGCTGTTGCCGGGGAAAAAGAAGACTTCTGCAAGGGGAGTTTCGCACGCACATCCTTTACTTTGTTTTAAGTTTTGCTTTTACTTTACTTTTACTTGCATTGTTTTATCAAAAATACAAAAAAATTAGTTTCCTTTATAGTTGTTTATTATGTCTAGTTTAGTTGCTACTACTATGTCGCCCGAGGATATGATTTTCACTTTCAAACAAAAGGGTGAGGAAAGTTTCAAAGAAGCTTGGTCTAGAATTTATGATTGGCATGGAAAAACTGAACCGAAAATGACTTTGAGTTTGCTTCTTAGTTGCTTTTACTTTGGACTTGCTCTTCGTTATAGATATGCTTTGGATGCTACTGCAGAAGGAGATTTCCTTCATTGTGATGGAGATCAAGCTTTCAATATTATAAAAAAGTTGATTACAATTTATAGCATGCCAACTTATTTTGATTCCTCTCTTGTGAGCATTTTTAATAGACTTAATACTCTAGAGACTCACACTGCTAGTTTGAATACTTGCTATAGTACTTTGCGTCAGCATTTTGATTATGTGCCAACAAATTCTGAACCTTCGAATTGGTACCCTACGGTAAAAATCACCATTAATGGTGAAACTTTTCATGCTCGTTGTGATATTATGTCTAAATTTTTTCTTATGCCAAAGGATGTTTTTGAATCTTTGAGTCTTTGGAAACTTTCTGAGGGAGGAGAAGAAATTTCTCTTACTAATAATGCCACTATATTTCCCGTTGGAATAGCTGAAGAAATTTATACAAAAGTCCTAGGAAGAATGGTATCTACTGATTATCTTGTTATTGAATGTGTAGGAAAAGGACAAATCACACTTGGAAGGGCTCTACTGAAGCTCCTGGGCACCGTTATAGATGTGGGAAAAGGCAATATAAGATTCATCTCTCCTCCTTCCAATAGTCACGTCTTTCCTAGAGTCAAGAGCAAAGGTAAGAACGGAAGATGTAAGGCACCCGTTGACCCTAATGCTTCATCACTTGATATTACTTGATTTGCACCTTTCTGCGCCTAGCTCAAAGGCGTTAAAGAAAAGCACTCTTGGGAGATAACCTATTGTTTACTTTCAGTTCTTTTTCTTTTATTTGAGTCTTGGAAGTTATTACTACTATAATAACCTCTCCTTATCATTTTTATTTCGTTGTTGTGCCAAGAGAAGCCTCTAATTTGAGTGAGGTAAGATTTGGGGATGTTGCTGTCCTGAAACAGATTTCGGTGCTGCACCGTAAAAATTCGTGAAAATTCTCAGTATATATTTTGGACCTGCTATTTCTTGTGAATATGCCCCAGGTTATATCCAAACTTTCATTAGTTATACACTTTTTGATTTGAGCAACAGAAAACCCTCTAAAAATTCGACCTTTATCAGCTGTTCTGTTTTGACAGATTTCTGCCATTATTTGTGTTTGCCGCTCGATCACTTTCTTTTTGAGTTCTTTTGATCACGGAACTTTTTGGGAAGTTTCTACAGTAGTATATGCTTTATATGTGGTGGTTCTGAGTTGAAACCTGAAGCAAAAAGGGGTTGATTCAATGTTATGCTTACACTAATGTTGCTAATAGAATTGTGTTTAATTTTGTATGAAGGAGTTTTCAAGTGTAGGGATTGGAGAATGATGAGATGAGTTGAAGAATGGACAAAAGCTCATGCTTGGGGATGCCCACGCACCCCAAGAAATATCCAAGAGGTACAAGCTTCAAAGCTTGGGGATGCCCCCAAGGCACCCCTTCTTCATCGGCAAAAATCAGGTCACCTTTCAACACACTATATTTTTATTGCTTCATGCATTATGCGTTTTTCTTGGAGCGTCAGTTGTTTTTAGTTTTCAGTTTTTTTTGCTGCAATAAATGGTTGGACCCCAACAAATTCCTTTTGGAGAAGTTGCCTTATTTTTCATTTGCCAAGAACACTCCGTTTTTTACTCTTATCGTTTAATGAGTGTTCTCTTTTTCTAGAACTGCGTTTAGTTTTCATTTTGTGACTTGATTTGTGTTCAGATCTTGTTATATCTTTGCATCGAGGTGTATTTTGACCTCTGGTACATGTTGGTTTTCATTAAAATATTTGTTTCAAAAAGGTTTGAATGGTGTTGGAAAAGAGAAAAAGCTTTATGCAAAAAAGTGGTACAAAATGGAGCTTGTGTAGACTGCAGTCTAGGCTTTTGCATGTCGTGCTTGATGTCTTTTTGATAGTATGCTTAGTGGTTTTGCTGTAGCATGACTTGTCTCAAATGACTGAGATTGCTTAATGAGCCTTTGAAAAAATTATGCGTTGTTTTAATTATTTGGAAGCATTATTTTGGTTTTCTCCTTTGATGCTTTATTTGGGTTGACTTGGCGCATGCTCACACATGTTTGACTCATACAAAGTCGCCATAAGCCTCTATGATCATTTAGTTTTTGACTTTTGATGTCATCTTATACTTCTTTTAATGTTGCTTTATCGCTTTGCATGATTATGGCCGTTATTGCTCTCTTAGTTGGTCGCTCCCAGTCTTTTGCTAGCCATCGTTTTGTACTGAGTATGAGCTCTACTCGTGCATCCAACTCCTAAAAACCAAATTATTCTAATGTGTCCACCATACATACCTATTAGCAATTTGTTATTTCAAAGTACATTTGACTTGCTTTTATCTATCCTTCAAATTAAACTCTTTTTGGTGTTATGCGAAAATTGGTCAGTAAAGCTCTCACGAACCTGATGGCACACTTTACTTTTCTCGTTCTTAAAAATTTGACATTGTGGCTCTCTTATATTCAGTTGTTATGCTTGCAAGTTGTAAGTTGGAAATTAGCCCAGCCATGCCGTCATGGGGCAAGCTTTCAACATTGCACTTTCTTATTTGAGTTGATATCGTGATCTTTTGTTTATGGATACTCGCGATGTGAAATAATTTAGGAATCTTGCGGGATCATGGAGTTTGTATATATGTGTTAGAGAAACGCCTGGGCCACTAATATAAGCCATGCATAATTCATGGTGGAAATTTACAGGGTGCCCATAGTGAACATTCGACGACGCATCTCACAATAAAAAGCTATACCAATGGTAAATAAAAGAGATGCCAAGGTGTTCATTGTCAGTTTGTCATGTTATTTTGATGTGGGCTTGTTCCATGTCATCGGGCACGGAGGTACCCCGTTGGCGGTTCTCGATGATACGTGTATACTTACAATGACAAGAGCTTGCTTGGGACTCTAAGTCGAGTAGCATGAGGTTTGGGTATTCGTACTTCACGGGACACGAGGTTTTCAACTTATGATTTGTCAAGCATATGCAGCATAAGTGTATTCGCATTAACTTTAACCATTCAAGATGCCTATGATGGGGGCAATGAGAGCTCAAAGCTAGTAAGTACCATAATTTTTGAAGGTTTATAAAACTTGCAATCACTGCTTCCCTCCGCGAAGGGCCTTTCTTTTACTTTTATGTTGAGTCACCACCTTCTACCTTTATGCACCGTCTAAGAGAGCATAGTTGTCATTCTGAATATAATGTGCATTGTCCCAAAGTTTTCATTGATTGATTCATGATGTTGGTTTCACTTGTTCTTAAATTACTTTATCTAGTCGCCCTCTTAAACTTGAAGGTGTCATATGCATTTATGTTTTGCTCTCTCATGAAGGATAAGTTGAAAACCATTTGTATGTTTTTCCATATGATTTGAACACAGGTTTGACTTTCATTGTTTCATTTTCATGATCTTTCATTTGTGTTCTTTTTCATGTTATAACATGGTTGCTAAGTTTCTTCTATCAAGATTATATCTTTGATGTCCATGTTTTAAGTTCTTTTGATCCCAGCGTACAACGCTTACATAGATGATCAAGATTGTGTAGGTGCATGTCACCTCAAAAATTATTTCTTTGTTATCACTTACCTACTCGAGGACGAGCAGGAGTTAAGCTTGGGGATGCTGATACGTCTCAAACGTATCTATAATTTTTAATGATCCATGCTTGTTTTTACACCATTTGCTTAGTGTTTCATTACACTTCGTGGCATTTTTATGCATTTTCCGGAACTAACCTATTAACGAGATGCAACTGTGCCAGTTCCCAGTTTTCTGCTGTTTTTGTGTTTCAGAAAAGTTACACAGGAAATATTCTCGGAATTGGACGAAACAAAAGCCAGATGTCTAGAAATTTATCGAAGCTTCCAGAGAACCGAAGAGGAGACGGAATAGGGCCACGAGGGGGCCACACAACAAGGCGGCGCGGCCCTGGCCCTGGCCGTGCCCCCTATGTGTGAGGCCGCCTCGGTCCAATTCTGACGCCGCCCCTTCGCCTATAAAGACCCCCCTACGGGAAAAACCTAAGTACCCGATCAATTTTCCAAAAACACATCGCGATCCGCCGTCGTCGTCGACCTGAGATCGGGAGGGTCCAGAAGCTCTTCCCGGCACCCTGCCGGAGAGGGGAATCGCCACCGGAGGTCTTCTTCATCGCCATGCTTGCCTCCGGCGCGATGACTGAGTAGTCTACCTTGGACTATGGGTCCATAGCAGTAGCTAGATGGTTGTCTTCTCCACCATGTGCTTCATGTTTAGATCTCGTGAGCTGCCTTACATGATCGAGATCACCGTTATGTAATTCTACATGTTGTGTTTGTTGGGATCTAATGAATATTGGTGTTATGTTGAGTTGATGTGCTGAATCATATATCTTATGTTATCTCTATGTTGTTTATGATCTTGCATGCTCTCCGTTGTTAGTAGCTATCTTGGCCGAGTAGATACTAGTAACTCCAAGAGGGGGTATTTATGCTCGATAGTTGGGTTCATGCCTCTATTTAATCTAGGGAGTGACAGAAACCTCTAAGGTTGTAGATGTGCTATTGCCACTAGGGAGAAAACAACATTCATATGTCCAAGGGCATATGCTTTGTTTACATTACACACTTTGCTTAATGCAGTTATCTGTTGTTCGTAACTTAATACTTGTGGGGTTCTCGGATTGATTCCCCATGGGTGGATTATTAGTCATAGATGCAGTTGGATGGCGGTCTATGTATTTTGTTTTAATGCCCAGAGTAAATCTCATAGTGATCCTCTCGACATATGCACGTTTACTTTATTCTATCAATTGCCCAACTGTAATTTGTTTACCCGGCATGTGTTATTTATCTTATGGAGAGACACCACTAGTGAACTATGGACCCCGGTCCTATTTCCTTTATATTGCTATCACCTGTTTACTTTACTCGCACTGTTTAATTTTCTTGCATACTACTATTGCTTTCCACTCGATACGCTCATACCTTTGTTTCAAGCAAACCGGTGAGATTGACAACCTCATCGTAAGTTGGGAGCAAAGTTCTTGGTTGTGTTGTGTGCAGGTTCCACGTTGCTACTAGTTGAAGACGCACTAACACGTTATCGTTAACGGCGCCCTTGTTGGAGTGTCACTAGGCTAGCAAGCATCACCTTCTGGAGTTTGGCTTTTTTCTGGATTCGACAAACCATGGTTTCTTACTGAGGGAAAACTCGCTGCTGTACTCATCAAACCTTCCTCTTGGGGTTCCCAACTGGACGGTGATTTACACTATCACACACCACCACAGCAAGCATGCAAGATCATAAACAACATAGAGATAACATAAGATAATATTCAGCACATCAACTTAACATAACACTAATATTCATCGGATCCTAACAAACACAACATGTAGAATTACATAAAGATGATCTCGATCATGTAAGGCAGCTCACGAGATCTAAACATGAAGCACATGGTGGAGAAGACAATCATCTAGCTACTGGTATGGTCCCATAGTCCAAGGTAGACTACTCACTCATCGCGCCGGAGGCAAGCATGGCGATGAAGAAGACCTCCGATGGCGATTCTCCTCTCTGGAAGGGTGCCGGGAAGAGCTTCTGGACCCTCCCAATCTCGGGTCGACGACGGCGGCGGATCGCGATGTGTTTCTGGAAATTGATCAGGTGTTTAGGTTTTTCCCGTTGGGGGGTCTTTATAGGCGAAGGGGCGGTGTCAGAGGTGGACCATGGTGGCCTCACCCATAGGGGGCGCGGGCCAGGGTAGGCCGCGCCGCCCTATGGTGTGGCCAGCCCATGGCCCCCCTCTTTCTCCTCTTCGGACTTCTGGAAGCTTCGGTAAATATTAGGAGGTTCGGCTTTTGTTTCGTCCAATTTTGAGAATATTTCCTGTGTAACTTTTCTGAAACACAAAAACAGCAGAAAACATGGAACTGGCACTGTGGCATCTTGTTAATAGGTTAGTTCCGAAAAATGCATAAAAACGCCACGAAGTGTAACAAAACACTAAGCAAATGGTGTAAGAACAAGCATGGAGCATCAAAAATTATAGATACGTTTAAGACGTATCAAGCATCCCCAAGCTTAACTCCTGCTCGTCCTTGAGTAGGTAAGTGATAACAAAAGAATAATTTTTGAGGTGACATGCACCAACACAATCTTGATCATCTATGTAAGCATTGAGTGCTGGGATCAAAAGAACTTAAAACATGGGCATGAAAGACATAATCTTGATAGAAGAAACTTAGCAACCATGTTATAACATGAAAAAGAACACAAACGAAAGATTATGAAAATGAAACAATAAAAGTCAAACGTGTGTTCAAATCATATGGAAAAACATAGCAAATGGTTTTCAGCTTGTCCTTCATGGAATAGCAAAACATAAATGCATAGGACACCTTCAAGTTTAAGAGGGCGACTAGATACAAATAATTTAAGAACAAGTGAAACCAAAATCATGAATCAATCAATGATAAACTTTGGGACTATGCACATTAAACTCAGAATCACAACTATGCTCTCTTAGACGGTGCATAAAGGTAGAAGGTGGAGACTCAACATAAAAGTAAAAGAAAGGCCCTTCGCAGAGGGAAGCAGTGATTGCAAGTTTTATAAACCTTCAAAAATTATGGTACTTACTAGCTTTGAGCTCTCATTGCCCCCATCATAGGCATCTTGAATGGTTAAAGTTAATGCGAGTACAATTATGAAGCATATGCTTGACAAATCATAAGTTGAAAACCTCGTGTCCCGTGAAGTACGAATACCCAAACCTCATGCTACTCGACTTAGAGTCCCAAGCAAGCTCTCGTCATTGTAAGTATACACGTATCATCGAGAACCGCCAACAGGGTACCTCCGTGCCCGATGATATGGAACAAACCCACATCAAAATGATAGGACAAACAGACAATGAACACCTCGGCATCTCTTTATTTACCATTGGTATAGCTTTTTATTTTGAGATGCGTCGTCGAATGTTCACTATGGGCATGCTGTAAATTTCCACCATGAATTATGCATAGCTTAGATTAGCGGCCCAGGCATTTCTCTAACACGTATACAAACTCCATGATCCCGCAAGATTCCCAACTTATTTCACATCGCGAGTATCCATAAACAAAAGATCACAATATCAACTCAAATAAGAAGTGCAATGTTGAAAGCTTACCCCATGATGGCATGGTTTGGCTAATTTCCAACTTACAACTTGCAAGCATAACAACTCAACATAAGAGAGCCACAATGTCAAATTTTTAAGAACGAGAAAAGTAAAGTGTGCCATCAGGTTCGTGAGAGCTTTACTGACCAATTTTTGCATAACACCAAAAGAGTTTAATTTGAAGGATAGATAAAAGCAAGTCAAATGTACTTTGGAATAGCAAATTGCTAATAGGTATGTATGGTGGACACATTGGAATAACTTGGTTTTTGGGAGTTGGATGCATGAGTAGAGCTCATACTCAGTACAAAAGGAGGGCTAGCAAAAGACTGGGAGCGACCAACTAAGAGAGAATAACGGCCATCATCATGCATAGCGACAAAACATCATTAAGAGAAGCATAAAATGGCATCAAAAGTCAAAAACTAAATAATCATAGAGGCTTATGGCGACTTTGTATGAGTCAAACATGTGTAAGCATGCGCCAAGTCAACCCAAATAAAGCTTCAAGGAGAAAACCAAATTAATGCTTCCCAATAATAAAAACAACGCATGATTTTTTCAAAGGCTCATTAAGCAATCTCAGTCATTTGAGACAAGTCATGCTATCAAAATGACATCAAGCACGACATGCAAAAGTCTAAGCTGCAGTCTAAACAAGCTCCTTTTTGTACCACTTTTTTGCATGAAACTTTTTCTCTTTTCCAACACCATTCGAACCTTTTTGTAATAACTCTTTTGATGAAAACCAACATGGACCAGAGGTCAAAATACACCTTCATGCAAAGATATAACAAGATCTGAACAAAAATCTAGGCGAAAAACGAAAGCTAAACGCAGTTCTAGAAAAAGAGAACACTCGTTGAACGATAAGAGTGAAAAACGGAGTGTTCTTGGCAAATAAAAAGCAAGTAAATATCCTCCAAAAGAAATTTGTTGGGGTCCAACCATTTATTGCAGCAAACAAAACAAAACAAAACTGAAAACTAAAAACAACTGACGCTCCAAGAAAAACGCATAATGCATGAAGCAATAAAAATATAGTGTGTTGAAAGGTGACCTGATTTTTACCGATGAAGAAGGGGTGCCTCGGGGGCATCCCCAAGCTTTGACACTTGTACCTCTTGGATATTTCTTGGGGTGCGTGGGAATCCCCAAGCTTGAGCTTTTGTCCATTCTTCAACTCATCTCATCATTCTCCAATCCCTACACTTGAAAACTTCCTTCATACAAAATTCAACACAATTCTATTAGCAACATTAGTGTAAGCATAATAATGAATCAACCCTTTTTGGTTCAGATTTCAACTCAAAACCACCACATATAAAGCATATACTACTATAGCAACTTCCCCAAAAGTTTCGTGATCAAAAGAACTCAAAAAGAAAGCGATCGAGAGGCAAACACAAATAGTGGCAGAAATCTGTCAAAACAGAACAGCTATCAAAGGTCAATTTTTTTCGAGGGTTTTCTGTTGCTCAAATCAAAAAGTGTAAAACTAATGAAAGTTTGGATATAACCTGGGGCATATGCACAAGAAATGGCAGGTCAAAAAGATATTCTGGGAATTTCACGAATTTTTACGGTGCAGCACCAAAATCTGTTTCAGGACAGCAACATTCCCAAATCTTACCTCACTCAAATTAGAGGTTTCTCTTGGCACAACAACGAAATAAAAAGGATAAGGAGCGGTTATTACAGTAGTAATAACTTCCAAGACTCAAATAAAAGAAAAATAACTGAAAATAAAACAATGGGTTATCTCCCAAGAGTGTTTTTCTTTAACGCCTTTGAGCAAGGCGCAGAAAGTGTGAATCAAGTAATATCAAGCGATGAAGCATCAAGTTCAATTGCAGAAGTCTTTTCAACAATAAATTGAATTGTGTCCAAATGAGTTTTTGAAGATCCTTTATGATCACGCTTTGGTACACTACTTTCATCAAAAAGATTTTCAGGACAAATCCAATTGAAATTCTTTTCCAAAGCCTCATGCATTCCTACAAGTTTGCAAGGTATTGGTACTTTGAAATCTTCTTTGGTTGTACCAACAACTTTAACAGGCGAGCCAAGCATATTAAAATGCTCAAAAACTTTCCTAGCTTCAATAGCAACATCTCTAAATTCTCTACGCAAGGTCTCCAAAATAAAATCTTTCTTTTCGGAGTCTTCAATATCATGAAGCTTAAGAAACATGTGTTGCATAAAAGGATTAAGGCTAGCAAACCTAGCTTCCAACATGTGAACTAAATAAGCAGCAGCAACTTCATAACTAGGAGCAAGCTCAGTCAAAGATTTATCCTCAACATCTTTATGCATGCTAATATGATTAAAGAACTCATCAATGTTACTTTTCCCAATAATAGAACCACTACCTACTGAGAGGTTCTCCAAAACATACTTAGGGAACAACATAATGAACTAAGAGTAATAAAGTAACAACTATAAAGGAAACTAATTTTTTTGTATTTTTGATAAAACGATGCAAGCAAAAATAAAGTAAAGCAAAGTAAAGGATGTGCGTGCGAAACTCCCCTTGCAGAAATCTTCTTTTCCCCGGCAACGGCGCCAGAAAATAGCTTGATTGCGGTGCGGTGTTGATGTAGATGACCGACCAGTTGGGAACCCCAAGAGAAGGTATGATGAGCACAGCAGCAAGCTTTTCCTTAGTAAGAAACCGAGGTATATCGAACCAGTAGGAAAATGCCAAACTTCAGAAGGTGAAGCCTGCTAGCTTCGCGACAGCTCCGGACAATTTATAAGGCGCCTCGTCTAGGGCTTTGCTTTGCACCAGCAGCAACGTGGAACCTTCACACAACACAACCAAAAACTTTGCTCCCAACTTATGATGAGGTTGTCAATCTCACCGGTTTGCTATAAACAAAGGATTGAGCGTATCGAGTGGAAAGCAATAGTAGTATATGAGAAAGTAAACAGTGCGAGTAAAAGTAAACAGTAATAGCAATGTAAAGAAAATTGGACCGAGGTCCACAGTTCACTAGTGATGTCTCTCCATAAGATAAATAACAACATGCTGGGTAAACAAATTACAGTTGGGCAATTGATAGAATAAAGATAACGTGCATATGTCACGAGGATCACTATGAGATTTACTCTGGGCATTACAACAAAATACATAGACCGCCATCCAACTGCATCTATATGACTAATAATCCACTCGCGGGGATATCATCCGAACACCCCTCGAGTATTAAGTTGCGAACAACAGATAACTGCATTAAGCAAAGTGTGTAATGTAAACAAAACGAATGTCCTTAGACACAAGAATGTTGTTTTCTCCCTAGTGGCAACAGCACATCTACAGCCTTAGAGGTTTCTGTCACTCCCCCAGATTAAATAGAGGCATGAACCCAACTATCGAGCATAAATACCCCCTCTTGGAGTCACTAGTATCTACTTGGCCAAGATAGCTACTAACAACAGAGAGCATGCAAGATCATAAACAACATAGAGATAACATAAGATAATATTCAGCACATCAACTTAACATAACACCAATATTCATCGGATCCCAACAAACACAACATGTAGAATTACATAAAGATGATCTCGATCATGTAAGGCAGCTCACGAGATCTAAACATGAAGCACATGGTGGAGAAGACAGCCATCTAGCTACTGCTATGGACCCATAGTTCAAGGTAGACTACTCACTCATCGCGCCAGAGGCAAGCATGGCAATGAAGAAGACCTCCGGTGGCAATTCCCCTCTCCGGCAGGGTGCCGAGAAGAGCTTCTGGACCCTCCTGATCTCGGGTCAATGACGGCGGCGGATCGCGATGTGTTTCTGGAACATTGATCGGGTATTTAGGTTTTTCCTGTCGAGGGGTCTTTATAGGCGAAGGGGCGGCATCAGAGGTGGACCAGGGTGGCCTCACCCATAGGGGGCATGGGCCAGGGGCAGGCCGCGCCGCCCTATGGTGTGGCCAGCCCGTGGCCCCCTCCGTCTCCTCTTCGGACTTCTGGAAGCTTCGATAAATATTAGGAGGTTCGGCTTTTGTTTCGTCCAATTCCAAGAATATTTCCTGTGTAACTTTTTGAAACACAAAAATAGCAGAAAACAGGGAACTGGCACTATGGCATCTTGTTAATAGGTTAGTTCCAGAAAATGCATAAAAACGCCACAAAGTGTAACAAAACACTAAGCAAATGGTGTAAGAACAAGCATGGAGCATCAAAAATTATAGATACGTTTGAGACGTATCACAAAGCTCCACGGCCTCTTCTATATGCTGGACACAATCTTGTATCCGAACTACGGCTTGGTGTCGACGAGCATGAGACCAGAAAGTGTTGCTGTCAGCCGAAACTCGTTCAAGGCTGCGTTTCGCTCGCTCACCCAACGATCTTCAGCAGCAACATCTAAGCAAGTACCTAAACACAAGGTGGTTAGGCCAGCACATATGAATATCAGTAAAATTACCAGGGGGCTCTGAAGCAACTCACAAATTAGTTGTTCTCTTGCTCCTTCGACAAGTCCAGTCATATAGAGAAGGCCATCCTCCAGACGAACAATCTTCGACTTTAACTCAGACATTTGTTCCTCTAGGGAAGACACTTGTTCTGATAATGCAGCGGATTTCTTGGTTTGATCCATAGCAGTCAAAGTTTGTTGTTTCAACACCTTCACCCGATTTTCAAGATTCGCAATTCTCTGGACATGCTCAGCAGTGCGGTCAAGATCCTCGGGTTTCAGAACAATTTCTAGAGCCTGGGAACCGGCTGTGTTCATTGGCAGCAAGTCACTGTCCCCTTCAGGCGCATCAACATCAGGAAAATTCGGCTGGAAAACAAAAGAGATAATTTTAACGACAAAGGAAAAAGAGCAGCATGATTTCGGACACATAATATCACATATTTACAAAGAGGATATGACTATCTGGATCGCAAAAGCGAGTTTTTCGGTTACAACAGAAATGGAAGTACATGACCTACCGAAATAATTACAAAGAAGAAGAAATCTACGCCACCTCAGTAGGTGCGGGCTCCGTCTCAGGAGGAGCACTCGAGGAAGGAGCAGTAGTAGAAGGCGTGGGCGCAGGTAGGATCAGTTTGACAAGCCTTTGAGAGTATTTCTTTGCTTCTGCAAAGAACTTTTTCATCTCAGAAGGCCCGCAAGCATGGGATGAGCTCACCTTCGACCAATCTACTTTTTCTCCATGTGACAACGTCAACGCTACTGTTGCCTCGGCTCCCCTTTTCACCGAGGACCTCTTCAATTGAAGTGTAGGATCCTCGAGAGTATCGAAGGCCTCGACAAGCTTCCTCAGATTCTCAGTTGGCATATCATTCTTCTTCTTTGGGAAGAACTCGAAGAACAGGTGCGTCAGCACGTGTCGAGATCATTTCAGCACATTTCTAGCGTTCCTACAATTGGACTCCAGAACACTGACGGCATCCAGTAGAGGGTCTTTGGCTCTATCTGCATGAAGGCTGTAGACCGCTCCAACTGTTCTGCTGTAGCGTGAGAATATCATAGTTAGGAGGAATATCGACAATGTCAAATAAGAAGATTCAAACAGGAAGGTCACACTTACTGCCAAAGGGAGTCGACAACGACTCGATACGCTCGACAACTGCTTGCTCGCATTTGGATTGCTTCTGGTTCGCCTCAGCCAGAGCCTTCTCCGCTTTAGCAGCTTTTGCTTCTGGAGCAGCAACTTCCTTTTTGCATTTAGCTTCAGCAGCTGCCAGGCGGGTTTGAGCATCCTTCAAAGCCTTGGCACTAGCAGTGATTTTCGCCTCCAACCCTTTATCGCGAACAAGCGCGTTAGCCAAGGAAACTACAAAGATTCGAGGAAAAATCAATCCGAGCATACATCGTATGAATACAATAGCATCACAGAAAATATCGAGTGGTCTACCTTTTGACTCGTCGGCAGCCGTCCTAAATACCAGACACTCCGTCCCGAGCGCTAGAAACCTCTGCATAAGAGGCTAAGAGAAAACAAAAATTCCAATTCAGCTACTAGGGTAACAACTAAAAATGACGACAAAGTAAATTACTTACATCATTCAAGGAAGAAACAGCTTGGTGCCTTTCGAGTGAAAGATCTGGCAGCGGCACATCCTTCTTGCGGCGCTTGGTTTTCGCCTCCGCTGCAGTCTGTCCTTAAGGTTCTACTATTGGTGTTTCTTTGGCATGCTCCTTCGGCGGTTCTTTCATTGAAGCCGAAGAAACGAAAGGCAAGGGCTCCTGCACTCTGGTCTCTTCACCAGCAGTTTCCTCGCTAAACCAAAAAATTCAAGTCAAGCAAGAGAATTCATGTGCAAAAGGAAAAACAACAAAATTTGAGTAAGCAGTAGGCAAAACTTACGAATCTGAGCCATCCATGGTAAACAAAGAAAAAGACAGAGGAGGTGCCGAAGAAGTGGCTTGACCATGGGGTACACTTTGGACTTGGATGTACCCAAAGAAATCAAATCTCCTTGGCATTTTCTTTTTCTTCCTCCATCTTCGCCTTCAGATTCCGCGGGAGGGGGTGAGCGATTCGAGTTGGTCCCCTCCGTAGAATTTTCAACTTCATCCCTGTCCCGCATTTCAACGGTCTCGAGGGCTTCAGGGTCTGATTCAGCAGGTTCTTCGGCAAGCGGCCCCTCAAGCGAAGGACGCGAAGCCAAAGAAAGATGATCCTATAAAAGGATAGATAAACAGTGAGAAACAAGAAAACAACAGAAGCAGTAAAATATGAACTTGCGAGTACTACTCCATTATTTGGGTTAAAATAAGTGGTACCTTTGGCAGCGGATGTTTGGCATCAAAAGGAGTCGCCAGGCAAGCAGGCACTGCCTTTGTTTTGGTCAGCTTCATCATCGATCAGACCCTTTTCTCAAGGTCCTTGGTCAAAGGATCCGTCGCCGATACTCAAGAAGGTCTGTTGTACCTGCATAAGCCCATAGCTTGGAAATTCGGGCTTGCGGTGGTTGAGTACAACATTGCAACAAGAAAACCACCAGTTGTGTCCCGTTGAGTTCCTTTTTGGCTGTGTTTTTCAACTCCAAAATGCGGGTCAGTAATGGTCTGATTTCTTCGGCTTCAGCTTTAGAATTCATTTCATCCCAAGACTTCAGTTTGGTCAGGCCCTTTGAAGGATCGAAAGGGGCCAATCCATATTTATCATATTTGGAAGATTTTTAGTCCTTGATGTAGAACCATTCCTGCCTCCAATGTTGAACTGAATCGGCCATCTCAAACTTCAGATATTGGGATTCAAAACGAACAGATACAATAGCGCCCACAAGATCATGAATTTCATCCTTGGACGCATTGCGGCGGAGATGGAAAAGACACTTCCAAATGCCCCAGTGAGGGTTAATGCCAAGGAAGGCCTCGCAGAGAGTGGTAAAGCAGGCATTGTGCAAAATCGAATTTGGCGTGAGCTAGTGCAGCTACACGCCATAGACAAATAGAATCCCACAAAGAAATTCGTGGGCAGGAAGAGAAAATCCACAAAGGAGGAAAGCAAGGAACATCAGTAGCCATCCTGAGATTCAGGGATGACCTCAGTGCTGGGGAAGATGCTCTCCACAGACGCCGCAAGGAAGCCCTCTTCTTTGACCTTCGCCGGATCCGCTTCTGAGATCTTGGACGCGGTCCATCCAATGGCCTGCTTCATGGTCGCGCGCTTCGCCATTGGGGATCGATGAACAACACGCTTGATGTGCATAAACTAAGCAGTGCGCTCGAGGATATGGAACACTCAGCATGAACAAGCGCAAGGAAGAAGAAGAAGTGGTGGCAGCGGAGAAGCATAAGTCTGGTATACAATAAAAAATAAAGGGTTTGCCCTTAAATAGCTTGCGTCGGAAGGAACTTGGGCTGCGATGTGGCGCGAAAAGCGGAAGCGGCAAGCCCACTAACGGGCGAAAAAATTGGAAAATTACCACGCTGCCCATGTGCGTCGGTCAGCTTTCGGTCAAATCAGTACAATGTGTAGTCAAATCATGGACATGACGTTATAATTTCAACAAGGAAAAGAATTATCAACCCAAAAAGAGAAGTATAAGATATGAAAGTTGACAAAGCTTTGGAGCCTACAATAGGCTGCGAGCACACCATTGTAGCCTCAGGGGCTACTCCCATCGGGAACACTCGTCGTGCACCCAATAGAAAACTCGTAAAGAGAAGGATATTTCCTGCAGGTCAAAGATTATGAATATACTCGAAGAAAACTTGAGCCTATACTCGAATAAAAATAATTCCACTATAGCCTCGAGGGCTACTCCTATCGGGAGCACTGGTCGTGCACCCGATGATTAACAATTCTTGCCTACATACAAAGGAGTTAAAAATTGAATTCATCATCGGTGGCAAACACCAGATAATAAACTCGATATTTCACTCCCATCGGGAGGAATTTGTGACAAGTCAAATAAAAGCAACCTGATAATTTCGAGTATTATGATAGCCAAACAAGGCTCTCAATAAAATTTATCTTGTCAGACCGCGTCCGCCGCGATAACATGTCTGAATGTCGTGGTCGCAAGGATCATGAAGGTAAGACCTCAGGATCCGTGCTGCATGGCCTAGTATTCACACACGAATGTGCTCTGCTAGTAAATTTCCGTATCCACGATACGAAGAAAATCTCGGTGGACGCACTGGGTATCCTAAGAAATACTAGAATCTATGTTTTGGTAAGTCCTAAAAGCGGCACAAGCTGGGTTACGCCAGGTCCCGAATTCGAGTCCGAGGACTCGAGTTTGAAGTAGGTGCAAGTATTTGCCCAGGCAATTAACTGGTTTCCTGATCCGTCAGAAGCACAAGGCTTGTTACCAAAAAATCCCCATAATAATTTGAAAATATATGATATTAATGAAAGATTATTAAAGGAAGAAGTCGAAGGTTGATCCAGTCGAAGGCAATATAAGTCGAAGAACTGAAGATTTGAAGATTTGAGATTCGACCCGAATCTGCGATTCAGGTAGAATCTCGAGGGCTACTGACAAGGGTATGACTACCGAGGCTTATTATATTAGAACCCCTGAGGTCTGTTCAGGTAAAGGCCCATAGAAATATAGGCCCAAGATAAAGAAACCGAATGATAATCGTAGTCGAATATGGAAACTACAATATAAACCATCGTAGGTAATTTGTATCGAACCCGACAGGATCCTTGAGACCTGGCCACCTATAAATTGGGGCTAGGAGAGGCCGGCAAGGGACACATTGAGATCGAGCTTGTAATCCACGCTTTGTCTGAATAAACATCAAGTTTTGTCTTGTTTGTCTGAATCTCTACCTTCGAGTTCACCCGACGCCCTCTTCCTACGATCCTAAGTCCTAAATCTAGGGCATTGTCGAGTTCCACCCTCGTCAATAACTCTAGTGCAGATGCATTACTTGCCATAGGGGAAATTGTTCAGAATTAGAAAAGATAGATGAATAATGCATGAGTGTTGAATACAACTATTGTGCCATTACATCACAATCACTTCGGTTCCTAGAATAGGTGGTCGAACCTTCGTTGGTATTTTCAGGTCTATGGTTTTGTACCTATCTTCGGCTGCCTTTAGGAAACTACAAGATTGTGTCATGGAAGAAGAAAGAGTTTGAAGACCTCGAAGATTTGCTAGTTTCTTTTAGACTTTATTTTGTAATAGCTGAAGTCAACTTGTGTATCTCTACCATGTACTATTTATTACTTTGAATATATGTGGTATTGATTGTCAAAAAAAAAATGGTACAAGATGTACGAAGGAGAAAGGAAAAAAAGCTAATTCTCAACTAGCAAAACAGTGGTGACAGGAGTGAGAAAGATATAGATTCCTCGCATTGCCCCTGTGTGGTGGCCGAGGGAACCTAGATCGACCGCCGCCAGGCCTCCCTCCAACGCTTCCCCCTCCCTCGCCGCCACCACGAGGCATGGTTGGGCAAAGCCCTGGCCGGCGCTGGCAGCGGCGAGGCCTCCTCGCCTCCTGCCCTAGGACGCTGGCGCAGGCGGCTCACTTTGGCTAAGGAGTGGCGCGGCCTGGTGTCACTATGCCGCTACTCCAGCTATGGCGTGGCGGAAGGCATCCAGGTGGAGACCGTGTGGCGGGGAAGCGGCATCCACGAAGGTGGGGCGGAAGCATTCGCTGCAACAGGACGCGGCGTTCACTGCAATAGGACAGTGGCATTTGCAGTGTCGCATGGCTGGGAAGCGCAGTGGAGGGCAGAGAAGGACGCGGAGATGGCCAGAGGCAGCGGTGGGGCCTGCCTTCACGGTGGTGGTGTTGCATCTCCTTGGCTTGTTCCGTAGGCCTGATCTAGGGCTACCTCGAGCTTATCTGGACCGAACGTCAGTCCGCTCGTTCCGATCGCCGGGAGATGGCGGGTGGTGTGGGGACCTCTGGATCGGCATGAATAAAGGAGGTGGTCCTAGGATTCCTCCTTGCGCCAAGATGAAATCTGTCGGATGCCCCTCTGTATGCATTTTGCAGGAGTATTGTGTTCTAGAAGTTTCCGCCGGTGAATTCCACTAGGCGCGTTGGAGATTTTTGAATCGGATGGGATTCGGTCGGGCGCACCCATGGTTTTATCTGACCGTTTGGTTGCGAAGGAAGCGATGTGAAGCTCTGCTAGTTGTTACTATCATGCGACATAATTTCTTGTTCCATGGTGAAATCAGCTAGCAGAGAATGTCATGGAAGCCGAGTTCTAGAGACTTGCAATGGTGGTTCGAGTCTTTGTGGCATAGAGGAACTTGCTTCGTGATTCGTGACTCATGACTCATAGCAGCGGCATGGAAACTAAGAGCGATAGTACATAAAAAGTTCAAGGTCCTACCTTGCAGGGTGAAAATCTAAGGTCTGATCTTAATTGTTGTGTGTGACAATGGCCTTGTTGAAGGCATGAGCGCGGACTTTTCTCCAGAGTGAAAACCTAAGATCTATGATTGGGCGACGACGCACTTGTGCACTGTTTCCTTCTTGGAGGCGTCGTTTTTGGAGAAGCTGAATTTCTGATGCTGTCTTTGTAGTTGTTGTTGCTACAAGAAATTTATCACTATAGCGAGACTTTTTTTCTGTATTTTTTTTTTTTTGCTATGTGCATCCGTAGCTACTAGAACACTGCGTTGTTGACTATGTGTAATTGGTATCTTCTTGATATTAATATATACTCTTATAAAAAAAAAACTTGCAAAAGAGGAGTACAAGAATCAGCTATTAGTCCGGCTCTCGAGGTCTTTGGAACAAAGCCATTAGCTTTGAATGCTATCTAGTCCGGCTCTCTAGGTCTTTGGAACAAGCCATCAGCTTTGAATTTCACAGCGTCAGCCCACAAGATGATGCGGATGATTACATTATGTTTCTGATGCCACTGTTAAGAGTATGAGTCAGTTGACCGTACGTATGATAAGAGTTCGACTACCATAGGTTAGTGGTGCTCGATGTGTGTATATACACACGAAGGATGTACCTAGTCAATCAGATCGTGAGAGTTGAGGACCTGAACACCAGGAGAACATTCAAACGAGCTATAACTGAAAAGATACTGTACCCATGTATGGATGATACCTCTTGGCGAATCAGATCATACTGTATGATATATTGACATAGATCAAGATATATCTATGCATAAGATGAAATGTTCAACTGGATTAATCACAGAAGATGTTTCATAGAAATGTTACATGCTGATCCTTGAAATCATACTAAAGCATCTAACTTACAACGCACAAGGGGCCTCCGGAAGGAAATGGACAGCAATATTTAAGGGGAAATGTGTTGCAGAATAACCCACTTGCGGCATCTACAAACGAACCTCTGGAACATGCAGTATCTTCTGATGCATTCTGTTAGTGTCCCATTGACTTCTGAAATCGTTGTGCAAGCCAAGCAGCCAGAGCCTCTTTAGGGAGCGAAGGGATTCGATGCCGCAGGGGACCTTATTCAACTTCGACATCGCCACAATGTACAAACATTCAATGCGCGGAAGAGCGCCGTCAATGATGTTCAGCTCACAGACATCAGGCATGTGCTTCAAGACAAGCGTCGTCAGGTTAGGAAAAGAATCTGCATAAAGAACCAGAGTATTTGCACTATGCATGTTACTAAGTTTCAGATATGTGAGGTTCGGCAAGTGCGGTGCAAGCATCCCCAGTGGATCTTCCCCAAGGTGACACCAGCTCAGAACTAGGTGCTTGAGGTGTGTCCCATGGCCGAGAAATATGGGGCAATTCAGTGTCCCCTTGGCCCATTGCCCTCTGATAATTAACCTGTGTAGATATGTAGACCTTGGCTTGAGAGTCTCAAAGCAAAGTGCCTCATTCTCATCCTTTGCAAAAAGAAGCAAGCTGGAAAGAAATGGCATATTTGACAGGGTAGCAAAGAGTTTTGCACAGTCAGCAGCACTTATGTTGTTAATTGATACACTTCTTAGTTGCATCAGTTTCTTCAGCTGCTTGGCCAAGTCGTTGCTGGATTCCACAGTCTCAAGAGTCTGCAGTTCTTCCAAGTTGGAAAGGTCTTTAGGTGCTTGCATTCCCATAAGGTAACGGAACTCCGTCCGGTTCTCTTCAGCATACCTATCAGCTAAAAGGTGCCGCAACTTCTTGATCTTAATAATCCCTCGTGGTAGCTTCTCTATTTTGGTTTGCTTGATATCCAGAGTGTGAAGGTTAGACAGATTCTCAATACATTCTGGGAGTGATTTGACAGTGGTGCGGCGTAAGCCGATGTAACGTAGATTGAACAGAGACCCTATTGATGCTGGCACTTCAGTCACTTCGGAGTCTTGAAGCTCGAGAACAGTAAGATAACTTGATTCAGATAAGACTGAAGATAGCATGCCAGGGGAATAGGAAATTACTCCGACTGCCACTACAGTTCGAAGATGTGGAAGTTTAGGTTTCAGCACAGCGTTGTCTCTCCATCCAAAGAATGACAGGCGACGGGCATCCTTATCCGTCTGTACCATTGTGCCATAATCATTTGCTGAAGCGAATCTCTCTTCTTTAACTATAGAAATAGCCAGATCACGCAGAATAGCATGAATCTTACAGGTTTTGACCCTACCAAGCTCATCATTCTCCACAACTTGAAGCATATTGCGGCGGATCAATTCCATGAGATTTGCCTCAGCTACCATCTCTAGCGTGTTCTTTTCTTTATCTGGCACAAAGCCTTCTGCAACCCACAGACGCACAAGGCTGTCACGTGACATGGGGTGACCTTCAGGATACAAACTGCAGTACAAGAAGCACATTTGGAGGTCATATGAAAGGTCACCGTAGCACAGATTTAAAATTGAACGAACATGATCATTGTCCGACAGCTCTCTTCGAAGTTGATTGTACTTTTGTGCCCAAATGTCTAATCCTTGTCTTGAAGACAACATGCTGCCAATGGTAACAATTGCTAGAGGTAGGCCACGACACCTGTCAACTATAGAAGAAGCAATTGTTTCAAGCTCCTGGGGGCACATGTTACCCTTTTTACTGTAAAAAGCCCTTCTGCAGAAAAGATCAAATGCATCAGGCTTACTCAAAGGCTGGAGCTCAAGGTGACAGGTGGGAGAACAAATTTGTGCAAAATGGTGCTTCCTTGTAGTAATGATGATGCGAGTTCCTTGGAGATACTGAAAAACATCATGTATATGGAAATATACATCTTGCTCCCAGACATCATCGAATACAATCAGACATTTTCTATTTTCAAGTCTCTGATGTATTTTCTTTTTCAAGTCATGCACGTCCATTTTGTCAATGCCAGCTGACAATGGCTGTTCCGTGTATCCAATCATCCATAATAGCTTCCTCAACAGGGCATCAACAGTGCAATTTTGTGACACAATGATCCATGCATGTGCAGGAAACATGATCCTTTCACGTTCATAAACATTTCTAACCAGGGTAGATTTTCCCAACCCACCCATGCCGGATAATGTTATCACAATGCTCCCGGGCTCTTTGGAGTACAGCCATCCGGTCAGCAATATCCTGTTCTCTTCAATTCCTACTAGATCTTCATCTCTGACAAATTCTGGGAAGCTGCCATCAGACAGCTGTCTTCCCATCCCAGTAAGTGGATTCACCACAAGCTGGTATGGCTGCAACCACTGGTCTTTCATCCCAATAACTAGCTGAATCTCCTTTTCTAACTTAACTACCTCATCTGCAATTTCATTGAAAACTTTGACATGGTGTGTTCCTCTGAAGAATTTCGTCAGGAACCCTTCTTCCTCAAGTTGAAGAACATGGTATGAGTATTTATCAATTACATCTTCAACATGGTAAGCCACCTTGCGGACCTCCCCAATCCAGCTCTTAACAACTTTGTCCGTGAGGTATACTGTGTCGATCTGCCTGATAACATCACCCATCATAGTCAGTTGCTTCCTTATTTTCTCAACCTTCCCCGGCAGTTCCTTCAGATTAGTAGCTTTTCTAGACAGCTTAGCAACAATAGCCTTGGCAGTTTTATCTCCTAGAATAGAACAAATCTCCATCATAGCAAGGAATACAGCCTCTGGCATATGTGCTGCGTAGTATACACAAGGAGCATATTAAATGGCTGAGTAACAAATTTCATCCATATATGATATGGCCCAAATTACTCCATTGCAAAGTTAATCAGTTCTAGCAGATTGGATTTTCTAGATAATTTGCCTATTCTAGATTTGTTTATTGGAAGAAATTTTTCATCTAGATTGTTTGTTTTGGTTTTGCACCAAATAGTTTCCCTATGGTGCAAAATTCTCTAGATACGGTGCAATGGCCGATGCAAGCCGATTACAAAAACAGGACATGATGGATAATTGGGACCGGCGGCAAATTTAGAAGCATCAGCAAGCGTCGACCGAAACCGATGGATGTGCGCACAATCCCACACCACCACCACCGCACTAGCACCTCCATCGATTGTGGCAACACGCTGCCATGCTCCCGTTCTCTTCCTCTGAATTGGCAATAACCCACACCGCAGTCTGTGAAGTGCTGCCACTACACCTTGCCACTGTAAGGTAATATGCAACGCATCAGGAGAAGATCCTCACCTGAAGTAAAGGACACATCAGAAGAAGATGGTGCATCAGGATGCGTGGACGACGAGTTTAGTGGAGAGGATAAGAGGGAACAATGCAAGTAGGAACCACCTTAAGAGCCTCAGGAAACGAAGGAGGTTGTGACAACGGTCCACAACAGGAGTACATGGAGACATAGTGTGATGGGTGGACGAGGGTAAGACAATGACAGATATGTCAGAGAAAGTTAGGAAAGAAAAACCGATACTCAACATGGAACCCAAAGGAGAAGATGCACGTGGATAGAAAGGATAAGACCACCTGCCGCATCGCTCCCGAGGTGTCTGACCGTTTGCCTAGGTTTGTTTTTCTAGATTTTCTGCCACGGTATACTTTGATAGTGTCTAGTTGGTTGATGATTGCTTCATTTAATTCATAAACTACGGATAACGATGATGAGAGGATGATTGCACAATTGCTGCAAGATGAAGCCGATGCAGCCGCGATGATGAAGAAAAGTTGATGATCATATCTTGCCTTCTTCGTTCACAACAGCTGAATGTTGTTCCTCGGCGTGGAGGTTCTATCGTTGGGAAGAGGAAGAACAAGGACCGGAAGCGTAGGTGGGTGCTTTGATGCTTGAGACTGACTATTTTGCTAACCAGCCTACAAATACGGCAAAGGACTTTTGGCGGCAGTTTAGGATTAACAAGGAGTAGTTCATGCAGATTGTGTATGGTATGAGGGAGTATGATGACTACTTCATGTGCAAAAAGGGCTGCATCGGATTGGTTGGTTTCACATCGGTTCAGAAATGTGCAGCTGCCTTGAGGTGTCTTGCTGATGGAGATCCTCGAGATATGCAATATGACTATCTACGCAAGTCTGAGACCACATGCTTTGGGAGTGTGTACAGGTTTTGCTAGGCTGTGGTCGTAGTCTTTGGACCGATCTATTTGAGAGCACCTAATGAAGAAGATACAACTAGGATCCTGGCAAAAAACAAAGCGAGACGATTTCCTGGGATGCTTGGAAGCATCGATTGCATTAATGGACATGGAAGAATTGTCCGTTTGTTTGGCAAGGGTTATACAAAGGTCATATTGGAGAGTGTAGTGTGGTACTGGATTTGGCACGCTTTCTTTGGCATGGCGGGCTCTCACGACGACGTCAACGTGCTGCAGTGCTCTCCGGTGTTTGCTAGACTTGTTGAAGGCCATGTTCCGGAGGTAAACTATGAGATCAATGGCCACACATACACCAAAAGGTACTACCTAGCCAATGGCATCTATCCAAAATCGTGGACATTTGTGAAGACAATCCCTAGCCCTTTAGGTCAGAAGAAATCTTGGTTTGTTTCGTGCCAGAAGAGTTGCAAGAAGGATGTTTAGCGGGCATTTGGTGTGCTTCAAGCTCGTTTTGCTACTGTCAGGTACCTGCTCTTACCTGGTCGACATCTCAGATGTGGTAGGTCATGAATGCTTGTGTGATAATGCACAACATGATCATCGAGAGAGAACGCGCTGCTCCAGTGATGAGCCATATGAGTTCCAGCGCCCTCTTGCCGAAGTTGACCAGGTGCCAAACAAGTTTGCTGATTTCCTCGCCATGCATCAAGAAATCCGTGACGAAGAGTCATCGTCAACTTCAAGATGATCTAATAGAGCATTTGTGGGTGCTCAAAGGAAACACCGTCTGAGAGTCCTTGTCTACGCGAACTTCTTTTAATTTATTTGAATTGTTGTATGAATTATTTATTTTTATTGTTTAAATTGTTGCATGAGCACTATGCATGTTGAAATACGTTCTTAATTGTAAAAATGTCCTAAATTCTACTAGGGCCGGCCGTATTAGGAGTGCCGCTGGGGACACACGGCCCCAGTAGGCCGGCAAGTCATGTCGGCGCCCCCAATAGCGCTTGTCCGGCGCTGTTGCCGGACGCCCTATTGGGGGTGCCAGTGGAGACGCTCTTAGGTATCCTTCTAGTGGCCTTGAACATGAGATGTAGCACCCATGCTTCCATGTACATTTGTTTGTTCCTTGTTTACGTGGATGGTTTGAATTCTCAAGTAGAAACATATGCGTCTGTGGATATGTATGGCTCGGGTACATGGCTGAAGTGCTTGTGTTTTTCTTATGTGACTAAATCTGCCACCTAGGATGTCTATGTTGAGAAAGATCTAATGAAAGAGGAGGTGGATAACCGGAGAAACGAGTGTCTAGTATCGCTCCCGCGGGCAGCCAGGGAGGATCTAACGTGTAGTGTTTCAAGTACTTTCTTTCTTATATTTAAAATATTTGCTAATTACTATGATTATTAAACTTACTCAACCAGTAGATATGATTTCTAGGAGAAAATATATTTCAGATAGGAATGGAGAATGTTTAGGAATACCTCTCTTCATTTGACCGAAAGAGATAATTGATCCAGTAGCGGGAAAATGAGAAATCCTGATAGCAAGAAACAAATTATTGTCAGTTAAACCAGCACAAGACTAATGTGCACTGTTACATTGGCAAAATTTAGTGCGCTACCTTATAGTGTGTGCATAAATGGCCATAAAGTAGTCCTTATTTTAATCTGAAATAGAACGGTACAATAGTTCTTACAAACAAGTGAACAGGGAAATGGGTAATCCACGTACCGATCAGAATGTTGCTTTGTGTCTTCCTCGGTCTCTTTCAGTAGAATCCTAAATTGATCATCTGATGAGTGTCCCTCTTTTCTTCTGTGTTCTTTTTGTAGAACTTCATGTCTTTCACTTGACGAGTATTTCTCTTGGGTCTTAAACTGGTAATCCTCACAAACCCGATCTACCCTTTTTACGTTGTCGTAACTTGGAAACCTTGGATGCTTGCGAATGGCGTCTTTGAAAGCAGACTCTGCAGCTCTCCTGTCAGGTTCCTCAGCACCAGCTTCTGCACCAATTGTTCCAACAATTTCCTTGAGGTTTAACAGGTAGTCAATGCCCAAAAGCAAATGATCGTACTGTACTCCCCTGTGAGCATTGAAACTCAACTCAAGCCTCTGAAGATTGGGAAATGCTTCTTCCTGAAAGTTAAGGGACAGCACACCACATGTGTATTTGAAATACTTGAGTCCTATGAATGCCCCTCGTTTGAAGATGATACTTTCTGTCATGGGCTGCCGGACATAAAGTGAGAGAATAGTGAGGGCAGGCAATCCTATTAGCATATCCATATCTTTCATCAGCAGCTCGCTAACAACAACTTTCAGAATACAGAGTTTCTGCAGTTGTCCAATCCACTCTGGAAGCCTGGAGAAGATGCAAATGGGGGGCAACAACTCAAGTCTCTGAAGACAGACGGGAGGAGAAGACATGCTGCTCCGGACATCAAGATAAATTGTTGTGCCTGAAGCACCAGGAGCCAGAGTGACAGATTTGAGGTTAACAAGTTTCCCAAGAGAAGAGGCCAGAGCTCTAAGATTTCTCTTCAGATGCTCATCTGATTCCTCTGTGGGATGCTCATCTGGCTTTTTATAATACGTGAGGTGAAGATCCTGCAGGTTCATCAGGTCACCAAGGCTCAATACGTTTTCTTCAGAGTTACTGCGAACGTCAAAATAATGTAGTGTACGCAGAGATCTGATGCGACCAATCTCATCAGGTGGATCTATCTTATTTCCAAGAGAGAGATGCCACAAGCCCGGGAGATGAATAATATCCAGTGGAACTGCAGAGACAACTGCATCTATCATCAGTGTTTCCAAGTATCGTAACATTCGCACCTGGGTTGGTAGTTCTACTTCTACAGTGGCATCGCATGAAATCTTCAAATATCTCAGCTGAACTAATTTGCAAATTCTTGTGAGGTTGAAACTAGTGCTCCCCCTATGATCACCCCAAAATTCCAGGATAAGAACTCGGAGCAGCTTAAATTCCACAACTGAAGGCACACACTCGACGATTCCAAAAAAGCCTATTGATCGAACTTTTGATAGTGTTGGACCAGTAGGTTTTGTTGCATATCTGGTGTTGCTGAAGTGGAGCGACAGCCGATGAGCCTTGCTATAAAGTCCTGTGATGGTCTGAGAGTAGTCTAATGCAGTGATAAAATTCTCTTCATTGGACTCATGTTTAATAAGATCAAGCACAACATGGTGCAGTGTGCAGGACAACACCTCAGCATTATAGTTAATATCCACAGGTTGGATCATTCCCCTGTTAACAAGCTCTCCAAAATAGCTATCTGCAACTTCCCCCATCTCTGTTCCTTCTGTTGCACATATGAAACCTTCAGCTATCCATTGCTTCACCAGATCAACCTTCCATGTTGTGTAACCCTCCGGATACATACTAAGGTACATCAGGCATGTCTTCAAATAGTGAGGAAGACTTTTGTAACTAAGCATTAGTACTTCCTGCAGTGTCTCGTCCAAAGAAGAATTTGTACTCAAATTGTAACATAAACACTCCTGCACATGCTGCCACAGCTCAGTGTTGCCAGGCTGGCTTGTTAAAAGACCAGCTACACAAATTGTTGCTAGTGGCAAACCAGCACATTTTGTTATGATTAAGTCTAAAGCACTGTTCAATTGTTCAGGGCATAGACGCTCAGGGCCAAAAACAAGGCTGAATAACAGTTCCCCAGAGTCTTCCCTGCCAAGTGGTCTCATCTTCAAAATATTACTAGACTGATAATCACAACATTGCAGAGCTACGCCCTCAATTTCTGCCGTTGTCATAATTCTGCTGTGATTATTACCCTCAGGGAAAGCACTGGTAACAATATCCCATGCAGTTTTTTCCCACAAATCATCAATTACAATAACATATCTGCAAAAGAAACATATATATGTATATAAATTATAAGTTTATAGGTAAACTGAAAGTCAAAACACATATTAAAGACTCTTTTGATTCAGTGGTATTCGTAGAAAGATTGGAGGATTCTATTCCTTAGGAACTTTTTCCATAGAAAATTTTTCCGCTTTGTAGGATTAAAACCATATGAATTATTCTTATTGACTACCACTAGTATGAAAAGGCTTACCCACACGTCACTTAGCCGTCGTGCACCGACCAAACCGTGCGCCACCACTAAGTAGCCGTGGCGCACCGATAGCTATTGCGCCACGACTATGACCTTAGTCGTGGTGCACGGGCATGCAAAAATCCGTGCACCACGGCTAAAGGTGGGCAGGCTGAATCCCAAGTACCCAGACTTAGCCGTGGCGCACCTAGTACCCATGCGCCACGGCTACGCAAATAGGCGTGGCGTACCCATGCGCCACGAAAAGATTCAGTTTTTAAATTCCTTTAAGATGTAGTTATGTTTTGTAGTCTACTAGTTAGGAAAAATGACAAACATAAGTTTCAAATCAATTTGCAAAAAAATAATATGCTTTGGTAAAACAGCCATAACTTTTGCATACGAAGTCCGATGAAAAACTTTTTATATGAAAAAGTATCTACACGAAAAGTTACATCGGATTGCAACGATAAAATGTCGTTTGCAATTTTTTTAGATTCTCAAAATTCGAAAGGGAAGATACAGTTTTTAGACGTTTTAGTTTTAGAAGGGCATCACTTAGCCACGCACCCAACAATGGTGCGCCATGGCTAAGTGACGATCTACACGCACATCCAATAGTTCTCATTGTTTGCAAACAAACACACAATCCGTGTGCTCCTAAACGGATGCATCTGATTGGTCGAGAGGAGACTCACGTGGATCCTCTCTCTTTGTCCTTATCTCACCCGCCCTTTCTCTTCTTCCTCCTTGTCTCACCCACCTCTCTTCTTCCTCTCTCACATGAGCATGACACTCCTCCACCGAGCTCCTCCCCGGCCAAGCTCCTCTCCGACAAGGTCCTCCCCCAGCAAGCTCCTCCCCGAGATCCTCTCCGACGAGCTCCTCTCCGAGCTCCTCCCGACCGAGCTCCTCCTTGATGAGCTCCTCCCGACCGAGCTCCTCCCCAACGAGCTCCTCCCGATCGAGCTCCTCCCCGACGAGCTCCTCTCTGACGAGCTCCTCCCCGAGCTCCTCTCCGACGAGCCCCTCCCCGAGCTCCTCCCGACCGAGCTCCTCCCCATGCTCCTCTTCGACAAGCTCCTCCCCAAAGCTCCTTCTCATCCTCCTCTCCGACAGAAGGATTCAGATCCGGAGGCTTTTCCATGACGACCACAGAGGTCGGCAGAGCCTTTTTTTTTTTGAATTATGTGATGGTTAGCCATGGCACATCGGCCTAGTGCGCCACCAGTAACTAGTCGTGGCGCACCCAGTTTCTGTGCGCCACGGGTATTTTATATAGCCGTGCTGCACCAGCCCCATGCGCCACGACTACTTAATAGTAGTGGCATGAAATGCGTGGCGCAGGGGGGTGTGCCACGGGTAGCGTGCCACGGGTAGCGTGTTTCCTACTAGTGTAGGTAGCGTGCAATTATAACGTTTTATTTCGATTTAATGCCAATCTCATGGAAATTTTCCTTTGTTTCCATGGCAACTAATGGAAACACCTAATTCTTCAAAGAAGATCCTCCATTCTACCAAACAACTTCTATTACTCCCTCCGTCCTCATAAGGATGTCGCATATTTGTCTAAATTTGGATGTATCTAGACTCCATTAGTGTGTACGTACATCCAAATTTAGGCAAATCTCCTACCTTTTGGGGCCGGAGGGAGTACATATAATGCTTTTGGAATCATATCAGAGTAAACTGCATGGGCGGTCCTAATTCTTTCCCCAAAGCTTCAATTGAGTCTCAATTCTTTAAAATTGCATGTTTAGGTCCTAAATCTTCTGTAAGTGATAGGTCTTAAATCGGTCTGACCCGGATTGACCACTTCCACGTCAACATTGGGGTCCAAGAGGCATACCAGCCACCCCGCATATTTGCAAACAAGCTCTCGAGGTTGTATTTCTTTCAAGAAATGGTCCCAATTTCTTGCAAACATCGACAGTGGGATCCAGGAGACATACAGGCCACACCGCATATTGGAGACATCTCCATGAGCACTGAAGACATCTCCACAATCGCCGGTGACGACAAGCCCGTATGTTATGAAACTCCACATGCATTAATGTCGTTGCCGGGCTCCCGACACATGCCTCCGCCACCCCGCTGCGGGTCTCTGCAGAAACGCACCCTTCACCCCCTGGTGGCAGTCGTCCTGGCCACGGCTGAGCAGTTGCCGCGCTGACCCTCCTCCACTTCGTCATCGCCGCGGCCGAAGGAGCAATACAAAGAGAAATGCTCAGGTGGGAGAGTTTAGGGGTTATTTGCAAATATGCATGGATCCGCCTTGGGCCCACCATCGACGTGGCAGTGGTCAAAGTGCCATGCAGGCAGGTAAGCGTGGTTAGAGCAAAATAGGACCTCTGATGAATCACTTATAGAAGATTTAAGACCTAGACGTGCAATTTTAAAGAATTGGAACTGAACTGAAGTTTTGGGGAAAGAATTAGGACCGCCCATGCAGTTTACTCATCATATAAACCAAAGAGGTTCTAATTGGATTCTCAGAAGTAATATATGTATCCAATTTTGTAATCATATATCTGTTACTAGATACATTTAAGTGGATTACATAGGAAGGTTGAGGCATGTTGAATCGATGGAAGACAAAATTTAGAAAATGCCTACATAAACACTCCCTTAATGATATTTGCTACATGTCTTCATAAATAGATAATTTCCTGAAATGTGTGCAATGAAACTTTTCTAAGTTTGACTACTAAAATATATATAAAGAATTAAAGATATATTTATATTTATAATTGGTAATGTAAAAATGGTACCATAAATATTTCATGAAAAGAATTCTCATCATATAAGTTTTTGTATTTTCGACTGACATATCCCATTGCCAACACGTCTGTAAACTACGACACACCTCACATGAAAGTAAGTACAGCACCTCTTATCTTGGAGATGTTCGGTGAGACTGTCAATGAGATCTTGCACTGTGCCGGAATCAAAGGGGCGTTGATATCCCTGAACTTGAGAGAGGATGCCCCCAAGTAGCCTCCGCATGTCAGGCTTCCTGGACGCCCGAACAAAAGCCCGGCACTCGAATTGCTCCCCAAGTTCATGGTATACCTGTTTTGCAAGCGTGGTCTTACCAACCCCTGCAGGTCCAACTATGGCCACCACTTTCAGCTGCTGCTCCTCCCCATCGGTGAGCCACTTAATAAGCTTCATCTTCGAGTCGTCAATACCAACGAGATTGTTAGCAGCCTCCGCATACAGCACTGGAACACGGGCGTGCCCAGTGAACACAGATTTCGAACTCGAGATGCAACCATCAAGATACCTGTCGTGCCGTTCACTCGCCTCTCGCACCAAAGTCCTGAATTCTGCGATCTTGGCGGCCCTTGTGCACGGTTTCCGCGCCTTCGGAAGCCAAGGGATCTTGACACGGCCAACCTTATAGCTCTGAACCAATCTCTTCTTGGCATCGGCGTGGGGCGACATCATGTTGTCGATGAAATCCTCGATATCATATATGAGTGCACGCACCTCGTTCATCCAGTATTTTGCCATCTCGTTGGGGGAATCTACCATTGACTGCTCCAAAAGGGCAACGCTTATTTCTTCCAGATCTGCCTTGAGGAGATCGATTCTGTGCTTGAGTAGCTTCGGCAGCCGGTAATCCGGAGGCAGCAGCGAATCGAGCTTCCTGAGAAGGGGGCCCATGGCACCAAGGGAATAACTCATCGGAGCATCCATGGCGCTCGTGACGACCAGCGAAGAACTCATCTCCGCCTGAAGTGGGAAATCAAAGCATAGAGAAAGTGTATTGTTCAATCCATCATCTTATTAATCAACAAATCACTGCGGATGAGCAATAGAGACGGGAAGACCAACCATGGATGCAGAGATAATGGAGATTCGAGAAAAGATAGTCGACCACGGTTACCTGCTCTGCTTCGCGCTCTCGGCCCTTTGTCCGACACGGATATGCGTTTTTGTGTGGTAACCGTCGGGCGACCGATTTAGGGGAGAAATCAGCTGTCATGGGAGCCGTAGATGTAGCCCTGCCAGATTTGTGTTTTCAATCTATCATCCTATCATAACTAGTTAAATGCTCGCGCGTTGCGGCGGAAATCATTCCTGCCTTTCTCTCAAGTTTCGCCTCCCGCCATTTTATCTTAAATTTATGTTCTGCCATGCACATGATGAAATGAATGTTCATCAAGCATATAAAATCGCTTTCTCATTTAACATAGAAAACCTTCCAAGAATGATTCGGCTAGTATAGAGTGGTACAGCCTAATACCTATAGAACACACCTTATTTTGTAAGTAAGCAGAGTACAACACACCCAAGACACCAAGAGACAGTATTTCAAAATTAAAAGGCCAGGTGACATTAGTTTCCGGCCATTGTACAACCTGATACCTGTAGAACGGTAGGATTAAACATCAGATTCTTGTTTTATGGAAACGAAAAAATGAGAAAGTGAAAAATTACTATATATGTCGCAGATAGAAAGGCATATCTAAATCTAACAGCACCACCTAAGGCGTGGAATTTCTGGATGCACAGTAGTCTTGTATAATTGTCACCACATCGCACAGAATTCACAGCAAATAGTCACCGTAGAAGGAAAAAGTCTGAAAGACTACAGCAAATGGGGGAGCTTTTTTACGCAACATATTACAATATCCTGCTTAGATCTTATAACAACTAATAAGTCATCATTGCTGAAAAAGTGGCTGAAATACTTACTAAGAAGAATTTGATTTGATTGAAGAACCCGAAGTGAATCTCAATTACAGGGAGAAGAAACTTTGTAGTGTGGCGACTGTGAAGCAAAATAATTCAAGGTTTGACATGTTTGGCTAGTAGCCTTAGTAGATGAGAAAAAACGATCATATTGTTCGGTCACGGTAATACTGAATAAACCTGAGCTGCATAAGTTGTCCTTCAATTTAGTGAGATGGTAATGGCAATGGTGCGGTAACCATGAAATTTCATCAGAATAAGGCCTCACTCACAGACTCACCTGCCTCCTGAACGCGAAGACGTTGGACTTACACGGCACACCCGAGCGACCAGTGTTTGTGCATGCCGACGACAGTGTGGCCGCGATGTGTAGGACAGCATGCTCGAGAGTTTCCACCTCGCCTGTCGCATCTCTTGGTGAGCGGTGCCGATGTACCCGATGGTGCAAAGCAGCCTGCGCGCAGCTGCGCCGGCCTCCACCTTGAGCGCCTTTAGGGTCACCATCGCCGCGTGTTGACGCCGGAGAAATTGAGCACCCCTCGCCCCCGAAGGCAGCCACGAGTGAACTGCAAGATGACCTACCCTCCCATGGCCTTCTCCCAGTAGCAATCGTTAAAAGTAGGCTTCCACCTTGATTTGATTTGATTAGGAGGATGAGAATGCACCTGTGCATTACCTTGTCCCTCGATCACTCAAATCTCCACGGCCCTCGGTGTAGTATTATGGCGGCCTCCGGCGACCAATTTTCCTTGATTTCCGTATTTCCATATTGGTGTGTGATTCTCTGTGATTGATTGATGTTTAGGCTAATTTAGGCTAATTGGTTTACGGCGACCAGTTTGGGCTGATTTGCGGTTGCCTTTTTTTCATTACTATGATTGACTTTTTATCTTAAGCTAATTTAGGCTGATTTTTTTTGCCTTAGGGGTATATTGGGAAAGCAAATGATGTAGAGGCAAAGTGCCTTCACTAACTGTAAACCAATAATATATATAGATATATAGATATAGACTAGTAGTCATGTAAGTGCACCAGCGTCAAAATTAATCAATTGTGTATAAAATTTGAGAAATGATTTGGTGTACATGAGCATCCCTCCTTTCACTTTTAGAATTTTGTATTTCTTAAAATCTCACATTTTTATATTTCTAAAAATTATAGCATTAAATATATAGATAGATACGTACAAGAGGAGTGTGTGCGAAAAAGTCTCGTTAAAAAATACATTGTATTTTAAAAGATAAAAAAAGACAAATTTTTGATAGTAAATAATAGTAAAATAGTACTAAAAATCTATATTTTTGTCAGAAATTTGTCTTTTTTTGTATATCCTAAAATATAAAGTATTTTTAACGGGACTTTTTCACGTATGCGCCTACTGTAAATATCTTTCTATATATTTAACGCCATAATTTCTGAAGACATAAAAATATGAAGTTTTCAAATTTTCAAAAATCTAAAACTACAAAGATCACTGGTGCCCATGTTTCAAATGAACTTTCCGATAAAAAAAATTGTATTCAACGTAAAGCTTCTAATTCTATTTGTGCAATCTTATTTGTAAAAAAGTGCGCCAAGCTAAATTCCCAAAATAAACTTTTTTCTCAAAATTTAGTAAAAAATTCTCGATTGATCTTTCACTGCACTCTCAATCAATTAATTGACTTTACATTTAGTGGGCAGTTGTTATCCAAACAAAACCTTGCAGAGGTAAAAAATGAATAGGATGATAGGAATGATATCCTCAATATGTATACCTTATATTGATAAAAAATCCCAATGACTAAAAAAATAGCCATGAAAATATATCAAAGAAAAACTGAATAATCGTTCTTCATGCTTCCCATAACTAGCTGGTATGTACACGTAATAAATGTTATAAAAAATCATAATCTGATAAATGTTTCTCAAAATCAATAAACAACAAAAATTGAGAGAAGTAATTACCTCTTCCAGCTTACCCTCGGATTTTTTTTTGAAACAATATCATGATATATTATAACAACGAATAGTATATGGTAGAGATATATAAGTTGTCTCCAGTAATCTACTATATACTAAAAGCATAATACAGAGTCTTAAAATAAAGCCCCCACGTTAATCCACATAGGCTAAAAATAAATATATCGTTGATTGTATTACTAACTATTCAGATTTAATAGATCTAAGAGTTACATAAAACTATACGCAAAACTGTAGACACGTCACATGGTTTGGGTCTGTCACGTTAGGGCTAACCCATTAAAAACACTTTTTTTAGAACTAAAAGCACATAACTGGAAGGCAACGCAAAGACAGGTCCATCTAAAAAAACGCAAAGGCAGATCGGTAATTCTAAAAGGAAAAAAATGACCGGTACATGCATATATAAAATAGAGTCCAACGGTAGCACGTAAACAACATGTAAAACAATCGTAAAGCTTGAAAAAAAAAAGCTGATCCACAAAAAATCTTTTTCTACTGACATGTACGTGTCAATAACATATATATATATATATATATATATATATATATATCCTACATAACTACACATGAAACATTACATATAAGCTAGGTTATAAAATATAAATCAATTTAATTTACAAAATGTAATTATTAACAAGAAAAATATCATATTTTTAAACAATGTCCCAAGAATTAGAATCAACATTAAATATTCCTAATAAATCTAAAGGATTGATCAATGATACGTCCATTTTGCATCACTATTTTATATCATAATTTACTGTTATTCATTGATATATTTCATATTTAGGGATGATACTTATGTTGTTTCCTCTGTTTTCGCATGTTTGATGATTATTGGAGAACTTGCTGTCGAAGTCAGGATTCTGCTAGAAAAAGAACCGTCAAGACACCATATTTCTGAAGATCAGCAATTCTAGTAAAATATCCAAAAATTCATATTTCATCAGATAACGAAAGTAGCTAAAAGGAGAGAGCGAGGGGAGCAGCCAGGGGCCCACACCACCAGGTGGCGCGGCCCAGCCCCTAGCCGCGCCACCCAGTGGTGTGGCCACCCTGGCCCACTTCTGCCAGCGCCCCCTCGCGTATATCTTTGTCCCCGAAAACCTAAGACCCGAGGGAGGATCAGAGATAGACTCCGCCGCCTTTGCGGGGCGGAAAACACTAAGAGAGAAAAAGCTCTTCGGCAGGCAAAAATCTGTCGGGGAAATTCCTTCCCGGAGAGGGGAGATCGTCGCCATCATCATCTCCATCGAGCTGGACTTCATCGGGATCATCATCTTCATCACCATCATCACCAGCACCTTCATCTTCACCATCACCACGCCATCCCGCTGTAACATCTTGGGTTGAATCTTGTCCAATTCTTAAGGGAAACTTTCCCGGTGTTGATTACTCTTGTAGTTGATGCTATTGAGTAAAACCGTTGAATTAAGGTTTATGTTCAAATTTTTATTTACCATTATTTCACCTCTGGTCATGATCCATATAATGTCTTGTGAGTAGTTTGTTTAGTTCTTGAGGACATGGGAGAAGTCGAGATGTTAGTAGTGAAACTATGTTGAGTAATATGTAATGGTTTGATATTTATATGTTGTGGTGCTATTTCACTAGTAGTGTCATGTGAATGTCGACTACATGATACTTCACCTTTATGGGCCTAGTGGAATGCATTGTGTATTTGGCTACTAA
Organism: Dactylis glomerata; assembly: GCA_007115705.1. Lineage (NCBI taxonomy): Eukaryota > Viridiplantae > Streptophyta > Magnoliopsida > Poales > Poaceae > Dactylis > Dactylis glomerata. Next base: position 2,968,485 of record QXEO01000531.1, on the reverse strand, counting down.
TTGTGGGGTTGCCGGAGCGACAGAAACCTAAACTCCCGTTAGAAAACCATTGCACCAGGGAGTGTAGGATCTCAGAGTTTAAGGCTATGGTTAGATTTATCTTAATTACTTTCTTATAGTTGCGGATGCTTGCAAGGGGTATAATCACAAGTGTGTATTAGTCCAAGTTGGGGGAGTGCACTAGCATAGGTTCACCCCCATAACACTTATCAAACCAATGAAGATTACTTAGCTGCATGAAGCGAAAGCACTCAAAAGAAACTCCCATGTGTCCTCAGGAATGTTTGGTAATCATAAGTTACACAACCGGCTTATCCTTTGCTCTAGAAAGGATTGGGCCACTTGCAGCAATTATTATTATTGTTTTTTATTTACTCGTACTTTATTTATTTGCATTACCAAATACCCCTGAAAACCCGTTTGCTAGTATTTACAGTGAATCCTTGATCAAAACTGCTTGTCAACACCTTCTGCTCCTCGTTGGGTTTGACACTCTTATTTATCGAAAGTACTATGATACACCCCCTATACTTGTGGGTCATCAAGACTATTTTCTGGCGTCGTTGCCGGCGAGTGAAGCATTATTGAAGAGTGGAATTGGTAAAGGTAACTTTCGCTGTGAGTATTGTTTTTATTTCTGTCTTTTATTTTATTTTGCTATGGAGAATTCTCCATTTGGTTCCCTATTTGGGAATACTACTGCTACTATTACGGTAGTGGATGAACCACCGTCTGCTCAATTAGATCCTTTTAAAATACCTATGAAAATTATTGAACGTGTTATGAATAACTTCTATTCAGGAGATGGAACTGTCCATCTGGGTGATCATTTACTCTTTATACATGAATTATGTGAGTTGTTCAAGTGTGCAGGGATTTCATCAAGCCAGGTTAAGAGAAAGCTATTTTCTTTATCACTGAAGGGCAGAGCTGCGGAATGGTATAGGTTGCTGAAGGATGGCCGATCCATTGGCTGGGAGGAAATTGTACCCCTCTTTTATTCTAAATTCTATCCTCCAAGTGAGATTCATAAAGATCAGAATCAAATATATAATTTTTGGCCTCATGATGGAGAGAGTATTGCCCAAGCGTGGGGGAGGTTGAAGTCACTAATGCTCAAATGTCCCATTCATGAGCTCCCCAGTAATATTGTTATTAATAACTTCTATGCAAGGCTTACTCTTCACGACAAGGATTTATTGGATGCTTCTTGCTCTGGATCATTTACACGTATGAAAGAAGAAGCTAAATGGGATCTTCTTGACCGTATTCAAGAAAATACTGAAGGATGGGAGAACGACAAAGGTAGAAAGTCAGGTATAAATTATGATTATAAATGCATTAACGCTTTTATGGGAACCGATGACTTTCATAATGTTAGTACTGTTTATGGTCTTGATTCTCAAATACTTGCTAACTGTTTTAAGGCCTTTGCCTCTTATCTTGATGTTCCAAAGAAGGATTGGAACAAGTACCATGCGCCTTATAATGATACTACTAGTTGTGTTCCTGCTAGAATTACTGAAGTTTGTACTGTTGATCGCATTTTGCCTGAGCCTTATTTTGAGAAAACACCTTTCCCTGCTAAGGTAAAGGAGCATTCTATGTTAATTAGTGTGCTTAATAAAAGTGCAAAGAAAGCTTTAGAACCTGATGAGCAAATAACTGTTAAGTCTCATGTAGCTATAGTGAAGGACCTTGTTACTAAAAATGTAGAAGATGGACATATTATCTTTTGTGAAGATGCTTCTAACATTGTTTCACATCCTAGTAGATCTAGGAAAATAAGTGTTCCTGTACTTTCTGTCAGGATTGGTGATCATTGCTATTATGGTTTATGCGACATTGGTGCAAGTTCAAGTGCTATTCCTTATGAGCTTTACAGAGAAATCATGCATGAAATTGGTTCTTGTGAACTGGAAGATATTGATGTGGTTATTCAGCTCGCTAACAGAGAGACTGTCTCTCCAATTGGTATTGTTAGAGATGTGGAAGTTTTATGCGGTAAGACTAAATATCCTGCTAATTTTCTAGTACTTGGTTCAGCTGCTAGTAAAACTTGTCCTATTATTTTTGGTAGACCCTTTTTGAGTACTTGTGGCGCTGTTATAGATTGTAAGAAGCAGAAAATTTTGACTAAGTTTGATGGAGAATCTTATGAGTTTAATTTTTCTAAGTTTACCAAAGCTCCTTATGAAACTGAATTGCCTAATGAAGATTTTAGAGTTGAACAACTTGCCTCTATTGCTCTTGCTCCTAACGATGCTTTGCAGCAATATATGGAGGACCACGAAAGTGAGATCTTCAGGGAAGAAAGAAATGAGATTGACAAGATTCTTCTTCGTCAGCCAGAGTTGCTTAAACACAATTTACCCGTGGAGGATTTAGGTACCACTTTGCCCCCTAAGGAAGATCCTGTTTTTGATTTAAAGCCTTTACTTGATGATCTTAAATATGCTTATATCGATGATAAGAAAATATATCCTGTTATTATTAGTTCTAAACTTTCAGGAAAGGAAGAAGAAAGATTATTGGAGATATTGAGGAAACACCGAGGAGCTATAGGATATACTCTTGATGATTTAAAAGGGATTTCTCCTACTATATGTCAGCATGCTATTAATATGGAGCCAGATGAAAAGCCAGTTGTTGAACATCAACGCCGTTTAATTCCTAAGATAAAGGATGTGGTAAGAAATGAGGTATTGAAACTCCTTGATGCTGGTAATATTTATCCTATTGCTGATAGTAGATGGGTTAGTCATGTGCATTGTGTTCCTAAGAAAGGAGGAATTACTGTTGTGCCTAATGAGAATAACAAGCTTATTCCTTACAGGGTAGTAGTTGGTTATAGGATGTGCATCGATTTTAGAAAGGTCAACAAAGTTACTAAGAAAGATCATTATCCTTTACCATTTATAGATCAAATGTTAGAGAGGTTATCTAAGAAAACTCATTTTTTTTTCTTGATGGTTATTCTGGTTTCTCTCAGATTGCTATTAAAAAGCAAGATCAAGAGAAGACCACTTTTACTTGTCCTTATGGAACTTATGCTTATAGCCGTATGCCTTTTGGTTTGTGTAATGCTCCTACGACTTTTCAAAGATGCATGTCTGCTATTTTTCATGGATTTTGTGAAGAAATTGTGGAGGTATTCATGGACGATTTCTCCGTCTATGTAACTTCTTTTGATAATTGTTTGCACAATCTTAATAAAGTTTTGAAGAGATGTGAAGAAACTAATCTTGTTCTTAATTAGGAGAAATGCCACTTTATGGTGAATGAAGGAATTGTTCTTGGGCATAAAATCTCTGAAAGAGGTATTGAAGTTGACAGAGCAAAGGTTCAAGCAATTGAGAAAATGCCCTGTCCCAGGGATGTTAAAGGTATTTGTAGTATTCTTGGTCACGCTAGTTTTTATAGGAGGTTTATTAAAGATTTCTCTAAGCTTTCAAAGCCTCTTACTAATCTTCTTCAAAAAGATGTACCATTTGTTTTTGATGATGATTGTAAGGAAGCTTTTGAAACTATTAAGAAGGCTTTAACTACTATTCCTATTGTCCAACCACCTAATTAGAACTTACCCTTTGAAATTATGTGTGATGCTAGTGATTTTGTTGTGGGCGCTGTTCTTGGACAGCGCGTAGATAAGAAGTTGAATGTTATTCATTATACTAGTAAGACTCTTGATGCTGCTCAAAAGAATTATGCTACTACTGAGAAAGAGTTTCTTGCCGTTGTTTTTGCATATGATAAGTTTAGAGCTTATATTGTTGATTCAAAAGTTACTATTCATACTGATCATGCTGCTATTAGATATCTTATGGCAAAGAAGGATGCTAAGCCTAGGCTTATTAGATGGGTGTTACTTTTACAAGAGTTTGATTTGCATATTGTAGATAGGAAAGGTGCTGAAAATCCTGTTGCTGATAATTTATCTAGATTGGAAAACATTTCTTTTGATCCTATTCCTGTTAATGATGGTTTTCCAAATGAACAGTTGGCCGCAATAATGGTAACTTCGCGAGAGAGTCCTTGGTATGCTGATTATGCTAACTTTATTGTTTCCAAGTATTTGCCTCCAACCTTTACAGCTCAGCAAAGAAGGAAATTTTTTTATGACTTGAGGCATTATTTTTGGGATGACCCACACTTATATAAAGAAGGAGTGGATGGTATTATGCGAAGATGTGTCCCAGAATATGAAAAACAAGTGATATTGAGGAAATGTCATGATAGTGCTTATGGAGGACATCATGCTGGAGATAGAACTGCACAAAAGGTTCTACAATCAGATTTTTTGCAGGAAAATTACTCTCGAAATGGGAAGGACCCTTTATTATTAAAGAGGTGTATCGTTCAGGTGCGATAAAGATTGCTTCTCTTAAAGATAATACTACACAAGTGGTGAATGGGCAAAGACTCAAACATTATATTTCAGGAGATTCTTATAATGAAGATGTCGATGTTATTCAAGTGGTGACTCCGGAAGAATTCATCAAAGAACATATGCAGGAAACTGCAGAGTCCGTTTTCGAATAGGTAACAGTTCTAGTCAGAAAAAGTTCACGTTAAACTTTTTTGCTTATATTTTTGTTGTTTTTATTAAATATGAAAAATCACGAGATGAAAACAAGTTGGAAACGGAGCCCGGAGGCTCCACACCACCAGGTGGCGCGGGGCCCCTGCTGGTCGCGCCACCCTGTGGTGTGTCCGCCTCGGAACTCGTTTCTATCCCGGTTTCCTCTTGTGCCTTCGTTTTGATGTTTACTTTTCGCCTATATAACCCCCCGGATCGCCCGAGGTCTGTATATCGTGTTCTCGTCATGTTTTTGTTTCGATCTGTTTCTATCAGGAGTTGTTCACAGTTTTAGAGGCACCATGGCCTCCGCAAACAACGACAAGGAGAAGACGCCTCCAGAAGATGATCACCAAGACCCCAAGCTGAAGGAAGAGGTTGAGAGTAAAGCCGAAGAAGAAGAGATGGAAGACCAGAGTCCATACCCTAGCACCATCGTTGCAAGCATTGGAGTGGTGACAAATCATGACAAGTTCAAGAAGAGTGCGCCGATAAGAACTGGAGGGGTGTTCCACGCCATCCCATAGCTCCAAGGACATCTTCTTCAGGCAACAACCCCTTCCATACTCTCATACATGAACATCAATTCCAAAGGGTGCCGAAAGCAAAATTACCTTCTAGTTAGGATATAGATCGTTCTAACCGTGCAGAGAAAGAGAGCTTTAAGCGTGAAGAAGGGTGGGGAAATAATTCCAAGAGCTGGGATTCACAGTCCGACATGTTCATGAGCCGCATTGAGCACAATTCAGAGATGATTTGTAATCTCACCTACAAGATTGATGAGTTGAAGGAACTAATTGAGAAGCTTATTAAAGACTCACCACCACCATTGAAGGAGTAATTCGTCATTGGTATTGGCATCCCCTTGGCTTGTTCCAAGCTTGGGGGAGTGCCACAGTATCACATCATTACCCTTTTACCCATTTACTTTTGAAGTAGAGTCATATCATGAATAGAGAAGTTATCTTATAGAATAGTTTGCAGTGTGGAAGTATCCTCCTTTAGTTGGTTATCTATGTATCCCTTGGTGTGAGTTGCAGTTATGAAATATTAATGAGAAGTCTTATCATTTGCTTTCTGCACACTTTATTTTAGTTTGCAGTCTTTCTTATATGATTCGTCTTGTTGATTAGTATTGGTATCACTTTGGGAGCATGAGTAAATCTAGTTGGTTCTGGCAAACTTAGCAATGGTCAGTAGCAACAATACTTTGAGGCATGAGTAGAAAAGAGGGAAATACTTGTAGATACATCATTTCATCTTTCCTTCATGATTGGATCATAAGCATTAGTATTCTTAAGTTAAGATCGTTTGTACTTTCAAGGAAGTTTGCATGATTGTTTTCTATCACATATATGTTTGTTTGTTTCATGCAACTCTTATGCTTGCTGCCCAGCTTTGCTAGCCAAAAATCTGTACTGAGAGGAAATACTTCTCGTGCATCCAATTCCCCAAAACCAAGTTACTTCCAAAAGAGTCCACTATAAATTCCTATGCATGGTATTTCAAGCCATTCCAAGTAAATTTTTATGTGCTACCTTTCAAAAACTTTCAAATACTTCTCATTTTGTGCCACTGTTTTTATCTCATGAGGACGTGGTGGTTGAGTTTGTTATCTTCCATACTAAATTGAGTACCCCTCAACTTGCATGCTTCATCTGCTCGTCACTAATTTTGCAAGGGAGCTGGTTAGACCATTATAACAAAAAAAAGAAAAAGAAAAGAAAAAGGCACTCCTCCATGGTATGTGAAAGTTGGTGGGCACCCGATGGAATCGGCTAGCCATGGTTTGTGAAAGGAAAAGTGGGGAGGAGTGCCAAACTATAAAAGAGCACAATTGTGCCAATTAATCAAACATCTCGGAACCGCTCTCACTTGTTTAGTATGGAAGATGGCAAGAACTCCGCTGCTAGTCATTGACAATGACAACCACCTCTCAAAACAAACTTTTATCTCTGTTTTACAAATGAAAAGCTCTAGCACATGTTTAATCCCTGCTTCCCTCTGCGAAGGGCCAATCTTTTACTTTTATGTTGAGTCAACCTATTCCCTTCTATCTCAAGCAAGCATTTGAGTTGTTGTGTTTCAATCATTCATATGTTGATTTATTCAATCATGTTTCCTGTCTTCCTTTGTTTAGTATGATGCTTTTATCTGAAAGAATGCACCTTTGAAAGCTATCTATGACTGTAAAGAGATTGTTATGATTGAGCATGTGGTTTTTGCTATATTAGCTCTGATATAAAAGGCTCCGATCGAAATATAAGTATAATATGTTCATTGTTCTCTGACCAAGAACGAAGGTTTGCCATCACCAATCATGATTTACCTTGTGTATCTTTATTGTGATTCCCTTTGCTTATTGCAAGTCAAGTTATATGAAGGGAAGTTGCTGTCTATTATGACTTGTGCCTTGGTAAATGTGATGCTTCTTGTCCGTATTTTGTTTATCGACACTTCACTCTATAAACCTGTGGTCATGTTTACCAAGTTTAGTTTTCGCTTGGGGACAAGCGAGGTATAAGCTTGGGGGGTTGATACGTCCATTTTGCATCACTATTTTATATCATAATTTACTGTTATTTATTGATATATTTCATATTAAGAGATGATACTTATGTTGTTTCCTCTATTTTTGCATATTTGATGATTATTGGAGAACTTGCTGCCGGAGTCAGGATTCTGCTGGAAAAAGGACTGTCAAGACACCATATTTCTGAAGATCAGCAATTCCAGGAAAATACCAAGAAATTCATATTTCATCAGATGACGAAAGTAGCCAGAAGGAGAGAGCGAGGGGAGCAGCCAGGGGCCCACACTACCACGTGGCGCGACCCAACCCCTGGCCGCGCCACCCAATGGTGTGGCCACCCTGGCCCACTTCTGCTAACGCCCCCTCGCGTATATCTTTGTCCCCAAAAACCTCAGACCCGAGGGGGGATCAGAGATAGACTCCACCGCCTTTGCGGGGCGGAAAACACCGAGAGAGAAAAAGCTCTCCGGTAGGCAGAAATCTGTCGGGGAAATTCCTTCCCGAAGAGGGGAGATCGTCGCCATCGTCATCACCATCGAGCTGGACTTCATCGGGATCATCATCTTCATCACCATCATCATCAGCACCTTCATCTTCACCATCACCACGCCATCCCGCTGTAACATCTTGGGTTGAATCTTGTCCAATTCTTAGAGGAAACTTTCCCGGTGTTGATTACTCTTGTAGTTGATGCTATTGAGTGGAACCATTGAATTAAGGTTTATGTTCAGATTTTTATTTACCATTATTTCACCTCTGGTCATGATCCATATGATGTCTTGTCAGTAGTTCGTTTAGTTCTTGAGGACATGGGAGAAGTCGAGATGTTAGTAGTGAAACTATGTTGAGTAATATTTAATGGTTTGATATTTATATGTTATGGTGCTATTTCACTAGTGGTGTCATGTGAACGTCGACTACATGATAGTTTACCTTTATGGGCCTAGTGGAATGCATTGTGTATTTGGCTACTAATTGTGGGGTTGCCGGAGCGACAGAAACCTAAACCCCCGTTAGGAAACCATTGCACCAGGGAGTGTAGGATCTCAGAGTTTAAGGCTGTGGTTAGATTTATCTTAATTACTTTCTTATAGTTGCAGATGCTTGTGATACGTCTCAAACGTATCTATAATTTTTGATGCTCCATGCTTTGTTTTACACCATTTGCCTATTGTTTCGTTACACTTAGTGGCATTTTTATACGCTTTCCGGAACTAACCTATTAACGAAGTGCCACAGTGCCAGTTCCCTGTTTTCTGCTGTTTTTGGTTTCAGAAGTGATACATAGGAAATATTCTCCGAATTGGACGAAACAAGTTCCTGAAGTCATATTTCATCGGGGAGCTCCCAAACATCCGAAGACCTGACGGAGGGGGGCCATGAGGCCCCCACACACAGGGGCGGCGCGGCCTAGCCCCTGGCCGCGCCACCCCCTTGTGAGGGCACGTGGTCCACCCTCTGACAGCCCCCTTTCGCCTACATATACCCCCTGACGAGAAAAACCTAAGGGAGAGATAAGTTTTCCAGAATACATCGTGATCCGCCGCCGCCGTCGACCCGAAGATCGGGAGGGTCCAGAAGCTCTTCCCGGCACCCTGCCGGAGAGGGGAATCGCCACCGGAGGTCTCCTTCATCGCCATGATTGCCTCCGGAGCGATGAGTGAGTAGTCTACCTTGGACTATGGGTCCATAGCAGTAGCTAGATGGTTGTCTTCTCCACCATGTGCTTCATGTTTAGATCTCATGAGCTGCCCTACATGATTGAGATCACCGTTATGTAATACTATGATGTTGGTTTGTTGGGATCCGATGAATATTGGTGTTTATGATTGAGTTGCTGCACTGAATTTTATCTTATATTATCTCTATGATGTTTATGATCTTGCATGCTCTCCGTTGTTAGTGGCTATCTTGGCCGAGTAGTTGCTAGTGACTCCAAGAGGGGGTATTTATGCTCGATAGTGGGTTCATGCCTCTATTTCACTTGGGGGAGTGACAGAAACCTCTAAGGTGGTAGATGTGCTGTTGCTACTAGGGAGAAAACAACATTCATATGCTCGAGGGCATATGCTTTGTTTACATTACACACTTTGCTTAATGCAATTATCTGTTGTTCGCAACTTAATACTTCTAGGGTGTTCGGATGATATCCCCGGGGGTGGATTATTAGTCATAGATGCAGTTGGATGGCGGTCTATGTATTTTGTTGTAATGCCCAGAGTGAATCTCATAGTGATCTTCTTGACATATCACGTTATCTTTATTCTATCAATTGCCCAACTGTAATTTGTTTACCCAGCATGTTATTTATCTATGGAGAGACACCACTAGTGAACTGTGGACCCCGGTCCTATTTTAATCATATTGCAATCACCTATTTACTATTCCCGCACTGTTTACTTTACTAGCATATTACTACTGTTTTCCACTCGATACACTCATAACCTTTGTTTCAAGCAAACCGGTGAGATTGACAACCTCATCGCAAGTTGGGAACAAAGTATTTGTCTGTGTGTGTGCAGGTTCCACAAACACCTTCAGTCGTCACCGTCTCCCTTCTCCTAATCGATAAACCTTGGTTTCATAACTGAGGGAAAACTTGCCGCTGCACTCATCATACTTTCCTCTTGGGGTTCCCAACGGGCTGGTCATTTACCACGCACAAGGACGCCTGCTTTCACCAGTCAGCAGCACTTTTTCTGGTGCCGTTGCCGGGGAAGGAAGAGAGAAGACTTCTGCGAGGGGAGTTCTTCGCACACACATTCTTTACTTTGTTATTTGTTTTGCTTTAATTTATTTTATTTTACCTGCATTGCTTTTTATATCAAAAACCCAAAAAAATTAGAATCCTTGGTAGTTATTTTTACTTGTCTTGCTTTATCATGCTTTCTATCAATGGTTGGTTTCTTTGAAACTAAATCTTTTTGGCAAGGTGGGTTCACGGAAGAGCAGCAAAATTATTATGATGAACACCGCTTGTCACAAAAAGGGAAACACTTATGGGAACAAATCAATAGATTATATATCATTGCTAGAAATGTGTGCTCTACTTATAATATTACTTATTGCTTTGATGAATCTTGTTGCTGTAGGAGGTATAAACACCTCCCTTTTCAATGTGAGTATAATGATGATGTTACCATATCTTCTTATGTTAATGGAAATTATGACCTTTATGATGTGGAACAAATTGAAGAATTTATTGCTTGGAAGGGTGCATTTGAACTTGCTTATTTGCTTCAAAATACTGATGATGCACCTTATAAATATGAGATTTATGATATACTCACATTTTGCTTTGATAATTACAAGGAAGGAAATGGCTATATTCTTAAATATCTTAATAGATGCTCTCCAACGGAAGAGACTAATGCCTTGAAGGAGCCTATGGAAGAAGAAATTGGAAGCTCATTGGATGAAAAAGAGGAGGAGAGTGATGATCAAGAGGAGGAAGAATGGAGCTACCCATGTCTACCTCCCAATAAGAGTAACTCTTTAACTAATACCTTATTTGATCGCCCTCCATGCTTAACAAAGGAGGGAGAGTGTGATATTTATATTGTTGATTTTGTTCATGATGCTACTGAAAATTATTATGAGAGAGGAAAATATGGTTGTTGGGATTCTCATGTTACTAAAACACCTCTCTTTTTATTGAAAGTTCTGAAATTGCTCTTGTTTTATCTACCCGTATTTGTGGCTATGTGCTTCTTTGATTTATTTTCTTACAAGATTCATATGCATAGGAAGTGGGTTAGACTTAAATGTGTTTTGCATTTTCTCCTTGATGCTCTCTTTTACTTCAATTCATATTTCTTATGTGAGCATCTTCTCAAATTTTCTGCGCCTAGCTCAAAGGCGTTAAAGAAAAGCACTCTTGGGAGATAACCCAATGTTTACTTTCAGTACTTTTTCTTTTATTTGAGTCTTAGAAGTCATTACTACTGTAATGACCGCTCTTTATCTTGTTTATTTCGTTTTTGTGCCAAGAGAAGCCTCTAATTTGAGTGAGGTAAAGATTTGGGGTTATTGCTGTCCTGAAACTGTTTTTGGTGCAGCACCGTAAAAATTCGTGAAAATTCTCTGTTTATCTTTTGGACCTGCGATTTCTTGTGCATATGCCCCAGGTTATATCCAAACTTTTCTTAGTTGAACACTTTTTTATTTGAGCAACGGAAAATCCCTCAAAAATTCGTCCATTATCAGCTGTCCAGTTTTGACAGATTTCTGCCAATATTTGTTTTTGCCACTTTATCGCTTTCTTTTGAGTTCTTTTTTATCATGGAACTCTTGTGGAAGTTGCTACAGTAGTATATACTTTATATGTGGTGGTTTTGGGTTGAAACCTGAAGCTTAAAGAGGATGAATATATTTTATGCTTACACTAATGTTACTAATAGAATTGTGTTTAGTTTTGTATGAAGGAAGTTTTCAAGTGTAGGGATTGGAGAATGATGAGATGAGTTGAAGAATGGACAAAAGCTCAAGCTTGGGGATGCCCAGCACCCCAAGAAATATCCAAGAAGTACAAGCGTCAAAGATTGGGGATGCCCCTGAGGCACCCCTTCTTCATCGGCAAAAATCAGGTCACCTTTCAATACACTATATTTTTATTGCTTCATGCACTATGTGTTTTTCTTGGAGCGTCAGTTGTTTTAGTTTTCTTAGTTTGTTTAGTTTGTTTGTTTTCTGCAATAAATGGTTGGACCCCAACAAATTTCCTTTGGAGGAGATGTACTCGTTTTCATTTGCAAAGAATGCTCTAGTTTTCACTCTTATTAATCGAGCATTCAAGTTTTTCTGCTACTGCTTTTGGTTTTCGTTTTCGCCTTGATATGCGTTCAGATCTTATCATATCTTTTCATCAAGGTGTATTTTTGCCTCTGATCTTCATTGGTTTTCATCAAAAGAGGTTGTTTTAAAAATTTCAAATGGTGTTGGAAAAGAGAAAAAGCTTTGTGCAAAATAGTGGTACAAGAAGGAGCTTGTGTAGACTGCGGCTTAGGCTTTTTCATGTCATGCTAGATGTCTTTTTGATAGTATGCTTAGTGGTTTTGCTGTAGCATGACTTGTCTCAAATAACTGAGATTGCTTAATGAGCCTTTGAAAAAAATCATGCGTTGTTTTTATTATATGGAAGCATTATTTTGGTTTTCTCCTTGATGCTTTATTTGGGTTGACTTGGCGCATGCTCACACATGTTAGACTCTTCCAAAGTCGCCATTAGCCTTCATGATCATTTAGTTTTTGACTTTTGATACCATCGTATGCTTCTTTTAATGTCGCTTTGCATGATTATGGCCATTATTGCTCTCTTAGTTGGTCGCTCCCAGTCTTTTGCTAGCCCTCGCCTTGTACTGAGTATGAGCTCTACTCGTGCATCCAACTCCTAAAAGCCAAAGTTTTCCATTGTGTCCACTATAAATTCCTATGCATGGTATTTTTAAGCCATTCCAAAGTAAAATTTTCGTGTGCTACCTTTCAAAAAACCTTCAAAATACTTCTCGTTTTGTGACACTGTTTTCAGCTCATGGGGACGTAGTGGTCGGATTTGCTATCTTCCATATTGTTTATTCCAAAAAGAAAAAGAAAAAAAAAGGCACTCCTCCAAGAATGTGAATGTTGGTGGGCACCCGATGGAATCGGTTAGCCATGGTATGTGAAAGGAAAAGGTGGGGAGGAGTGCCAAGTTTTATAAAAAGAGCACCAAAGTGCCAATCTCTCTCTCAAAAACTTGCTTCATTTTTTGTATGGAAGATAGTAAGAACCCCATTGCCAGTCGTTGACAAAGACAACCACCTCTCAAAATCAAGTTTTATCTCTGTTTTACAAAATGAAAAGCTCTAGCACATGTTTAAATCACTGCTTCCCTCTGCGAAGGGCCTTTCTTTTACTTTTATGCTGAGTCACCACCTTCTTTCTTTATGCACCATTAAGAGAGCATAGTTGTCATTCTTAGTGTGATATGCATTGTCCCAAGGTTCATTGATTGACTCATATTGTTGGTTTCACTTGTTCTTAAATTATTTGTATCTAGTCGCCCTCTTAAACTTTGAGGTGTCCTATGCATTTATGTTTTGCTCTCTTTGAAGGACAAGCTGAAAACCTTTTGTATGTTTTTCCTTATGATTTGAACACACATTTGACTTTCATTGTTTCATTATCATGATCTTTTGTTTGTGTTCATTTGCATGTTTACAACATGGTTGCTAAGTTCTTATTGTCATTATTATATCTTCATGCCCATGTTTTAAGTTCTATTGATCCCAGCTCACCAATACTTACATATATGATCAAGACTAGCACAATACCCGTGCGTTGCATCGGGAAGACACTGATAAACGGTCTTATGAAAATAAATTAAATTTAGTTTTTTGTCTTCAGTTTTTTAAGAAAAAGTTTTTTATAGATCCGGAGGCGTCAGGCTTATGCTCTTCTGTTTTCGTATGTAATTAGGGCATTTCTGCAGCCTCGTACATGGGTGTTTTTATCTTGCCCAGTGACACCGCCTCCGATTCACACTTTTTATTTGTCTCACCTAATCCCATTGGACTAATCTAGAGCATGAATCGGATTTTCACAGGGATATTGAACTCGACCGCTAGTAAGAAAATATTTTCACTATCCACATCTCACATGGTCTCAAAATTAATTACTCCCTCCGATCGGAGGGAGTATGTGATTTAGATGTTTCCATAATTTGTATAATAGGCAATGGAATACGAAAAAAGAGTTTGTTAACGGGACGGAGCATTCTTGATGGGGGGCGTAACCTCCATTTTCTAGAAATTTTGCATCAGCATCCAAGTCTGAAATCGCTGCTGGCACAACACGATTCAGTGGCACGAATTTTCAAGCACGTACGACAAGTACCACATTGCATCTCCATGCACATTATCCCTGATTTTAAGTACGCCTTCTACCAAATACAACCTGCTGACATGAACTGAATTCACCCAACATGATAAACAATTAACATGGTAACATAGGAGAGAACTGCACGTTGTAAACGTCGACTTCATCTCGCAAGTCGCAAATAGCCTACTCCATCTTCTAGTGCGGTGCTCATGTAACTATGAGGTGGAGAAGAGATGGATGACACTTGCCTAAATCATGCGGCCTCGGCGCCGGTGAAGTTGTACGCTTAGGCTGCAGCTCGGTGAAGAGATGCGTGCACGTCGTTTCGCGGGTTCCAGTTGCGTTCGACGGCAGCCACACCGGGCGTGGCTTACTCTCGTCAGGTTTGATGGCGACTGATCTACTCTGTGCTCGTTCAGATCGACCTCTTTCCTTATATATTCTTTCCGATTTGACGTCATCCTCTTCAAATTCATGTCCAACCCGTATTCCCGGATGAAGGCTTCGCGGGCGAGTTATTATTGGGAGGAGCCAGGCGCAGAGATGCGGCACGGCTGCTGAGATAGGCTAGGCGGAGCTGGCGAAGCTTCGCTAGCGCCTCACCCTCTCCCTCAATTTCTCTCTGCATCGCCCCACTCGACCCCCGCATCCTTCCTCTGCTTCCTCTCTCCCTCACGCGACCTCGCCCCTGTCTACTGCCGCGCGTGCTCGCGTTCTTCAGCATGCCAGCCTCGAGCTCCGGCCGTCACTGGCAAGGCCCCGATAAACTCCGCCGTCTCACACCACGCCGGTGCCCCGCCGAGGAGCAGCCGGAACAGCGGATGGTGATGGAGCTAGCGCGTCAGACGCGCCCGCGGACACGAGATACAGAGAGCGCGGGGCAACGCTGAATTCGGAGAGGCATGGCTGCGGCAGCTGAGCGGCGCGGAGGCAGAGCGCGGGGCAACGCTGAATTCGGAGAGGCACGGCTCCAGCGACTGAGCGGCGCGGAGGCCCGCCAGGGGCAGCGGCAGATGCGAGCAGGCGTTCGGGATGGGCATGGGCGGCGGAATCCTGCTTCGTCCGCCGTTGTCCATCGAGAGAAAAGAAAGGACTGCGGCTTGATTACTTAATTCTTGAGAGGCTAAAGTGCAAAACAGCCAACGACGTACGGTCCACCAGTCGTTTTTCAATTTAATAGTAAAGATTGTGTAGGTGCATGTCACCTCAAAAATTATTCTTTTGTTATCACTTACCTACTCGAAGACGAGCAGGAGTTAAGCTTGGGGATGCTTGATACGTCTCAAACGTATCTATAATTTTTGATGCTCCATGCTTTGTTTTACACCATTTGCCTATTGTTTCGTTACACTTAGTGGCATTTTTATACGCTTTCCGGAACTAACCTATTAACGAAGTGCCACAGTGCCAGTTCCCTGTTTTCTGCTGTTTTTGGTTTCAGAAGTGATACATAGGAAATATTCTCCGAATTGGACGAAACAAGTTCCTGAAGTCATATTTCATCGGGGAGCTCCCAAACATCCGAAGACCTGACGGAGGGGGGCCACGAGGCCCCCACACACAGGGGCGGCGCGGCCTAGCCCCTGGCCGCGCCACCCCCTTGTGAGGGCACGTGGTCCACCCTCTGACAGCCCCCTTTCGCCTACATATACCACCTGACGAGAAAAACCTAAGGGAGAGATAAGTTTTCCAGAATACATCGCGATCCGCCGCCGCCGTCGACCCGAAGATCGGGAGGGTCCAGAAGCTCTTCCCGGCACCCTGCCGGAGAGGGGAATCGCCACCGGAGGTCTCCTTCATCGCCATGATTGCCTCCGGAGCGATGAGTGAGTAGTCTACCTTGGACTATGGGACCATAGCAGTAGCTAGATGGTTGTCTTCTCCACCATGTGCTTCATGTTTAGATCTCATGAGCTGCCCTACATGATTGAGATCACCGTTATGTAATACTATGATGTTGGTTTGTTGGGATCCGATGAATATTGGTGTTTATGATTGAGTTGCTGCACTGAATTTTATCTTATATTATCTCTATGATGTTTATGATCTTGCATGCTCTCCGTTGTTAGTGGCTATCTTGGCCGAGTAGTTGCTAGTGACTCCAAGAGGGGGTATTTATGCTCGATAGTGGGTTCATGCCTCTATTTCACCTGGGGGAGTGACAGAAACCTCTAAGGTGGTAGATGTGCTGTTGCTACTAGGGAGAAAACAACATTCATATGCTCGAGGGCATATGCTTTGTTTACATTACACACTTTGCTTAATGCAATTATCTGTTGTTCGCAACTTAATACTTCTAGGGTGTTCGGATGATATCCCCGGGGGTGGATTATTAGTCATAGATGCAGTTGGATGGCGGTCTATGTATTTTGTTGTAATGCCCAGAGTGAATCTCATAGTGATCTTCTTGACATATCACGTTATCTTTATTCTATCAATTGCCCAACTGTAATTTGTTTACCCAGCATGTTATTTATCTATGGAGAGACACCACTAGTGAACTGTGGACCCCGGTCCTATTTTAATCATATTGCAATCACCTGTTTACTATTCCCGCACTGTTTACTTTACTAGCATATTACTACTGTTTTCCACTCGATACACTCATAACCATTGTTTCAAGCAAACCGGTGAGATTGACAACCTCATCGCAAGTTGGGAACAAAGTATTTGTCTGTGTGTGTGCAGGTTCCACAAACACCTTCAGTCGTCACCGTCTCCCTTCTCCTGATCGATAAACCTTGGTTTCATAACTGAGGGAAAACTTGCCGCTGCACTCATCATACTTTCCTCTTGGGGTTCCCAACGGGCTGGTCATTTACCACGCACAAGGACGCCTGCTTTCACCAGTCAGCAGCTTGCAAGGGGTATAATCACAAGTGTGTATTAGTCCAAGTTGGGGGAGTGCACTAGCATAGGTTCACCCCCATAACACTTATCAAACTAATGAAAATTACTGAGCTGCATGAAGCAAAAGCACTCGACAGAAACTCCCGTGTGTCCTCAGGAACGTTTGGTAATCATAAGTTACACAACCGGCTTGTCCTTTGCTCTAAATGGATTGGGCCACTTGCAGCAATTATTATTATTATCTTTTATTTACTCGTACTTTATTTATTTGCATTACCAAATACCCCTGAAAATCCGTTTGCTAATATTACAATGAATTCGTGATCAAAACTGTTTGTCAATACCTTCTGCTCCTCGTTGGGTTCGACACTCTTATTTATCGAAAGTATTATGATACACCCCCTATACTTGTGGGTCATCAATCAATGTTTCTCATAACTAACGTGTCGATACTGCTCTGTCGCTTCTCTTATACAAAAGTGACAAAATTTCAGAAAATAAAATCTAGAAAACGTGAGCTAACCTCGTAGTTTTTTAAAATCTACGTGAATCATCAACCTTAATGAGTTACACTGCAAGATAACACGGTTTGGCCTAGGACAAACCTCTTGAAAAGCATGCTACCAAAATGGCGCTCCATTACCGAAGTACCAAGAAAGAAAATAAAAAACAATAATACAAGCTGCGAGAATCATTCGCTATAGAAAGTCAAACTAGCCCAATTGTGAAAGATAGAGCATTGCAATCTTATTTTATATGACACAAAATCAACTACAAGGATGATTCTGCAAAGAACATACAAACTAATGAACATAATAACTAAACTTCATGACAAAATATTGTTCTATGTAGCTCTCAAACCTATTGGTTGTACCGGTGGAGCATCACTCCCTCCAGCCTATTTTTATGTGAGCTAACATTTTTGAGTTCCATATTTACGTAAAAAAATTACAAATTCACATGCCAACAAAATGAAAATCAAGACTGTCCAATTTTCTATTTCTCTAAAATTAAGTTTATGGTCCATATAGCCACATACCCACGATATTATTCATAGAGAAAATAACTAAGCCACCACATTAACCTACCATTATCTACAAATCCTCACATCGTCTATAATACTACATCAAAAGCTTAGTATGTTTGGAAACAAGAGACATGCCGCAAGTTAGCATGAAAAGTAAAACATATGTTTGTTAATGAAATGGAGATATTTTCATGGTAGCCAAAAACGGCAGATCTTTATAGGTCTATGTAGTATACCATGGCCATCAACTCATCATAAAGTTACTAGGAATATGCAATGCAAAATAGAAAATGAGACATACACAAGGTATTCTCTTACTTTTTGGTCGACCTATATAATAATTAGGATAAATTCATTTGTAACATAAATAGAAAACATATCTTCTATTGCATCATAATGATCTAAACATCGTATAGTCATTGCTCAAATAAACCTAATTTTTTAAAATGGAGGAGGCACTAGGCCCGGGAGCCAAAAACACTTTCCGGTCAGTGCGATCACATTTTTATAGAAGACTGCAATGTTGTCTCCCGACATCCAGTCCGCCACTGTTGTTGCCCAATCTCACGACTCTTGGCCAGTCGCTCCCCAATCGCCCTCATGTTCAATTGAATGTGGCGATTCAAAGACCATTGGTGCTCTCATGATGGGTTCAATTCACTCTCTTTATATTCTCTTTTTTTCCCATTCGATTAAACCGTGCACCTGGTGGAGGACATCGGTGCCCTTCCGACGATCTGTCATCGTGTGTGGCCAGATTGTGGCTTATGCACCCTTTCTGTATTGCATCCTCCATTCATTGACGACACTAGCTTACTCACCTGTCATCGATCTATGATGCAGAGTTTCAGGTTGCACTTTCATCCTCTGTGGCATCGCTGCCGTCGCTATTTGGTCCTCCACGCCGGCGCATCCACCATAGCGCTCAGCAGTTACCTTCCAAGTGTGTGCTCCTAATGAGAGCATTACTGCTACTTCATCCAGTGGTTTTGAGTATGAAAATGTTGTACTCCCTCCGAAAATGGTTAAATAAATGATTACAATGCTGAAAATAGCCATTATGTATCTTTCCATTGCATATTTTGTATTTTCTCATTCCTTGTGGCCTCGTGGCGTAGCACGGGCACCTAATTAGTATAAGTAAAGGTACAAG
Organism: Dactylis glomerata; assembly: GCA_007115705.1. NCBI lineage: Eukaryota > Viridiplantae > Streptophyta > Magnoliopsida > Poales > Poaceae > Dactylis > Dactylis glomerata. Next base: position 2,949,485 of record QXEO01000531.1, on the reverse strand, counting down.
TAAAGGATAGAAGTAACCGTAATGGAGACGCGAAGACACAAGGATGTATTCCCGTAGTTCCTTCCTTGTTACGGGAAGTACGTCTACGTTGGAGAGGTGTGGTACCACAAAGGCCACCAACACCACAAAGGCTCACCCTATTCTCTGGTGAACAAGCCACAAAGGCGAGTTTATGCTCCACTAAGCGATGCCCTTGAAAGCGGCACGAGACCTTTACACAAAGTATTGAGGCGAGCTCCACAACTCAATTGGAGGCTCCCAATAAGCCCACCAAGCCCTTACACACAAAGTTGAGCTTGGAGGACGGCTTCTTCCGGCTAGGGTTCCAAGGAACCCAAGAGTAACAAGTTCCTCAATGAAAGGGAGAGGGAAATCAAATCGCCTTGGTGGAAGTGTTGATCTAGGTCTCCTCCCTCGAATCCCCAAAGGGCTTCAAGTTCTAGTGGCTAGAATGGGAGATCTAGTGCTTTGGAGCTTTGCAACAATGGAGGAGAGAGAGTAGAAGCCGCAGCAGCCACCGAAGGTGGAAGACGACTATTTATACCCCTCTGAGAAATCTAGCCATTGGGGTCGACAAACCCTGGAGTCTCCGGACTTTGGAGTCCGGAGTCTCCGGTGTCACCCGAAGTCTTCGGCCTGTAAGGGCCGGAGTCTCCAGCTCCCTGGTGCAAAAGCCTCGGAATCTCCGGAGTGTCTTTTCAAAGACTTTGGAGGGGCAATAGAGGCTTGCACCACTCGGGTGAAAAACGAGTTTGGGAGGCCGGATTCTTTGGCCGGAATCTCCGGCCTAGAGTCAAAGTCTCCGGCCTTTACAGGCCGGAGTCTCCACCCCAGAAAATCCCCAAAGACAGGATTTCTATAGAGTTCTCTCAACCATATTGCAAAGGGGTGTAAGAGAGTGTACGATTTGATTTCACCCCAGTTTTTCATCGAGCAACTAAAATACACAACCAAAAATCTAGGTCTTCGATGCTTCGATCTTTTCACTTTTGAGGGGTTGATAAACTTTGAGTCATTAACCAATAATCCTTCACATTTAAACAAACGGTTAATAACACGAGTGTTGACAACAAACACCAAAATATCATTTACCTGGGAAATGCTCTTTCAGTCTCCCCCTTTTTGGTGTTTGATGACAACACACAAATTTGCAAGATATATATAATTAGCTCACAAAAATTCATGAAGTGAGGTTGAGCTCCCCCTAGATGTATGCATAATTCGATTTTGCCTTTGAATGCAAATGCACACATTTTGAGTTCATAGCTCCCCCTCACACACATGAACCAACACCATATATGCAAAAGTAATGGATATATCAAGCAATGCATTTGCATATACAAGACTAGATAATAGTAAAGACTAGATACCTAGAAATAGAGAGATTACCAACCATGTAGTCTTTACATAATACGATAGCGCACATAGTCTTCACACATACCAACCATAGTCTCGCAAAGCCAAATCAAACGAAATGCAAATAAAACAAGATACATGGACACAAGCAATAAAACACATAAAAGCTTGTGCCCTCCCTTGCAAATCCCAGGAACAACCTACTAGAACTACTTCTCCCCCTTTGGCATCGAGACACCAAAAAAGGGAAAAGAGCGATGCTACGTCCCCAAGTCACTCCTCATCGGAGTCCTTGCCATCCTCCTCCTCTTCTTCTTCCTCGACCTCAGATTCCTCAACAACTGGGGAAGCCCTGCCATGAGAAGGACCGGTGACCTCTTCAAAGTCCTGCCAGTTCACCAAACTCTTGGAGTTCCAAGCATTGTAGGACAAGGTTGAGCTAGAGACTTGATCTTCGTCTTCGGTCTTGGGAATATCCAACTTGTCCATGATGCGCCTTTGGTCACATTGGATGTGCTTGTTGCGAACATATTGGCTATGGAGCTTTTTGTCGATGTCCACATTCATTCAAAGGACATACCTTTCCTAGCAAGATAGCTTCTTCGTGTTTGCCTTGATCTCCACACGGCTAGAGGGCACAAATGCATTGCTAGCATTTTTTATGCGAGGACCCGTCCTAGGTGCAACATCAGCGGATTCTTCTTCCTCATCTGCTTCTTCTTCTTCATCACTAGAGGCAAAGACTTCTTCCACAACACCCGTAGAGGCTTTCCTTTAAGGCTTGACATACTTGTGGGAGGTGAGGCGGGTGGTGAGGAGAGGATGCTCGGTGTGTTGCGCAATAAGAAGCAACATGACATATGGAGCATACACCGGAGTCTTCTTCTTGGTGATCACGGTGTCATACATCTTGATGTCTGCGAATGGTTCTATTCTTGTAGACAGTGTTGGGCCTCCAAGTGCAGAGGTTTGTAGAACAGCAACAAGTTTCCCTTAAGTGGATTACCCAAGGTTTATCAAACTCAGGGAGGAGGAGGTCAAAGCTATCTCTCTCAAGCAACCCTGCAATTACGATACAAGAAGTCTCTTGTGTCCCCAACACACCCAATACATTTGTCAGATGTATAGGTGCACTAGTTCGGCGAAGAGATAGTGAAATACAAGTAATATGGATGATTATAAGTAGTAAATGTAATCTGAAATAAATATCACTGCGAGCAAACATGTAACAAAACTGAATGTAAATGGTGTTTCAATGCTTAGAAACAAGGCCTAGGGATCATACTTTCACTAGTAGACACTCTCAACAAAGATAACATAATTCAACAAATAAATATCTATCTTCACTATGCTACTCTAAACTATTCTCCAATGGATAACGAACACTAATCATGTGTAGGGCTACAAAGCACTCCTCAAAGTTCGCATTTCCCCAAACTAGATTGCCCCACACTATCACCTTGAGCGCACTAGATGGTTCCAACAAACACCAACAATTCATAGAGACACTAACCAAAAAGACACACATAATGTGCACACTATCATCCTTCACCAACGTATCTATTATTTTTGATGATCCATGCTTGTTTTACACCAATTGCTTTATGTTTTGTTTACACTTCATGGAATTTTTATGCATTTTCTGGAACTAACCTATTAACAAGATGCTATAGTACCAGTTCCTGTTTTCTGCTGTTTTTGTATTTCAGAAATGTTATACAGGAAATATTCTTGGAATTGGACGAAACAAAGCCGAAGTTCCTATTTACTTGACACGAAGACGGAGTCCAAAGGAGAGACGGAGAAGAGCCAGAAGGCGTCCACACCATGGGGTGGCGCGGCCTACCCCCTGGGCGCACCAGGCCCTGGTGTAGGCCCCTCGGGCACCCACCGACCTCGCCCTTCTGCCTATAAATTCACTTCATCGGGAAAACCCTAAGGTCCCGAACATCTATCCACGAAAAGTACTGTAAGCCGTTGTCGTTGTCGACCCTAGTTCGGGAGGGCCCAGAAGCTCTTCCCAGCACCTTGCCGGAGAGGGAAATCATCACCGGAGGCCTTCTTCATCGCCATGTCAGCCTCCAGAGTGATGCGTGAGTAGTTCATCTCTGGACTACGGGTCCATAACAGTAGCTAGATGGTTGTCTTCTCCTCCATGCGCCTCCATGCTTAGATCTTGTGAGCTGCCTACATGATCAAGATCATCTTTATGTAATTCTACATGTTGTGTTTGTTGGGATCCAATGAATATTGAGTACTATGTCAAGTTGATTGTTGATTTATCATGTCTATATTATTTGTGATCTTGCATGCTCTCCATTGCTAGTAGATACTTTGGCCAAGTAGATGCTTGTAACTCCAAGAGGGAGTATTTATGCTAGATAGTGGGTTCATGCCTCTAGTAATCTGGGAGAGTGACAATAACTTCTAAGGTTGTAGATGTGATGTTGCTACTAGGGAGAAAACGGCAATCTTTTGTTCAAGGATAATTGTATTGTTTATATTACACACTTTGCTTAATGCGATAATCTATTGCTTGCAACTTAATACCCAAGGGTTGTTCGGATGATATCCTGCGGGTGGATTATTAGTCATAGATGCAGTTGGATTACGATCTATGTATTATGTTGTAATGCCCAAATGAATCTCATAGTGATCTTCATGACATGTACATGCATTGTTATGCATTCTCTATTTTGTCAATTGCCCAACTGTAATTTGTTTACCCAGCATGTTATATCTTTATGAAGAGAAACCTCTAGTGAACTGTAGACCCCGGTCCATTCTTTTACATTTATAATACCATCTACTGCAAGCACTATTTACTTTTCGCAAGCATTTTACTTCACCGCAAACAAACATCTCTTTCCATACTATACGTCTAATCCTTTGTTTTCAGCAAACCAGTGAGATTGACAACCTCACAGTAAGTTGGGGTAAAGTACTTTGGTTGTGTTGTGTGCAGGTTCCACGTTGCTGTTGGCGCCAACACCGCGCCATCAATTGTCTTCTGGCGCCAGCTAGCAACAACCTTCAGAAGTGATTTCTTTCTCCTACTAGTCGATTAAACTTTGGTTTCATACTAAGAGAAAACTTACTGTTGTGCTCATCATACCTTCCTCTTGGGGTTTCCCAACATGTCCTTTGAGACATCATTACACACACACATCACTGATGCATTACATATGACATGAAGCTTGATACGTCTCAAACGTATCTATAATTTTTGATTCTTCATACTTGTTTATACACCATTTGCTTTGTGTTTTGTTACACTTCGTGGCATTTTTATGCATTTTCTAGAACTAACCTATTAACAAGATGCCACAGTGTCAGTTCCCTGTTTTCTGCTGTTTTTGTGTTTTAGAAAAGCTACACAGGAAATATTCTTGAAATTGGACGAAACAAAAGCCAAAGTTCCTATTTTTCCTGACACGAAACAAAGTCCGAAGATGAGACAGAGGGGGACCAGGGGCCACGCGCACCATAGGGTGGCACGGCCCAGCCCCTGGGCGCGCCACCAGGTGGTGTGGCCTCCTGGCCTACCTTCTGACGCCACCCTTCCGCCTATATATTCCCCTCGACGGGAGAACCTAAGGCACCCAATCAATTTTCCACGAAACCTACTGTAAGCCGCCGCCATCGTCGATGCGAGATCGGGAGGGTCGAGAAGCTTTTCTCAGCACCCTGCCGGAGAGGGGAATCACCGCCGGAGGCCTTCTTCATCACCATGGTCGCCTCCAGAGTGATGTGTGAGTAGTCTACCTTGGACTACGGGTCCATAGCAGTAGCTAGATGGTTGTCATCTCCACCTTGTGCTTCATATTTAGATCTTGTGAGCTGCCTATCATGATCAAGATCATTGTTGTGTAATTCTGCATGTTGTGTTTGTTGGGATCCGATGAATATTGGTACTATGTCAAGTTGAATTGTTGATTTATCATCTTTATGTTATCTCTATGTTGTTTATGATCTTGCATGCTCTCCGTTGCTAGTAGATATCTTGGCCGAATAGATGCTAGTGACTCCAAGAGGGGGTATTTATGCTCGATAGTGGGTTCATGCCTCTAGTAATCTGGGGGAGTGACAAAAACCTCTAAGGTTGTAGATGTGCTGTTGCTACGAGGGAGAAAACAACAATCTTGTGTTCAAGGACATTTATATTGTTTACATTACACACTTTGCTTAAGGCGATAATCTGTTGCTTGCAACTTAATACCCAATGGTTGCTCGGATGACATCCGGAGGGTGGATTATTAGTCATAGATGTAGTTGGATTACGGTCTATGTATTATGTTGTAATGCCCAAGTGAATCTCATAGTGATCCTCATGACATTTGTACGCTTGCTTTATTCTATCAATTGCCCAACTGTAATTTGTTTACCCAGCATGTTGTTATTTATCTTATGGAGAGACACCACTAGTGAATTGTGGACCCCGGTCCATTCTTTTACATTGCTATTACCGTTTACTATTTACTTGTTTTATTTACATTCTTGCAAACTACTATCTTTTACCACTCGATATGCTTAATCCTTTGTTTACAGCAAACCGGTGAGATTGACAACCTCGCTGTATGTTGGGACAAAGTGCTTGGTTGTGTTGTGTGTAGGTTCCACGTTGCTGCTGGTGCAAAGCTACGCCCTGGACGAGGCGCCATACAAATTGTCCGGAGCTGACGTGAAGCTAGCGTGCATTAACCTTCTGAAGTTTGGTTCTTTCTCCTACTGGTTCGATAAACCTTGGTTTCATACTGAGGGAAGACTTGTTGTTGTGCTCATCACACCTTCTCTTGGGGTTTCCAACTGGGCGGTCATCTATAAAACTCCTACATCAACACCGCACCACCAACAAGTTTTCTGGCGCCGTTGCTGGGGAGAAAGAAGATTTCTGCAAGGGGAGTCTCTCGCTTCCAATCTTTTACTTTGTTATTGTTTTACTTTATTTTATTTTTGCTTGCATCTTTTATCAAAAATACAAAAAAGTAGTTCTTTTATAGTTGTTATTTTTACTTGCCTGCTTTTAGTTTTGCTAGAATGGGTATTCCTGAGAACACCAAGTTGTGTGATTTTACTAGTACCAAAACCAATGATTTTATCTGCACTCCTATTGCGCCACCTGCTCCCGAGGCAAATTTTTATGAGATTAAACCTGCTTTGTTGAATCTTGTTATGAAAGAGCAATTTTCTGGTGCCAGTACTGATGATGCTGCAGCTCATCTCAACAATTTTTTTGAGCTATGTGAGATGCAAAAGTATAAGGACATAGATGGTAATATTATTAAGCTTAAGTTGTTTCTTTTCTCTTTAAGAGGAAGAGCTAAGGATTGGTTGTTATCTTTGCCTAGAAATAGTATTGATTCTTGGGATAAGTGTAAGGATGCTTTTATTGGAAAATATTATCCTCCTGCTAAGATTATAGCTTTGAGAAGTGATATTATGAAGTTTAGACAGTTTGATAATAAACATGTTGCTCAAGCTTGGGAAACAATGAAATCTATGATAAAGAATTGTCCTACTTATGGAATGACTACTTGGATGATTATCCAAACCTTTTATACAGGACTAAATTTTTCTTCAAGAAATCTTTTGGATTCAGCTGCTGGAGGCACTTTTATGTCCATCACCTTGGGCGCTGCAACAAATCTTCTTGATAATATGATGGTAAATTTTTCTGAGTGGCACACCGAGAAAAATCCACAAGGTAAGAAGGTAAATTCTGTTGAAGAAACCTCTTCCTTGAGTGATAAGATTGATACTATTATGGCTATGCTTGCTAATGATAGAGCTAATGTTGATCCTAATAATGTTCCTTTGGCCTCTTTGGTTGCTCAAGAAGAGCATGTTGATGTAAACTTCATTAGAAATAATAATTTCAACAATAGTGCTTATAGGAACAATTCTGCTAGCAACAATTATAGGCCGTATCCTTCTACCAATGGTAATGGTTATGGCAACTCTTATGGTAATTCCTCCAACAAAACTAGGGGCGCGCCCTGCGAGCTTGAGGTCATGCTTAAGGACTTCATCAGTAAGCAAACTGCTTTTAATAAGTCTGTTGAGGAAAAGTTGGGTAAAATTGATGTTCTTGCTTCTAAAGTTGATAGCCTTGCTCTTGATGTTGAACTTCTAAAACTAAAAGTTTTGCCTCATGATGTGAAAGAAAGCAAGACTTTGAATGCCATCCAGGTTAGAATTGATGAAAATGTTAGGATATTAGCAAAATTGCATGCTAGGTGGGAAAGAGAAGATGAGATGGCTAGAAATATGAAGGTTTGTACTATTACCACCTATAGTGATGTTGTTTCAAATGCTAGCAATCCTCTTACTTTGATTGGTGTAGAGAAAACTCCTACTCCTTGTGCGAAAAAGCCCAAAATCTTCAAGAATCAACCGTTGTCCTGGTAATTATCTTTCAATTCCTAATAAATCTGTAATCTAAATGCCTTCTTAGTCACAATTTTTTTGCTCGCCTTGAATTTTTTAAGGCTCTGCCACTGTTGAACGCCTGTACATAACATGGGTTGAACAACTTATGGAGCCTATGATAAAAGGTAGTAGTATAGTATTAAAAGTGTGAGCAGAGATCACCGTGTTTGGCGTCCTAAACATCAGCTCTGACAGTGGCAGGTCGGGGAGTCCAACGACGTTGAAGCATATGGCCGCTTTGTGCGGCTTGTTGGTCCTATAGCTGGAGAAATGATGAGTCGAGATACACCAGGACAAAGCAGCGGACATCAGACCGGTGCCCTGAGCAGAGAATGGACTACCTGGGCAGATCACTGGGCGAAGAGTGGACCGTTCGGCCATTCCCCCACCGAGCATCGGGGCGGCTGGCCGCCTGGGGCACGACAATTTGAGAATTGAGATTAAGGGCAGAGGAAGGTGGACGCTGGAGTTGGAGTCGACAGAAGACGCGAAGGGGAGGAGATGCAGCGAGCAGAGCATATAAGCATGGGGCGGCGGCAAACCCTAGCGCTCGTGTGCTCTGCAGAGGAGAAGAGATTAATTTGGGGGTGGGAGGGTGGAGAGGATCAAGGGCTCTGTAGCGGGTAGGATCAAGCTGGGTGGAGATTTGGTGCGTGATTTGGGGATCGACAGTTTTCCCTATTTCAGTGCGAGGAACAATGCTTCACCGCTAACACGGGAGTAACATTCAACATTGATTGCAAGATTGTACGGCCACCACCATCCGCTGGATCTTTTATAACACTAATAATACTAGTTGGTATAGATATATAGAATATAGTAGCTGTCTAAATCTACACTAATGACGACCGGTTTTGGAGATAACAATACGTGTGTGACATGCATTCATATTAGCTCGTCACTAGAAATTTGATCATTTGATAAGGCGTCCATAATACATACTAGTGACAGACATTTTTGGTGCCCGTCACTGGTATTTTGTGCCAGTGACGGACATTTACCTGTCCGTCACTAGTAATGCTTATCAGTGGCGGGCTTGTTTTTGCCCGTCACTAGTAACCTTGCGGCAATAAGCAATTCTGCAGTAGTGAAAAACTTTTTCTACAAAAAGTGCTGAAATTTTTCGGAGTATGGAAGACAATAGCTCTACTTATTTTAATGATTTTGATGTTGACGGTTGCAATATATCTGAAGTTATTTTGTTCTTGCAAAATCTTGCTTTGAGTCTTAATGCTAGTTCTATGAATGTTGCTTTTACAAAGCATATTACAAATGCTCTCATGAAAATTAGGGAAGAAAAGTTGAAATAGAAGGTTTCTATTCCCAAGAAGTTAGAAGATGGTTGGGCGCCTGATACGTCTCCAACGTATCTATAATTTTTGATGCTCCATGCTTGTTTTTACACCATTTGCCTACTGTTTCGTTACACTTCGTGGCACTTTTATGCATTTTTCGGAACTAACCTATTAACAAGTCGCCACAGTGCCAGTTCCCTGTTTTCTGCTGTTTTTGTGTTTTAGAAGTGATACACAGGAAATATTCTCGGAATTGGACGAAACAAGTTCCTGAAGACTTATTTTTCCCGAAAGCTTCCAGAGATCCAAAGAGGAGACGGAGTGGGGCCACGAGGTGGCCACACACCAAGGCGGCGCGGCCCAGGCCCTGGCCGCGCCTCCTATGTGTGAGAGCGCCTCGGTCCACCTCTGACGATGCCCCTTCGCCTATAAAGACCCCCCGACGGAAAAAACCTAAGTACCCGATCAATTTTTCAGAACACATCGCGATCCGCCGCCGCCGTTGACCCGAAGATCGGGAGGGTCTAGAAGCTCTTCCCGGCACCCTGCCGGAGAGGGGAATCACCACCGGAGGTCTTCTTTATCGCCATGCTTGCCTCTGGAGCGATGAGTGAGTAGTCTACCTTGGACTATGGGTCCATAGCAGTTGCTAGATGGTTGTCTTCTCCACCATGTGCTTCATGTTTAGATCTCATGAGCTGCCCTACATGATTGAGATCACTGTTATGTAATTCTACATGTTTGGTTTGTTGGGATCCGATGAATATTGGTGTTATGATTGAGTTGCTATACTGAAATATATCTTATGTTATCTCTATGTTGTTTATGATCTTGCATGCTCTCCGTTGTTAGTAGCTATCTTGGCCGAGTAGTTGCTAGTGACTCCAAGAGGGGGTATTTATGCTCGATAGTGGGTTCATGCCTCTATTTAATCTGGGGGAGTGACAGAAACCTCTAAGGTTGTAGATGTGCTGTTGCTACTAGGGAGAAAACAACATTCATATGCTCAAGGGCATATGCTTTGTTTACATTACACACTTTGCTTAATGCAATTATCTGTTGTTCGCAACTTAATATTTGTGGAGTTCTCAGATTGATTCGCCACAAGTGGATTATTAGTCATAGATGCAGTTGGATGGCGGTCTATGTATTTTGTTGTAATGCCCAGAGTAAATCTCATAGTGATCTTCTTGACATATCACGTTTATCTTTATTCTATCAATTGCCCAACTGTAATTTGTTTACCCAGCATGTGTTATTTATCTTATGGAGAGACACCACTAGTGAACTGTGGACCCCGGTCCTATTTCCATCATATTGCTGTCACCTATTTACTTTACTCGCACTGTTTACTTTATGTGACGACCTCAAATTTGATAACAAATTCGAAGTGCCCGTTATGTATTCCACCGCAATCCCAGAATCATTGTTGCGATATACATAACGTAGTTGGTAACCAGTTCCATAGACATTACAATACGATGATTCAAATACAATGGTCATATAGACCAAGTCATATTACAACACAATATAGCAGCGGAAATAACGTCTTCGGCCCATGCCTTCTCCCTACAGGCAAATGGCGACTCACGGAGACGAGCTTAGTTCTGGTACTCTTCTTCATACCCTTCCTCCTGGTATTCCTCCCCATAGTCTGGCCAAGTTGATAGCCAGGGACACAGCCGTGAGTACATTGGATGCACTCGCAAACCATCTTATAAATGAAAAGATGAAGTAGATATGCAAGGTTGGGTATAGTGGACTAAGCACTAAGTTGGTTTGCAAAAGCTAGTTTTATTTCCCAAGAATGCTCATTGGTAGAAAAGAGGTTTAGTTCTCTAAGTTCATTCTAAAGAGGAACTTCAATGGGTCAAGATCATGGTCAAGTCAAGTCAATTCAAATTCATGTCATTCACCAAGTTCACCCTTGTTATTTTTAGTCTTGACAAAAGCCAGGTAGAGTTTGCCAACCGTCCATGACCGAGGACTCGGCTATTCGAATAGTTTGAAAACCTCTGCAGAGGGGTACACTTTACCCACAAGATTCGATACATCTGCCGGGAGAATTCCACGGTTCGCCATACACAAAGGTATGCGGGTTTCAGATAATCAAACAAAACCTTTCACTTGCTCATCCTAGTATAGGATCCTTCCCTAGAGCCCGGGATACGGAATTCCCGCTCCGGCGCCTCTAGTTCTGCCCATCCCGGGTACCGGGTTAGTGGAAACCACTTGGTCAAGAAGTATCCGCCCGTGGAGTCCTTCCATGAAGATTTGATGCAAGACCTCCCATACTAAGATAAACAAGCTACGGATTAAGCCCCTTCCCATATAGGGGTAACGTGGTTGTACGTTATAATTGGCACCCATGTACATCACTCGTTGTCAATTGAGAAATACATTTCATAGTTCTTAGTCAAGATTATTTTCTTTCATAAAGCCATCGTGTAGGAGCAATCTCCCATTTCAAGTTTCAAGTTCAAGTCACCACCTTTCAAATGGGGTTCCTCCAGAGATAGCCTCAACTTTTATTAGCGACTAAGCAACTACATTGAGTGAGAGTACTACTAACTAGGGTTGGATAAACTCAGCTTGATGCCCTTGATAATCAAGACATCAATACACTTCTATCATTCTACTCTAGCAATTCAATCATGCAATTTACTTAAAATAAGTAGAATGCAATAGTAAAACTAGGTAGTGGGAGTATGAATCAAAAGATGGCTTGCCTTGGTTGGCAAAGTGTCCGGGGTTCTCTTCTTCTTCTTGATAATAATAATCCCCTCCAATATCCTCCTCGGCAACACTAGCGTCTAATAACGAATAAACACAAAGCACACCATCACTTCACCAAGCTAACAACACACCAAGCACACATCTGTGTTTGTTAACCAAAGCATTCATGTTGCATTGTTATGGTGTTGGATTGTAAGTCTTTCTTCTAAGTTTTCTTCAAGTGTGCAAGCTAGATTCTTTACTAAGTAGCATAAGTGGTTCACTTGTGCAGCATTGGTGTTGATTTAGGGTTACTAAGACAAGTTTAGGTGGGATGGGTCCACTAAGTGAATTGGTAAAGAGGGCAATTAATTCTAAGTGTGCACTAGTGATCTATCATTTTATGCTAACAAATAGGTTTGGGTTAGGGTCTAAATGATCACACTAATATGGTTTGGGTAGATTAGTGTTGACTAACAGTAAGAGGGGTCATTAGTGAGTTCACATTTTAATTTTCATGATTTTTGATGGCTTAAATAATTTTCTAGAAATCTTTCATGATTAAACAAGCTATGGTCACACTATTCATACCTAATTAAATTCCTAACTTATTTTGGATTCTAACCAGTTCTATTGGGTAGAGTATTTCACAAGCTTTCCAACGACATCTTATTTGCTAAATTTGACCCTATGAAACTCCGGGAAAATTAAATATACGAAAGCATCTGAATAGGTTTTTTCAAGAATCGGAAAAAAAATCGATTTAGCCCCTTTTTTTTCTAACTCGGGCCGGACACACAGCTGAACTGGGCCGGCCCGTTCGGCTGCAGCTGGGCGGTTGTAGGAAAAAAAAATAGAAGCTGACAACGGGCCCCGCTGGTCAGGTTTAGTGAATCGAATCGGTACGTGGCTTTCTTCCCCAGCTCGACGCGTACACGGCGAGCGCGAGCTACTGGGAAGAGGCGGTGGCTGGGATGCTCACCGGCGGTGACGGGGAGCGGCGGCGAGGATGCAGGGCGGATGCGGGGGTCCTCCTCCGCCACCTCCAGCAGGTACAGCTCCGGGGAAAGCTCAGCAATGCCGGGAACGTGCGGTGGCCTGCGGGGACGTCGAGGTCGGCGAGCTCGACTGAGAGCACGAGAGCGAGGGAAACGTTGTCTAGGAAGGTGCTGGGGATGGTGTGGTTCTTTTCAGGGAAGAAGGGCGCCCTTTTATAGGCGGGAGAGGGAGCACCGGCGAGGTCCAGAGGCGGCCAGCACACCGTGTGTGTCGGCCGTGGGAGGGGCAAGGCTTGGTTCTGGCGTGGGCGGCGGGCTGCTGCGTGCTGTAGGAGCATCCTGGCGCGATGGGAGGGGCTGAGATGGTCTGGTTCAGAGGGGGGCATGGTAGGGGTCCGGTGTGCTCTTCTTCCATGCCATCCATGTCTCACGGCCGGTGCTTGTGCAGGGGAGACAAGGAATCGACCCAGGAGATCCCAGAGCACTGCTTGGAGGTCAGAGACTAGGGCTAGGGCTGCCCAACACTGTGGCAAACAGTTGATGCGATTTTGCTAGATTTCTGCCCACCAAGTGTTTGTTGAAATGCCCGCAAGAACCCAAAATTTGATTTTTCAAATTTTTCCACTTTGGGTGCTCATCATATTGGATAAGATACCCAGGCATATTTTTGTTACAGTGAAAGGTTGAGTTTTGCAAAAATTTATATTTCAAATTTGATATGGTTTCTGTTTCAGATTCAAACTTTGGCTCAAGTTTGAGTGGTGTTCTGGTTTGAAATTTGGGTAAATCTTTGTTGGTTGAGTTAGTCCACAACTTGGTTAAGCTCAACTCACTGGCCAAACATGAAGGTGGGTTCTAGGTTTCTTAACTCAAGGGCTCAAAGTAGGGTAGTCAAACAGATTTCCTAGATCATCTTTTTCTTCTCTTTTTCTTTCTTATTTTTATTTCTGGTTGCTTTGGTTCTTATAATCTTTCTCAATTGATTCTGTTGGTTCACTTAGAATTAACTAGACAATACACAATCAAAAACAACACACATGAAATCATAGAATACATAGAGTAGAAAATACATGTATGCATAAAATAATGAGTAAAAAGTTTTATTTGGGTCCAAAATTTGGTACTTTATTTAATAAGAAGTGGATTACAATTTCTGAGTTGTTACAATCTTCCCCCCTTAAAAAGAATCTCGTCCCCGAGATTCACTAATTAAGAACTGAAAAGATTGGGAAACTCTTTCTGAAGGTAATCTTCTCGTTCCCAAGTAGCTTCAGCTTCGGTGTGATTACTCCACTGAACTTTCAGAAACTTGATACTTCGGGTTCGAGTGGTTCGATATGCTTCCTCGAGGATACGGATAGGTACTTCACGATAGGTCAAATCCTTGTTGATGTCCACCGAACGGTGATCAATATTCTTGAAGGTTTCGGGCTTCTCCGGAACTTCAAGACATTTCCGAAGTAAGGACACGTGGAAGACATCGTGTACTTCAGACAATTCAGGGGGCATTTCCAACTGATAAGACACTTCTCCTCGGCGGTCTAGTATCTTGAAGGGTCCAATATATCTTGGCGCAAGCTTTCCTTTTACTTGGAATCTTTGCATTCCCTTGAGAGGTGATACTCTAAGATAAACAAAGTCTCCACTCTTGAAAGTCAGTTCTCGACGTCTCTTGTCGGCATAACTCTTTTGTCTTGACTGGGCTGCCTTGAGGTATTCACGAATCATGCGAACTTTCTCCTCGGCTTCTTGCAAAATATCTGGTCCAAAAATCTGACTGTCTCCGGTTTCTGACCAATTCAGAGGGGTACGACACTTTCTTCCATACAAGGCTTCAAATGGGGCCATTTGCAAACTGGCTTGATAACTGTTGTTGTAGGAAAACTCCGCGAAAGGCAGACAATCTTCCCACTTAGCTCCATAGGCTAGAACACAGGCTCTCAACATATCTTCAAGTATTTGGTTTACTCTTTCAGTCTGTCCATCCGTCTGAGGGTGGTAAGCGGTGCTAAAGGCTAACTTGGTTCCCAGAGCTTGATGTAAGCTTTTCCAAAATCTTGAGGTGAACTGGGTTCCTCGGTCGGAAACTATGGTTTTAGGGATTCCATGCAAACTGACAATTCTGGATAGATACAGATCGGCTAGCTGATCTGAGCGATGAGTGGTCTTGACAGGAATAAAATGGGCAACTTTGGTCAGTCTATCCACAATGACCCAAATAGAGTCATTTCCACGGCTAGACCTTGGAAATCCAGTGATGAAATCCATTCCAACAGATTCCCACTTCCATTCCGGAACTTGCAAAGGTTGCAATAATCCCGCAGGACGTTGATGTTCAGCCTTGACTCTTTGACAAATATCACACTTGGATATAAACGAGGCAATCTCACGCTTCATTCCATGCCACCAAAATTGTTCCTTCAAATCTTGGTACATCTTAGTTCCACCAGGGTGGATGGAGTAAGGTGTCTCATGGGCTTCCTTCATAATCACTTCCTTTAGTTCTGAATCAGCGGGCACACAAATACGGCCTTTATACCAAAGAACTCCTTGATCATCCTCTTCAAATCCTGGCACCTTGCCGGAACCAATTCTGCGCTTGATTCCTTCAATACTCTCATTTCCCTTCTGGGCTTCTTTGATCTGGCTCATCAAGGTGGGTTGAAACTCAAGGTTGGCTAAGAATCCTTGACTGACTAGTTCCAATCCAAATTTTTCAAACTCTTGGTGCAGCATAGGTTGCTCTTCCTTGATCCTCATATTCAACGAACACGGCTTTCTACTCAACGCATCGGCCACTACATTGGCCTTACCGGGGTGATAGTGAATTTCCAGATCATAATCCTTGATCAACTCTATCCATCTCCTTTGCCTCATGTTCAACTCCTTCTGGGTGAAAATATACTTCAAACTCTTGTGGTCAGAATAGATCTCACAACGGTTGCCCATCAGATAGTGCCTCCAAGTCTTCAAAGCTAGAACCACGGCTGCTAACTCTAGATCATGGGTTGGATAATTTTCTTCATGAGGTCTAAGCTGCCGAGAGAGGTAAGCTATTACCTTGCCTTCTTGCATCAAGACACAACCAAGTCCAAGTTTGGAAGCGTCGCAATAGACATCAAAGTTTTTAGTGATATCGGGCATGGTTAGGACGGGGGCGGTCACCAGTCGCTTCTTGAGCTCTTGAAAACTCTCTTCACACTTAGGGGTCCATTCAAACTTCTTGTCTTTCTTCAACAATTGGGTCATTGGCCGGGCAATACTGGAAAATCCTTCAACAAACTTGCGGTAATAACCCGCTAATCCGAGAAAACCTCTAACTTCCGTCTGAGTGGTAGGGGCTTCCCAATCCATGACTGACTTGATCTTCTTGGGGTCTACCGATATTCCTCCTGCTGATAGCACATGGCCTAAGAATCCAACTTCCTTCAACCAGAACTCACACTTGCTGAACTTGGCATACAGCTGATGCTCCCTTAAGGTTTCTAAGATTAATCTCAAATGGGTTGCATGCTCTTCTTCGGACTTGGAGTAGATAAGAATGTCATCAATGAAGACAACAACAAACTTATCCAAGAACTTCATAAAAACCTTATTCATGAGATTCATGAAATAAGCAGGGGCATTGGTTAATCCAAATGACATTACGGTGTACTCATACAATCCGTATCGGGTAGTGAAGGCTGTTTTGGGGATATCCGTTGCACGGATCTTCAATTGGTGGTATCCAGTTCTAAGATCTATCTTTGAGAATACTCTGGCTCCAGTCAATTGGTCAAACAAATCTTCGATCTTCGGGAGAGGGTACTTGTTCTTGATGGTCACATCGTTAAGCTTGCGATAATCAGTGCACAGTCGGCTCGAACCGTCACTTTTATCCACAAACAAAACCGGTGATCTCCAAGCAGAAGAACTTGGCTGAATCAATCCCTTGCTCAAGAGGTCATCCAATTGCTTCTTCAACTCAACTAATTCAGCTGGGTTCATACGATAGGGTCGTTGGGCTATAGATCCCGTTCCGGGGATAAGCTCAATGATAAACTCAATATCCCGATCCGGTGGCATTCCGGGTAGCTCATCGGGAAAGACATCCGGGTATTCACAGACGATGGGG
Source organism: Dactylis glomerata (assembly GCA_007115705.1). Classification (NCBI taxonomy): domain Eukaryota; kingdom Viridiplantae; phylum Streptophyta; class Magnoliopsida; order Poales; family Poaceae; genus Dactylis; species Dactylis glomerata. The sequence continues at coordinate 2,932,578 of QXEO01000531.1, read as the reverse complement.
ACTTGCTCCAAAGTCGGTCCTGAGATACTCTTATGACATCTGGGAATTGGAATGGGTTTGATTGACACATGCTTTACTAAAACTCCATGGCTACTCCTCATGGTAATGGTCTTTTTGGCACAATCTATAATTCCTTGGTGTTGAGACATCCAATCCATACCTAGGACCACTTCCAATCCTTTGGTTCCTAACACAATCAAACTGGCTAAGAATGAGATCCCATGGATTTCTATGGGCACTGCCAAACAGGTACAACTGGCTTTGGTTACTGACCCGGGAATTTGCACAGACATGACATCTTTCAAGGGTGTGGGTTGAAGTCCACTTTTATCAACGAATAATTGGGTAACAAATGAGTGTGAAGCTCCAGAATCAAACAGAACTCGTGCAAGAACTGAGTTAACAGGGAACATACCAAGCACGACGTCTGTTGCTTCCTGAGCTTCTTCAACATTCATGTGATTCAGACGGCCTCGAGAGTGAGGCTGGTTCCTTGGTGGATAGTTCTTGCCATTTCCCACACGGCGCTGTTGCTGAGCAGGAGCAGTAGTCTTGGATGCATCATTCAGCTTCTTGGGGCACTCATTGGAGTAGTGCCCTTTAAGTCCGCACTCATAACAGGTAACTCCAGACTTGTCACCAGGCTTGGGTAACACAGGGGCGCCATTGGGCCTCGGAGCATTGGTGTTGAAGTTGTTGCCACTAGGTCTTGGGGGTGCACGGTTGAAGTTGTTTCCGGGCGGACGGTTGGGATAGTTGGGACGTGGAGCAGGTGCAGGTGGCCTCATTGGCCTAGGGGCGAAACCCATAGGTGCATTTCCCCTTGGCTTCTGCGAGTGGCTCGAGTTGCCTTGATACATCATACGGCGCTTGCGGTTCTCGGTAGCTTGCTTGAGTTTGCCTTCCATCTGAATGGCAGAGTCAACCAATGACTCCAGGTCGGCAAAGGGAATGCTGACCAAGACACATTGCATCTCATCATGAAGTCCATCCAGAAACCTTTCTTGCTTCTTCTCAGTGGTGTTGGTGTCATCTGGGGCATACCTAGACAAGGTAAGGAACTTGTCACGGTAATCCACCACAGACATGGAACCTTGCTTCAGATTTCTGAACTCATCCCTCATCCTTTTAACCAATCCCATAGGGACATGGGCTTTGCTAAACTTGCTCTTGAACTCCTCCCAAGGCATCACATACCCTGGGGCTTGCATTGCACGGGTGCTATCCCACCAAGCTCTCGCTGCTCCAGCAAGATAGTGGGTGGTGTACAGAACCTTCTCATTTTCACCAACTTCGGCGACTGCCAAATTGTTCTCCATAGTGCGAAGCCAGTCATCGGCATCTAAGGGCTCTTCAGACTTAGTGAATATAGGAGGGTTGGTGTTTTGGAAACTCCTTAACTTGGATCGGTGATCACCATTGCCATTGTTTTCTCCTTCACCATGGCCATTGCCATTGCCATTGTTGTGGTTCATTGCCATCTGGGTTAATTGCTGAAGAGTGGCCAAGTTAGCTTGGCGCTCAGCTCGGGCTGCTTCCCGGTCTTCCATGATCAACCTTAGCAATTCAGCCATTTCCGGGTTCGGGGGTGGGGGTGCTCGCGGCATCTGAAGATAAGGTGTGTAAGACAAGAGGGAAAAGCTAATTTGCTAAGATTTAAAGGTAACATGGATGATGCAATTTTGTTTTACTAAGGCCTTAGAGGCCAAATTCAAATTTCATTCATCACTCATCAAACATATCATACATACGAGTTCACACATTACAAATGGTTTACATCAAACCATTGCGACTCGTCTACTAGAGAGGGGGATACAACTCACACCTACACGAAGTGAACATAAAGTGGAACTCATAGCTAGATAACACGTGGATCTCGGATCTAAACAGCGGGCTCCTCGGGGTCTTCCTCCTCGTCACTCACAATGAATCCATTGTGTCCACCATCCTCCGGATCATCGAGGTCCTCCATGAAGTCATCCTCATCACTAATGAGGGCATTATCCTCCTTGCGGAGATCAATGCCTTCCTCCTCACCAAGGTGATCCTCAAGACTCTCAATGTACGCAGTCAACTCCGCCACATTGGCCTTCAACTCCTCAAGGTCCTGTTCCTTCTCATCGCGCTGGCGACGAAGGCTCTTGCGCTCCTTCGCAAGAATCCTGATAGTGCTCCTCGCCTCCACCAGTGCAAAGTGCTCGAGGTTGGCCCTAGTACGGGCACGGTCGGCCTCCTGCTGAGTGGAGTACAGCAAGAAGTCCATGTGGTCGATGTAGGTACTCGGCTCATTCTGCCCGGGCATGTTTGCGGGACGCCCGTCCGCATCACGCCGAGCAAAGTTCCTAAAGCGCTCTCCCTGAACCTCCTCAACGTGCAGTCCGCACAAGCGGGCGTGCATCTCCTGCATCGCTCGGACCAAACCATCGGCCCAAGTGTTCTCCACAAGCTCAAACTTGACCCTTGGAGAACCCAAAATCCCCTTCTTGCCACGGCAACTAGCTCGGATGAGCCATCGTAGCTCTCCATCTGGGTGCTCATTGAGCACGGCTCCCTTGAACTCCGGGTACAAACGGTTCAGGAACAAGGTCAGGGTGGTGAGGTCGCGCTCGAAACAAAGGCTGCCACCATGGCCCAACTGGTACTGCTCAGTGAATACCGGGGCCATCTACAAAATTTTAGATTAGTTCAAGTTAGTGATCAACTCAAGTGTGCAAAATTTTAAGTAGGCAAAAACTGAAGTATGTATAAAACTTTGCAACTAGAGAGGAAAGACTAAGAAATTTTGAAATCATTATTTATATATTTGCTTTTATCAAGTTTTCATTTAACGCCCATTCTAACTAAGGTCTCCTATGGTCAGCCTAGGCTCTGATACCAACTTGTGACGACCTCAAATTTGATAACAAATTCGAAGTGCCCGTTATGTATTCCACCGCAATCCCAGAATCATTGTTGCGATATACATAACGTAGTTGGTAACCAGTTCCATAGACATTACAATACGATGATTCAAATACAATGGTCATATAGACCAAGTCATATTACAACACAATATAGCAGCGGAAATAACGTCTTCGGCCCATGCCTTCTCCCTACAGGCAAATGGCGACTCACGGAGACGAGCTTAGTTCTGGTACTCTTCTTCATACCCTTCCTCCTGGTATTCCTCCCCATAGTCTGGCCAAGTTGATAGCCAGGGACACAGCCGTGAGTACATTGGATGCACTCGCAAACCATCTTATAAATGAAAAGATGAAGTAGATATGCAAGGTTGGGTATAGTGGACTAAGCACTAAGTTGGTTTGCAAAAGCTAGTTTTATTTCCCAAGAATGCTCATTGGTAGAAAAGAGGTTTAGTTCTCTAAGTTCATTCTAAAGAGGAACTTCAATGGGTCAAGATCATGGTCAAGTCAAGTCAATTCAAATTCATGTCATTCACCAAGTTCACCCTTGTTATTTTTAGTCTTGACAAAAGCCAGGTAGAGTTTGCCAACCGTCCATGACCGAGGACTCGGCTATTCGAATAGTTTGAAAACCTCTGCAGAGGGGTACACTTTACCCACAAGATTCGATACATCTGCCGGGAGAATTCCACGGTTCGCCATACACAAAGGTATGCGGGTTTCAGATAATCAAACAAAACCTTTCACTTGCTCATCCTAGTATAGGATCCTTCCCTAGAGCCCGGGATACGGAATTCCCGCTCCGGCGCCTCTAGTTCTGCCCATCCCGGGTACCGGGTTAGTGGAAACCACTTGGTCAAGAAGTATCCGCCCGTGGAGTCCTTCCATGAAGATTTGATGCAAGACCTCCCATACTAAGATAAACAAGCTACGGATTAAGCCCCTTCCCATATAGGGGTAACGTGGTTGTACGTTATAATTGGCACCCATGTACATCACTCGTTGTCAATTGAGAAATACATTTCATAGTTCTTAGTCAAGATTATTTTCTTTCATAAAGCCATCATGTAGGAGCAATCTCCCATTTCAAGTTTCAAGTTCAAGTCACCACCTTTCAAATGGGGTTCCTCCAGAGATAGCCTCAACTTTTATTAGCGACTAAGCAACTACATTGAGTGAGAGTACTACTAACTAGGGTTGGATAAACTCAGCTTGATGCCCTTGATAATCAAGACATCAATACACTTCTATCATTCTACTCTAGCAATTCAATCATGCAATTTACTTAAAATAAGTAGAATGCAATAGTAAAACTAGGTAGTGGGAGTATGAATCAAAAGATGGCTTGCCTTGGTTGGCAAAGTGTCCGGGGTTCTCTTCTTCTTCTTGATAATAATAATCCCCTCCAATATCCTCCTCGGCAACACTAGCGTCTAATAACGAATAAACACAAAGCACACCATCACTTCACCAAGCTAACAACACACCAAGCACACATCTTTGTTTGTTAACCAAAGCATTCATGTTGCATTGTTATGGTGTTGGATTGTAAGTCTTTCTTCTAAGTTTTCTTCAAGTGTGCAAGCTAGATTCTTTACTAAGTAGCATAAGTGGTTCACTTGTGCAGCATTGGTGTTGATTTAGGGTTACTAAGACAAGTTTAGGTGGGATGGGTCCACTAAGTGAATTGGTAAAGAGGGCAATTAATTCTAAGTGTGCACTAGTGATCTATCATTTTATGCTAACAAATAGGTTTGGGTTAGGGTCTAAATGATCACACTAATATGGTTTGGGTAGATTAGTGTTGACTAACAGTAAGAGGGGTCATTAGTGAGTTCACATTTTAATTTTCATGATTTTTGATGGCTTAAATAATTTTCTAGAAATCTTTCATGATTAAACAAGCTATGGTCACACTATTCATACCTAATTAAATTCCTAACTTATTTTGGATTCTAACCAGTTCTATTGGGTAGAGTATTTCACAAGCTTTCCAACGACATCTTATTTGCTAAATTTGAACCTATGAAACTCCGGGAAAATTAAATATACGAAAGCATCTGAATAGGTTTTTTCAAGAATCGGAAAAAAAATCGATTTAGCCCCTTTTTTTTCTAACTCGGGCCGGACACACAGCTGAACTGGGCCGGCCCGTTCGGCTGCAGCTGGGCGGTTGTAGGAAAAAAAATAGAAGCTGACAACGGGCCCCGCTGGTCAGGTTTAGTGAATCGAATCGGTACGTGGCTTTCTTCTCCAGCTCGACGCGTACACGGCGAGCGCGAGCTACTGGGAAGAGGCGGTGGCTGGGATGCTCACCGGCGGTGACGGGGAGCGGCGGCGAGGATGCAGGGCGGATGCGGGGGTCCTCCTCCGCCACCTCCAGCAGGTACAGCTCCGGGGAAAGCTCAGCAATGCCGGGAACGTGCGGTGGCCTGCGGGGACGTCGAGGTCGGCGAGCTCGACTGAGAGCACGAGAGCGAGGGAAACGTTGTCTAGGAAGGTGCTGGGGATGGTGTGGTTCTTTTCAGGGAAGAAGGGCGCCCTTTTATAGGCGGGAGAGGGAGCACCGGCGAGGTCCAGAGGCGGCCAGCACACCGTGTGTGTCGGCCGTGGGAGGGGCAAGGCTTGGTTCTGGCGTGGGCGGCGGGCTGCTGCGTGCTGTAGGAGCATCCTGGCGCGATGGGAGGGGCTGAGATGGTCTGGTTCAGAGGGGGGCATGGTAGGGGTCCGGTGTGCTCTTCTTCCATGCCATCCATGTCTCACGGCCGGTGCTTGTGCAGGGGAGACAAGGAATCGACCCAGGAGATCCCAGAGCACTGCTTGGAGGTCAGAGACTAGGGCTAGGGCTGCCCAACACTGTGGCAAACAGTTGATGCGATTTTGCTAGATTTCTGCCCACCAAGTGTTTGTTGAAATGCCCGCAAGAACCCAAAATTTGATTTTTCAAATTTTTCCACTTTGGGTGCTCATCATATTGGATAAGATACCCAGGCATATTTTTGTTACAGTGAAAGGTTGAGTTTTGCAAAAATTTATATTTCAAATTTGATATGGTTTCTGTTTCAGATTCAAACTTTGGCTCAAGTTTGAGTGGTGTTCTGGTTTGAAATTTGGGTAAATCTTTGTTGGTTGAGTTAGTCCACAACTTGGTTAAGCTCAACTCACTGGCCAAACATGAAGGTGGGTTCTAGGTTTCTTAACTCAAGGGCTCAAAGTAGGGTAGTCAAACAGATTTCCTAGATCATCTTTTTCTTCTCTTTTTCTTTCTTATTTTTATTTCTGGTTGCTTTGGTTCTTATAATCTTTCTCAATTGATTCTGTTGGTTCACTTAGAATTAACTAGACAATACACAATCAAAAACAACACACATGAAATCATAGAATACATAGAGTAGAAAATACATGTATGCATAAAATAATGAGTAAAAAGTTTTATTTGGGTCCAAAATTTGGTACTTTATTTAATAAGAAGTGGATTACAATTTCTGAGTTGTTACACTTTACTCGCATACTTCTATTGTTTTCCACTTGATACGCTCATAACCTTTGTTTCAAGCAAACCGGTGAGATTGACAACCTCATCGCAAGTTGGGAACAAAGTACTTGGTTGTGTTGTGTGCAGGTTCCACGTTGCTGCTAGCAAAGCAAAGCTTGGACGAGGTGCCATATATAAATTGTCCGAAGCTGTCGCGAAGCTTGCAAGCATCACCTTCAGTCGCATTGTCTGCTCTTCTCCTAATCGACATAACCTTGGTTTCTTAACTGAGGGAAAATCTTGCTACTATATTCATCACACCTTCCTCTTGGGGTTCCTAACGGGCTGGTCATCAACCACACATCAAGCAGTTTTTCTGGCGCCGTTGCCGGGGAGGAGTGGAAGACCTCTGCAAGGGGAGTTTTTCGCACGCACATCCTTTACTTTGTTATTGTTTTGCTTTACTTTATTTATTTTACTTGCATCATTTTATATCAAAAACCCAAAAAAATTAGAATCCTTGATAGTTGTTTTTACTTATCTACTTTTAGTTTTGCTGAAATGGCTACTCCTGAAAACACCAAGTTGTGTGACTTCACTAGCACGAACAATAGTGATTTTATCTGCACTCCTATTGCACCACCTGCTCCTGCTGCGAACTTTTATGAGATTAAGCCTGCTTTATTGAACCTTGTTATGAAAGAGCAGATTTCTGGTGCTAGTACTGAAGATGCTGCAGCTCATCTCAACAATTTTGTTGAGCTATGTGAGATGCAGAAATATAAGGATGTAGAAAGTGATATTATTAAGCTCAAGTTGTTTCCTTTTTCTTTGAGAGGAAAAGCTAAAGATTGGTTGCTGTCTTTGACTAAGAATAGTATTGATTCATGGGCTAAGTGTAAGGATGCTTTTATTGGTAGATACTATCCTCTTGCTAAGATTATATCTCTGCGTAGCAATATTATGAAGTTTAGTCAGTTTGATAATGAACATGTTGCTCAAGCTTGGGAAAGAATGAAATCTATGATAAAGAATTGCCCCACTCATGGACTGACTACTTGGATGATTGTCCAAACTTTTTATGCAGGACTAAATTTTTCTTCGGGGATTCTACTTGATTCAGCTGCTGGAGGCACTTTTATGTCTCTTACCTTGGGCGCCGCAACAAAGCTACTTGACAACATGATGGTAAATTATTCCGAATGGCACACCGAGAGAGCTCCACAAGGTAAGCAGGTAAATTCTGTTGAGGAAACCTCTTCCTTGAGTGATAAGATTGATACCATTATGGCTATGCTCGCTAATGATAGGACTCATGTTGATCCTAATAATGTTCCTTTAGCCTCTTTGGTTGCTCAAGAAGAGCATGTTGATGTGAATTTCATTAGAAACAATAATTTTAACAACAATGCTTATAGGAACAATTTTGCTAGTAACAATTATAGGCCTTATCCTTCTACCAATGGTAATGGTTATGGTAATTCTTATGGTAATTCCTACAACAACACTAGGGCCGCGCCCTCTGAACTTGAAGTCATGCTCAAAGACTTCATGGTAAAACAATCTGCTTTTAACAAGTCTGTTGAGGAAAAGTTAGGCAAAATTGATATTCTTGCTTCTAAAGTTGATAGCCTTGCTCATGATGTTGAACTTCTGAAATTAAAAGTGTTGCCTAATGATGTGAAAGAGAACAATGTTTTTGCTACTGCTAATGCTATTCAAGTTGGAATAGATGAAAATATTAGATTGTTAGCGGAATTACATGCCAGGTGGGAAAGAGAAGATGAGATGGCTAGAGAGATGAAGGTATGTACCATTACTACCTCTAATGATGTTGCTCCTAATGCTAGCAATCCTCTTACTTTGATTGGTGTAGAGAAAACTTCCACTCCTTGTGTTAAAAAGCCTAAAACTGCCAAATTTTTTCTCAAAAGAGTGCTAAATTTTTTCGGAGTGTAGGAGATGATAGCTCTACTTATTTTAATGATTTTGATGTTGATGGCTGCAATATATGTAAAGTTATTTTGTTCTTGCAAAAGCTTGCTTTGACTCCCAATGCTAGTTCTTTAAATATTGCTTTTACTAAGCATATTACCAATGCTCTCATAAAAATTAGGGATGAAAAGTTGCAACAAAAAGCTTCTATTCCCAAGAAGTTAGAAGATGGTTGGGAACCCATCATTGATATGCATGTTAATGATTTTGATTTCCATGCTTTATGTGATCTAGGTGCTAGTATTTCTATTATGCCTAGAAAAATTTATGACATGCTTGATTTACCACCGCTTGAAAAGTGTTATTATGATGTTCCTATTGCTGATGTTGCTAAGAAGAAACCTTTGGGAAGGATTAATGATGTTCTTATTGTGGTTAACAATAACCTTGTTCCCGTTGATTTTCTTGTTGTGGACGTTGAATGCCATGCTTCATGTCCTATTATTTTGGGAAGACCTTTTCTTTGAACTGTAGGTGCCATTATTGATATGAGAGAAGGCACCATCAAATATCAATTTCCACTCAAGAAAGGTATGGAACACTTCCCTAGGAAAAGGAAGAAATTACTTTTTGACTCTATTCTTAGAGCAAATTATGAGCTTGATGCTTCATCACTTGATATTACTTGATTCGCAATTTTCTGCGCCTAGCTCAAAGGCGTTAAAGAAAAGCACTCTTGGGAGATAACCCAATGTTTTATTTCCAGTATTTTTTATTTTATTTGAGTCTTGGAAGTCATTACTACTGTAATGACCGCTCCTTATCCTTTTTATTTTATTGTTGTGCCAAGAGAAACCTCTAATTCGAGTGAGGTAAAGATTTGGGGATGTTGCTGTCCTAAAACTGTTTTTGGTGCTGCACCGTAAAAATTCGTCTAAATTCTCTGTATATATTTTGGACCTGCGATTTCCTGTGCATATGCCCCAGGTTATATCCAAACTTTCGTTAGTTGAACACTTTTTGATTTGAGCAACAGAAAACCCCTAAAAAATTCGACCTTTGTCAGCTATTCTGTTTTGACAGATTTCTGCCAATATTTGTGTTTGCCGCTTTATCGCTTTCTTTTGAGTTCTTTTGATCACGGAACTTTTGGGGAAGTTGCTACAGTAGTATATGCTATATATGTGGCGGTTTTGGGTTGAAACCTGAAGCAAAAAGAGGTTGATTATATGTTATGCTACACTAATGTTGCTAATAGATTTGTGTTTAGTTTTGTATGAAGGAAGTTTTCAAGTGTAGGGATTGGAGAATGATGAGATGAGTTGAAGAATGGACAAAAGCTCAAGCTTGGGGATTCTCATGCATCACCCCAATAAATATCCAAGAAGTACAAGCGTCAAAGCTTGGGGATGCCCCCGAGGCACCCCTTCTTCATCGGCAAAAATCAGGTCACCTTTCAAGACACTATATTTTTATTGCTCCATGCACTATGTGTTTTTCTTGGAGCGTCAGTTGTTTTAGTTTTATTAGTTAGTTTAGTTTTGTTTGCTGCAATAAATGTTTGGACCTCAACAAATTTCCTTTGGAGGAGATGTACTCGTTTTCATTTGCCAAGAACACTCCGTTTTTCATTCTTACAATTTCACGGAGTGTTCTTCTTTTTCTGCTACTGCTTTTGGTTTTCATTTTCGCCTTGATTTGCGTTCAGACCTTGTCATATCTTTTCATCAAGGTGTATTTTTGCCTCTGATCTTTATTGGTTTTCATCAAAGGAGGTGTCTCTAAAAATTTCAAATGGTGTTGGAAAAGAGAAAAAGCTTTATGCAAAAAAGTGGTACAAGAAGGAGCTTGTGTAGACTGCGGCTTAGGCTTTTTCATGTCGTGCTTGATGTCATTTTGATAGTATGCTTAGTGGTTTTGCTGTAGCATGACTTGTCTCAAATAACTGAGATTGCTTAATGAGCCTTTGAAAATTCATGCGTTGTTTTAATTATTTGGAAGCATTATTTTGGTTTTCTCCTTGATGCTTTATTTGGGTTGACTTGGCGCATGCTCACACATGTTAGACTCATACAAAGTCGCCAATAGCCTCTATGATCATTTAGTTTTTTTACTTTTGATGCCATCTTATGCTTCTTTTAATGTCGATTTGTCGCTTTGCATGATTATGGCCATTATTGCTCTCTTAGTTGGTCGCTCCCAGTCTTTTGCTAGCCCTCGCCTTGTACTGAGTATGAGCTCTACTCGTGCATCCAACTCCTAAAAGCCAAAGTTTACCAAAGTGTCCACCATACATACCTACTAGAAATTTGCTATTCCAAGTAAATTTGACTGGTTTTATTTTCTCTTCAAATTAAACTCTTACTAGTGTTATGCGAAAATTGGTCAGTCTAGCTCTCACGAACCGGAAGGCACACTTTACTTTTTCCTGTTTTTAAAAATTTGACATTGTGGTCTCTTATGTTGAGTTGTTATGCTTGCAAGTTGTAAGTTGTATTCTAGCCCAACCATGTTGTCATGGGGCAAGCTTTCAACATTGCACTTCTTATTTGAGTTGATATCGTGATCTTTTGTTTATGGATGCCCGCGATATAAAATGAGTTGGGAATCTTGTGGGGATCATGGAGTTTGTATATGTGTTAGGGAAACGCCTGGGCCGCTGATGCGTGGTGAATGACCAGCCCGTTGGGAACCCCAAGATGAAGGTGTGATGAGTATAGCAGCTAGTTTTCCCTCAGTTAAGAAACCAAGGTTTAATATCGTTCAGGAGAGGAGAGACAATGACGACTGAAGGTGATGCTTGCTAGCTTGCGACAGCAGCGGACAATTTATATATGGCGCCTCGTCCAAGCTTTGCTTGCTAGCTGCAACGTGGAACCTTCACACACACAAACAAATACTTTGCTCCCAACTTACGATGAGGTTGTCAATCTCACCGGTTTGCTTGAAACAAAGGTTATGAGTGTATCGAGTGGAAAACAGTAATAATATGCGAGTAAAGTAAACAGTACGAGAAAGTAAATAGGTGATAGCAATATGATGGAAATAGGACCGGGGTCCACAGTTCACTAGTGGTGTCTCTCCATAGATAAAATAACACATGCTGGGTAAACAAATTACAGTTGGGCAATTGATAGAATAAAGATAAACGTGATATGTCAAGAAGATCACTATGAGATTTACTCTGGGCATTACAACAAAATACATAGACCGCCATCCAACTGCATCTATGACTAATAATCCACTCCCGGGGATATCAATCCGAACACCCCAAAAGTATTAAGTTGCGAACAACAGATAATTGCATTAAGCAAAGTGTGTAATGTAAACAAAGCATATGCCCTTGAGCATATGAATGTTATTTTCTCCCTAGTAGCAACAGCACATCTACCACCTTAGAGGTTTCTGTCACTCCCCTAGGTGAAATAGAGGCATGAACCCACTATCGAGCATAAATACCCCCTCTTGGAGTCACTAGCAACTACTCGGCCAAGATAGCTACTAACAACGGAGAGCATGCAAGATCATAAACAACATAGAGATAACAAAAGATAATATTCAGTACATCAACTTAATCATAAACACCAATATTCATCGGATCCCAACAAACCAAACATGTAGAATTACATAACGGTGATCTCAATCATGTAGGGCAGCTCATGAGATCTAAACATGAAGCACATGGTGGAGGAGACAACCATCTAGCTACTGCTATGGACCCATAGTCCAAGGTAGACTACTCACTCATCGCTCCGGAGGCAAGCATGGCGATGAAGAAGACCTCTGGTGGCGATTCCCCTCTCCGGCAGGGTGCCGGGAAGAGCTTCTGGACCCTCCCGATCTTCGGGTCGACGGCGGCGGCGGATCGCGATGTGTTCTGGAAAATTGATCGGGTACTTAGGTTTTTTCCGTCGGGGGGTCTTTATAGGCGAAGGGGCGATGTCCGAGGTGGGGCCAGGTGGCCTCACGCGGTGGTGGCGCGGGCCAGGGGCTGGTCGCGCCACCCTTGTGTGTGGGCCCCTGGTCCCTAGCCTCCTACTCTCCTTCGGATATCTGGAAGCTTCCGGGTAAAATAAGACTTAAGGAACTTGTTTCGTCCAATTCCGAGAATATTTCCTGTGTATCACTTCTGAAACACAAAAACAGCAGAAAACAGGAAAATGCATAAAAGTGCCACTAAGTGTAACGAAACAATAGGCAAATGGTGTAAAAACAAGCATGGAGCATCAAAAATTATAGATACGTTTGAGACGTATCAAGCATCCCCAAGCTTAACTCCTGCTCGTCCTCGAGTAGGTAAGTGATAACAAAAGAATAATTTTTGAGGTGACATGCACCTACACAATCTTGATCATATATGTAAGCATTGGTGAGCTGGGATCATAAGAACTTAAAACATGGGCATGAAGATATAATCATGACAATAAGAAACTTAGTGACAAGGGTATAGCTATTAGAGCCCGTTAGTTGAGTACCCCTGAGGCCCGTTGTGCTAGGCCCAATTGTAATGATAGTCGAATACGAGTTATTACCGTATGTCGATATTTGTAATCTGTATCAAACCCTACCCGATCCTCGAGACCTGGCCACCTATATATAGGGGCCAGGAGGGGACGGTGTAGGGCAGATTGAAAGCAAGCCAGGTTGAACACCCAAGTTTACTTTCGATACACACCTATTTCGACTAACTTTACCTTCGAGTTCATCCGACGCCCTATCTCCCCGATCCTAAGTCCTTCATCTAGGACATTTGTCGAGTTAACCCCTCGTCAATTGGCGCCGACCGTGGGGACTCGGGGCGTTGGAATCATGAATTCGACGGCTTTTTCGCTTTTAGCCAACAGAAGTACAGAAGTCGACGGAAGTCAAGAGGTGGAACTAACCATCGGAAGATTGAGCATCCTCATCGGGCCGTCGGGTTCGTCTCGCCTTTCGGATTCGGCGAAACCAGATCCATCAGCAAGCAAACCCGAAACGGAGGAAACAGTGGAGTCATCAGAAGGCTCTTCCAGTGAGGTAAACTCGCCGGTCAGCTTAGAAAAAGCATCAATCGCAGAAGGCGACGAAATTCAGGAAAATTTCGACTCAGAAGAAAAAGCGTGTCAGACGCACAACAACGTAAGGGACTTCGCCGTTGGAAGTAGCGGCGTCTCCAAAGTACAGCAGTTATGCGTCATCATCACTGAGGCAGAAGAAGGAAGCAACAGCAAAGGAAGTAAAAAGATCGACAGGCAAGTCGACAAAGTGAAAGGTCACAACAAAAAGGAAAAAGAGAAAGTCCATGTCTCGGCTGGTGAATGGAGAATGATCAAATCAGCCATTAATTATGGTACAGAAGTACCCGAAGGATCGAGAAGAGAAGTTCTAATGGGATATCAGTATGCATTATACCAACACAAGAAGAAACTAAGGGAGGAAAGAGACATGATGTTTCAAGACAACAACAGTATATCAAGGGAGGAATACTGGGAAGACTATAGTGAAGATTCAGAATATAGCAGAGAGAGGCGCGGAGATCCAAAACATAACAGGGGGGCGACAGCACGCGGCAGAGAAGAAGGGTACTCGAGGAGCCCCACCCCGCAGCTAGAAGAGGAGGAAGACGACCTGATACAAAAAACGCCAGAGGCGGCATTGGCAGCAGCACAAGCATATTTACTAGCCACAAGACCGAAGCATGGAGACCCGCGAGAAGATATGCACTGAGCCGCGATACGAAGCCTCGGAATAGTAGAAGGTAAGATCAGGGAACAAGGCCCTGAGATAAAGTCGACAAGTCACAAGGAGAAGTTCAGATACAATCATGCAGACTACGACTACGGCGAGTCGTCAGAAGAGGAAAAGCAGCAGAAAAAGAAAGAAGATGCAAGAAGTATAATAGCACAAGCTCGAGTAAATAAATCGCGACATGCTTGGAGGGAAGAGAATTATGAAGACGACGATAAAGATATGGGTGCGTTATGCTTTACCCGTAGGGTTCGCAGAACGCGGGTACCCAAAGGATTTAAACTACCACATGACCAGAATAAATACGACGGGTCGCAGGAACCCACCTTATGGTTATCAGATTATCTACAGGCGGTGCAGATACTAGGGGGAACAAAGGCGACTGCAATGCAAAGTTTGCAGCTGCACCTCACCGGCGCCGCCCGGTCCTAGTTGAACACCCTACCCGACGAATCCATTGGAAGCTGGGGGGAACTCGAAAGTCAATTCACAAGAAATTTCCGTTCCACCTACAAGCGCCCAGCATCACTAGAAGAAGTTAAAGCATGTGTGCAGAAGAAAGGCGAAACGCTACGCTCTTATATACAACGCTGGAGTATAATCAAAAACTCAGCAGAGGACGTCTCCGACGAACGAGCAATAGACGCCTTTTCGGAAGGACTTCGTCGCTCAGATCTTGTGGAAGAAATAGGAAGAACAAGACCTACGACAGTAGCTGAGCTAATGGAGCAAGCTAACAAATTCGCTGATGGAGAGGACGCGTATAACAATAAAAGAGGACGTTCGCCGGAAGTCGACAGAATGAGTCGACAGAGGAGGCGACACCGCAGCGGGGGTAACCAAGGAAGGCGAAATCAGGTAGCCGCGGGTTACATACTAGAAGAAGAGGAAGAGTATGAAAGTAGGAGATTTCAGGCAAAAGGAGAAGAAAAACCAAGATACTCTGGTCCTTCGGCCGAGGATATGCTATACGGACCTTGTCGAATTCACTACGCGTATCTCGACGGGAAAAGGGTCTCAAATCACCAGATGAAGGATTGCAGAACATTCCTAAGGTTGCAAGGCGCCATGGGCTCAAGCCAAGAAGGAAGGCAAGGAGAAAGACGTAGAAATCAAGGATATCAAATGCAAAGACTAGCAAAGCACCTAGAGTCAAAAGTGTACATATCGGCCATGATTCAACCGGTGCCCAAGTCAAAGAAAGAGCGAAAGAGCATATCTAGGCAAGTAAACCTAGAAATATCATCGCCGCCAGCTACCACAGAGTACCTATGGTGGTCAGAGCAACCAGTCAAGTTCAGCAGAGCAGACCACCCAAGGAAAGTTCCCAGGCCGGGCCACTCGCCTATGGTTCTAAAGGCGCAAATAGGAGGATATGACATCGGAAGAGTGTTCATGGATGCAGGGAGCGGCATAAACTTAATATATGCTCGAACACTAAAGGCAATGTGCATCTCATTAACGAGTCTGAAGTCAACAGATTGCTCTTTCCACGGAATAGTACCAGGAGCAGCAAATTACCCTTTGGGAAGGATAGAACTCGATGTCTGCTTCGGCAGCAGCGAAAATTACAGAAGAGAGAAGCTGGAGTTCGAAGTCATGGACTGGCCATCACAATATCATGCAATCCTGGGGCGCCCAGCATTTGCAAAATTCATGGCAGTACCACACTACGCGTATCTCACAGTAAAAATTCCAGGGCCTAAAGGAACAATTACGGTACAAGGGAGCTTTGAAGTAGCCAACACATGCGACAGAGAATTCAGCAGGATGACGCAAACTTTCGGCATGACAGCAGAATATGAGAGGTTGAAAGGAGAAACGGATCACAATGTGCTACCCGACGTTGGACGATCCCTACCAGATAAGGCTTTCGACACAACGCAGGACTCGAAGAAAATTCAGGTCTACCCTACGGATCCACATAAGACAACATCAATCGCGGTGAACTTGGATCCCGCATAGGAAGGCGCGCTCGTCGAGTTCCTCCGTGAGCGCTGGGAAATCTTCGCCTGGTGTCCATCGGACATGCCAGGGGTTCCCAGGGAACTCGTCGAGCATGCACTAAATGTAGATCCCAAGGCAAAACCAGTCAAGCAACCATTGAGGTGATTTGATGAACCTAAAAGGAAGGCGATAGCATCAGAATTGCACAGGCTAGAAAATGCCGGATTTATCAGGGAAATCAAAACTTCGAGTTGGGTGTCGAACCCAGTCATAGTACCCAAGAAGAATACAGATGTACAAAGAGTGTGCGTCGACTACACATCTCTCAATAAGCATTGTCCAAAGGATCCCTTCCCTTTACCCCGCATCGATCAGATAATCGATTCTACAGCGGGATGTGCAAGGCTTTCATTTTTGGACGCATATTCTGGTTACAATCAGATCAAATTAAAGAAAGAGGACGAAGAAAGAACGGCCTTCATCACACCATACGGAGTATTTTGCTACCAGGTAATGCCTTTTGGCCTAAAAAATGCAGGAGCAACTTATCAGCGGATGATGCAAAACTGCCTCGGAAGCCAAATAGGACGCAATATCCAAGTCTACATTGATGATGTAGTCATCACAACAAGAGAAGAGCAATCCTTAATCCGCGGCTTGGCGGAAACCTTCGACAACCTGAATAAATACAAGCTTAAGCTGAACCCGACAAAGTGCTCTTTCGGAGTGTCAGCAGGGCAACTTTTGGGGTTCTTGGTATCAGCACGAGGAATAGAGGCAAATCCAGAGAAGATTCAAGCAATTCTAACAATGGGGAAACCCACGAAACTCCACGACGTACAGAAGTTGGCAGGACGTGTCGCGGCGCTAAGTCGCTTCGTCGCTCGACTAGGAGAGAAGGCGCTTCCTTTCTATGCACTTATGAAGAAGTCAGACGATAAATTCGAGTGGACAGAAGAAGCAGACGCAGCGTTTGCACAATTGAAAAAAGTGCTTTCCATGCCACCAGTGCTGGTCGCACCAAAAGAGAAAGAGCCACTATTGTTGTACATCGCCGCAACCCATCAGGTGGTAAGTACAGCTCTAGTAGTCGAAAGAAGCGAAGAAGGAAAAGCTCATGGCGTCCAGAGGCCGGTATACTTCATCAGTGAAGTGCTGTCTCCAACCAAACAGAGGTACCCGCATTATCAGAAGTTGGCGTACAGTGTGTTCACAACCGCACGTAAACTACGACAGTATTTTGCGGTGCACCCAATTATAGTGGTCAATGAAGCGCCACTATCGAATATATTGAACAACCCTCTAGCAACGGGACGTGTCTCTTTGTGGGGAATCGAGTTATCTCCCATGGACATCACGTATGAAAAAAGAAAAGCGATCAAGTCGCAAGTCTTGCCAGATTTTACAGCAGAGTGGCTCGAGCTGCAAAGCACGGGACCACCAGATTTATCGAGTACTTGGACAATGTACTTCGACGGTTCTAAGAGAGTCCAAGGCGCAGGCGCAGGAGTAGTGTTGATATCACCTCATGGAGACAAATTAAAGTACGTCTTGAGGATGAGCTTTCCACAGGCTTCTAACAATGAAGCGGAGTATGAGGCTTTGTTGCACGGAATGAAGATGGCTAAAGCATGTGGAGCAACTCGCCTAAAAATATTTGGGGATTCCAACCTTGTCGTTCAGCAAGTCATGAACAGATGTGATACAATCAATGACAACATGATGGCCTACAAAAACTTGTACCACTATCTAGAAGGAACGTTCGATGGATGCGAAGTCTCGCACGTAAGCAGGAACAACAATGAAGAAGCCGACAATTTAGCAAACATCGGGTCACAGTGTTTACCTGTGCCGTCCGGAGTATTTTGGGAGGAAATAGTGGAAAGATCAATAAAAAGTGGAAAAAGTTCGACTACTACAGCAGGCTCGGGGGCTACGTCAGAACCAGAGGAGATCATGATGATAGAAGAAACTTGGATGCAGCCGTATCTTGCGTACATGATAAACAAAAAACTACCACAAGATGCAGTGGAGGCCAAGAGGATAACTCGAAGATCGAAAGCGTTTGTCGTCTTGGAGGGGAAATTGTACAAGAGAAGCATCACCGGCGTTTTGCAGCGTTGTGTAACGCCCCAGGAAGGGCAAGCAATATTAAAAGACATACATGGCGGAGTATGCGGCCATCATGCTAGCAGCAGAGCAATAGCAGCAAAAGCTTTCCGAGCAGGATTCTATTGGTTAACAGCCATCGAGGACGCAAAAGATATAGTTCGAAAGTGTGAAGCATGTCAAAGGTTTGCATCCAGACCGCATGCACCAGCAGCGGAGTTACAAACGATACCGTTATCTTGGCCCTTCGCACAATGGGGCCTCGATATGGTGGGAAAGTTGCACAAATCTTGGCCAGGAGGGCATGTCTACATGCTAGTGGCAGTCGATAAATTCACAAAATGGGTGGAAGCGGCCCCGGTAACAACTCAAGATTCTACAGCAGCAATCAACTTCATCAAGTCATTAGTTTTCCGTTTTGGAGTACCCTACAGCATCATCACAGATAACGGGACGAATTTCACTTCGAAGGAATTCAAGAGTTACTGCGAAGGACTAGGGATCAAGCTTAAATTCGCATCTGTGGCACACCCGAAGACGAACGGACAAGTCGAAAAAGCCAATGGCCTAATATGCAGTGGCATAAAAAAGAGGCTCTTAGCACCTCTCGAGAAAGCCAAGAGCGCTTGGGTTGAAGAATTGCCCTCCGTTCTTTGGAGCCTAAGAACTACGCCCAATGCAGCAACTCAAGAAACTCCTTTCTTCTTGGTCCATGGCGCAGAAGCCGTGCTTCCAGTCGAAGTTACACACGAGGCTCCAAGAGTGACAACATATGACGAGACGACGTCGACAGAAGCATTGCAAGACGATGTCGATGCACTAGATGAAGCAAGAGATAAAGCACTAGAAAGGGCTACGCAGTATCAACAAAGCCTACGAAACTACCATAGTAGTCGAGTTCGTCCACGATCCTTCGTGGTGGGAGACCTAGTTTTGCGACTCAGGCAAGACAGCCATGGCAAACTGGAGTCCCCTTGGGTGGGACCTTACATCGTCACCGAAGTAATACCAGGAGGAGCATATCGACTACAAGACAAGAAGACTGGGAAGGACGAGAGCAACCCGTGGAACGCAGAACAGCTACGACGTTTTTACGCGTAGACTACATATAGTGGTATCAATAAATTCGAGTTAACCTTCTGAACCCAGAACATGAGGCCACAGGTCGGGTTCTTTGGGTTGAACTCGACGAAATTGTACAAATATTTGTTACTTCTCCGCTCGGGGGCTTCAACCCCTGGGTCGTACGAAAAGAGTCATTATCGCAAGATTGGAGGTTTTCTTTCATTATAAGGTTGTTTAAACAACCCAATAAATACTGAGAGAACTTGGTTCATAAAAAGAACCCGATATTATTCCTACATTTTTTAGTTCGCAAAGAACCCGATACATGGAAAGCATACCTCAGAACATGACTTGTTCTCATGGTACTAGCACAAGGCATCGACGCAAAGTACGAATATGCATTACAAATATCATTGAGCATCATAAAACAAAATTACATATCCTAATGAAACTAGACTTCAGCTTCATATTTCTTCTGGCACTGGGTGCCATCGTAGATCTTCACATCAAACTTCGAAGTCCCGATGTGGAAGTCGAAGGCCATGAAGAAGCCTTGATGGCTGTCGTGGTCTTCTGCAAATTGCGACCAGCCGCCCCTGAAGTACTGCTCACCGTTGCCATCATACCACACCTCCACCTCATACAGGATACCACTGCCAGATTGCTCGCGAAGAACAGCTTCTCGCAGTTCACGCCCATCCATAAACTTGGTAAAATTCAGCGGCAGACGCTGAATCTCACGGCACTGCGCCATGGCAATGTAGAAAAAGGAGAAGACTCGAGGAGAAGCAGCGGGAGCGGCAAAAGCAACAGGAGGAGGAGTAGCAAGATCTGGAGTGGCGCCAGTCACCTTGGGCTTGTTCTTGCTACCAGGTGGACGGCCGGGACGACGCTTAGCTGGATAGTCCGATGAAGTGCCGGCGGTGGCCAGAGTGGCATTGCTCTTATTCTTGCTACCACATGGGCGACCCCGACCTCGTGGCACCGCCAGGGATCCAAGGTTCAGACGCGAACCTTCAGCATCTGCCATGAGAGAAAAACCTCGGAAAACCCTAGATGAAGAAAAGAAGACGATGCGGCGGAGGAAGATATCTGATTAGGGTTTTTTGCCTTTTACAAGATGGTGCTTTATTTATAAGCACGTGTTATTGGGCCCCCGCGCTATAGCACAGCCCATAAACATATTTTGCAGCAGGAGTTAAATTCTGCATACAGCAGACGATAATATCAAAGAAAAACAAGAAAAGGAGACTCTGGTTGCACGATGTGAAAACCTCGACTTGGACTCGGGGGCTCGCCAAGTAGTAAGATGTCAACAAAAGAAAGAAGAGCTGAACTTTGAGCTTATGCTTGACTACAAGTCGCCAAACATAGCCTCGGGGGCTACTCCCATCGGGAGCGCTGAGCGCGCACCCGATAGAGATGAAGGTAATCAATATTGGAGATGCGGAAGGATAAACATACAACCTTCGACTACATAGTCGACAAAATGAAGAGAGATTACTCCCATCGGGAGCGAAGAAGATTAATTTAAAATCCGAAATTCTATGGTTTTATCAGTCAAAAATTTGGCTGCGAATACGAGATTCTCGAGTTGCGTTATCGCAACGAAACTCGAATGCCGCGACTTGTCGCGAAGGTAAGACCCCAGGATCCGTCCTGTGTGGCCTGGTATACGCACATGGATGCGCTCTGCTGGTATGTATCCGTGTCTACGACGCGAAGAAAATCCTGGTGGACGCACTAGGTACCCTGAGAACCACTGGGATTCATTCTTTGTAAGTCCTAAATGCGGCAAAAGAATGGATTTGACCGGTATCCCGAATTCAAGTCCAAGGGGATTGAATTTGAAGTAGGTGACAAGTATCTGTTTCGGCAGTTAACTGACCTCTTGATCCGTCAGAGTTGTCAGGCTTGCTCATCAAAACCCCTTGCGAAAGAATATCATGAAATATAACTCGAAAGACCAAAGTCAAAGATTTGAAGATATGAAGAATTGATCAAGTCGAAGATTTGAAGATTAGAGATTCAACCTGAATCTGCAATTCTGGTAGAATCTCAAGGGCTACTGACAAGGGTATAGCTATTAGAGCCCGTTAGTTGAGTACCCCTGAGGCCCGTTGTGCTAGGCCCAATTGTAATGATAGTCGAATACGAGTTATTACCGTATGTCGATATTTGTAATCTGTATCGGACCCTACCCGATCCTCGAGACCTGGCCACCTATATATAGGGGCCAGGAGGGGACAGTGTAGGGCAGATTGAAAGCAAGCTAGGTTGAACACCCAAGTTTACTTTCGATACACACCTATTTCGACTAACTTTACCTTCGAGTTCATCCGACGCCCTATCTCCCCGATCCTAAGTCCTTCATCTAGGACATTTGTCGAGTTAACCCCTCGTCACTTAGCAACCATGTTGTAAACATGCAAATGAACACAAACAAAAGATCATGAAAATGAAACAATGAAAGTCAAACGTGTGTTCAAATCATAAGGAAAAACATACAAAAGGTTCTCAGCTTGTCCTTCATGGAGAGCAAAACATAAATGCATAGGACACCTTCAAGTTTAAGAGGGCGACTGATACGTCTCAAACGTATCTATAATTTTTGATGCTCCATGCTTGTTTTTACACCATTTGCCTATTGTTTCGTTACACTTAGTGGCACTTTTATACATTTTCCGGAACTAACCTATTAACAAGTGCCACAGTGCCAGTGTCCTGTTTTCTGCTATTTTTGTGTTTCAGAAGTGATACACAGGAAATATTCTCGGAATTGGACGAAACAAGTTCCTGAAGTCATATTTTACCCGGAAGCTTCCAGACATCCGAAGAAGTGTCGGAGGGGGGCCACCAGGGCCCCACACAAGGGGGCGGCGCGGCCCAGCCCCTGGCCGCGCCACCGCTGTGTGAGAGCACCTGGTCCCTCTCCTGACATCGCCCCTTCGCCTATAAGTACCCCCCGACGAGAAAAACCTAAGGCCCGATCAGTTTTCCAGAATACATCGCGATCCGCCGCCGCCGTCGACCCGAAGATCGGGAGGGTCCAGAAGCTCTTCCCGGCACCCTGCCGGAGAGGGGAATCGCCACCGGAGGTCTTCTTCATCGCCATGCTTGCCTCCGGAGCGATGAGTGAGTAGTCTACCTTGGACTATGGGTCCATAGCAGTAGCTAGATGGTTGTCTTCTCCACCATGTGCTTCATGTTTAGATCTCATGAGCTGACCTACATGATTGAGATCACCGTTATGTAATTCTATGATGTTGGTTTGTTGGGATCCGATGAATATTGGTGTTTATGATTAAGTTGTTGTACTGAATTATATCTTTTGTTATCTCTATGTTGTTTATGATCTTGCATGCTCTCCGTTGTTAGTAGCTATCTTGGCCGAGTAGTTGCTAGTGACTCCAAGAGGGGGTATTTATGCTCGATAGTGGGTTCATGTCTCTATTTCACCTGGGGGAGTGATAGAAACCTCTAAGGTGGTAGATGTGCTGTTGCTACTAGGGAGAAAACAACATTCATATGCTCAAGGGCATATGCTTTGTTTACATTACACACTTTGCTTAATGCAATTATCTGTTGTTCGCAACTTAATACTTCTAGGGTGTTCGGATGATATCCCCGGGGGTGGATTATTAGTCATAGATGCAGTTGGATGGCGGTCTATGTATTTTGTTGTAATGCCCAGAGTAAATCTCATAGTGATCTTCTTGACATATCACGTTATCTTTATTCTATCAATTGCCCAACTGTAATTTGTTTACCCAGCATGTTATTTATCTATGGAGAGACACCACTAGTGAACTGTGGACCCCGGTCCTATTTTAATCATATTGCAATCACCTGTTTACTTTTCCCGCACTGTTTACTTTACTCGCATACTCTACTGTTTTCCACTCGATACACTCATAACCTTTGTTTCAAGCAAACCGGTGAGATTGACAACCTCATCGCAAGTTGGGAACAAAGTATTTGTTTGTGTGTGTGCAGGTTCCATAAACACCTTCAGTCGTCATCGTCTCCCTTCTCCTGTTCGATAAACCTTGGTTTCTTAACTGAGGGAAAACTTGCTGCTGCACTCATCATACCTTCCTCTTGGGGTTCCCAATGGGCTGGTCATTCACCACGCACAAGGACTGTCTGTTGCCATATTCACTTGGAGCATCAGCTATTTTTCTGGCGCCGTTGCCGGGGAAGGAAGAGAGAAGACTTCTGCGAGGGGAGTTCTTCGCACACACATTCTTTACTTTGTTATTTGTTTTGCTTTACTTTATTTTATTTTACCTGCATTGCTTTTTATATCAAAAACCCAAAAAAATTAGAATCCTTGGTAGTTGTTATTTCTTTACTTTAGTTTATCATGTTGTTCCCTGAGTTTGTTCTGGAGGACCTCTCTGTAGGGAGTGGTTTGATTATTGGCAAAAGTAACATTGAGGAGTTCTTTAATCACATTAGTATGCATAAGGAAGTTGAGGAAAAGTCTTTGGTTGAGCTTGCTCCTAGTATTGAAGTTGCTTCTATTTATTTAATTGACATGTTGGAAACTAGGTTTGCTAGTCTTAATCCTTTTATGCAATATATGTTCCTCAAGCTTCATGAAATTAAGGATCCCGAAAAGAAAGCTTTTATCTTGGAAACTCTGCGCCTAGAATTTAAGGATGTCATTGTTGAAGCTAGGAAGGTTCTTAAACGTTTTAATAAACTCGGTTCTCCTATAAATGTTATTAGTACAGATGATAAAGAGGCCAAAATACCTATACCTTGCAAGCTTTTGGGATTGAATGATGCTTTCGAAAACAATTTTGCCTGGATTTGTCCTGAAAATCTTTTTGATGAGAATAGTGTACCAAAGCATGATCACAAAGGGTCTTCAAAAACTTATGTGGATGAAATACAATGCCTTATTGACAAGACCTCTTCTGTTGATCTTAATGCTTCTTCTGAAGGTACTTGATTCGCAATTTTCTGTGCCTAGCTCAAAGGCGTTAAAGAAAAGCACTCTTGGGAGATAACCCATTGTTTACTTTTCAGTACTTTTTCATTTATTTGAGTCTTGGAAGTCATTAATACTGTAATGACCGCTCCTTATCTTGTTTATTTCGTTTTTGTGCCAAGAGAAGCCTCTAATTTGAGTGAGGTAAAGATTTGGGGTTATTGCTGTCCTGAAACTGTTTTCGGTGCTGCACCGTAAAGATTCGTGAAAATTCTCTGTATATCTTTTGGACCTGCGATTTCTTGTGCATATGCCCCAGGTTATATCCAAACTTTTCTTAGTTGAACACTTTTTGATTTGAGCAACGGAAGATCCCTCAAAAATCTGTCCTTTGTCAGCTGTCCAGTTTTGACAGATTTCTGCCAATATTTGTTTTTGCCACTTTATCGCTTTCTTTTGAGTTCTTTTTTATCATGGAACTCTTGTGGAAGTTGCTACAGTAGTATATACTTTATATGTGGTGGTTTTGGGTTGAAACCTGAAGCTAAAGGAGGTTGAATATATTTTATGCTTACACTAATGTTGCTAATAGAATTGTGTTTAGTTTTGTATGAAGGAAGTTTTCAAGTGTAGGGATTGGAGAATGATGAGATGAGTTGAAGAATGGACAAAAGCTCAAGCTTGGGGATGCCCATGCATCACCCCAAGAAATATCCAAGAAGTACAAGCGTCAAAGCTTGGGGATGCCCCCGAGGCACCCCTTCTTCATCGGCAAAAATCAGGTCACCTTTCAAAACACTATATTTTTATTGCTTCATGCACTATGTGTTTTTCTTGGAGCGTCAGTTGTTTTAGTTTTCTTAGTTGGTTTAGTTTGTTTGTTTGCTGCAATAAATGGTTGGACCCCAACAAATTTCCTTTGGAGGAGATGTACTCGTTTTCATTTGCAAAGAACGCTCTAGTTTTCACTCTTATTAAAAATCGAGCGCTCTTCTTTTTCTGCTACTGCTTTTGGTTTTCGTTTTTGCCTTGATATGCGTTCAGATCTTGTCATATCTTTTCATCAAGGTGTATTTTTTCCTCTGATCTTTATTGGTTTTCATCAAAAGAGGTGTTTATAAAAATTTCAAATGGTGTTGGAAAAGAGAAAAAGCTTTGTGCAAAATAGTGGTACAAGAAGGAGCTTGTGTAGACTGCGGCTTAGGCTTTTTCATGTCATGCTTGATGTCTTTTTGATAGTATGCTTAGTGGTTTTGCTGTAGCATGACTTGTCTCAAATAACTGAGATTGCTTAATGAGCCTTTGAAAAAATCATGCGTTGTTTTTATTGTATGGAAGCATTATTTTGGTTTTCTCCTTGATGCTTTATTTGGGTTGACTTGGCGCATGCTCACACATGTTAGACTCTTACAAAGTCGCCATTAGCCTTCATGATCATTTAGTTTTTGACTTTTGATGCCATCGTATGCTTCTTTTAATGTCGCTTTGTCGCTTTGCATGATTATGGCCATTATTGCTCTCTTAGTTGGTCGCTCCCAGTCTTTTGCTAGCCCTCACCTTGTACTGAGTATGAGCTCTACTCGTGCATCCAACTCCTAAAAGCCAAAGTTTTCCAAAGTGTCCACCATACATACCTACTAGCAATTTGCTATTCCAAGTAAATTTGACTTGCTTTTATTTTCTCTTCAAATTAAACTCTTACCAGTGTTATGCGAAATTCGGTCAGTAAAGCTCTCACGAACCGGAAGGCACACTTTACTTTTTCCTGTTCTTAAAAATTTGACATTGTGGTCTCTTATGTTGAGTTGTTATGCTTGCAAGTTGTAAGTTGGATTCTAGCCCATCCATGCTGTCATGGGGCAAGCTTTCAACATTGCACTTCTTATTTGAGTTGATATCGTGATCTTTTGTTTATGGATGCCCGCGGTGTGAAATGAATTGGGAATCTTGTGGGGATCATGGAGTTTGTATATGTGTTAGGGAAACGCCGGGCCGCCAATCTAAGCCATGCATAATTCATGGTGGAAATTTGCAGCATACCCATGGTGAACATTTGACGACGCATCTCATAATAAAAAGCTAAACAAAAGGCAAATAAAAGAGATGTCGAGGTGTTCATTGTCTGCTTGTCCTGTCATGGGCCATGCTGTCACCGGTTCCTTTGTTTCAAGCAAACCGGTGAGATTGACAACCTCATCGCAAGTTGGGAACAAAGTATTTGTTTGTGTGTGTGCAGGTTCCATAAACACCTTCAGTCGTCATCGTCTCCCTTCTCCTGTTCGATAAACCTTGGTTTCTTAACTGAGGGAAAACTTGCTGCTGCACTCATCATACCTTCCTCTTGGGGTTCCCAAAAGATCATGAAGGCATCAAAAGAAGCATACGATGGCATCAAAAGTCAAAAACTAAATGATCATGAAGGCTAATGGCGACTTTGTAAGAGTCAAACATGTGTGAGCATACGCCAAGTCAACCCAAATAAAGCATCAAGGAGAAAACCAAAATAATGCTTCCATACAATAAAAACAACGCATGATTTTTTCAAAGGCTCATTAAGCAATCTCAGTTATTTGAGACAAGTCATGCTACAGCAAAACCACTAAGCATACTATCAAAAAGACATCAAGCATAACATGAAAAAGCCTAAGCCGCAGTCTACACAAGCTCCTTCTTGTACCACTATTTTGCACAAAGCTTTTTCTCTTTTCCAACACCATTTGAAATTTTTATAAACACCTCTTTTGATGAAAACCAATAAAGATCAGAGGAAAAAATACACCTTGATGAAAAGATATGACAAGATCTGAACGCATATCAAGGCGAAAACGAAAACCAACAGTAGTAGCAGAAAAAGAAGAACGCTCGATGAACGATAAGAGTGAAAAACTGAGCGTTCTTTGCAAATGAAAACGAGTACAACTCCTCCAAAGGAAATTTGTTGGGGTCCAACCATTTATTGCAGCAAACAAACAAACTAAACCAACTAAGAAAACTAAAACAACTGACGCTCCAAGAAAAACACATAGTGCATGAAGCAATAAAAATATAGTGTCTTGAAAGGTGACCTGATTTTTGCCGATGAAGAAGGGGTGCCTCGGGGGCATCCCCAAGCTTTGACGCTTGTACTTCTTGGATATTTCTTGGGGTGATGCATGGGCATCCCCAAGCTTGATCTTTTGTCCATTCTTCAACTCATCTCATCATTCTCCAATCCCTACACTTGAAAACTTCCTTCATACAAAACTAAACACAAATCTATAAGCAACATTAGTGCAAGCATAATATATAATCAATCCTCTGTTTGCTTCAGGTTTCAACTCAAAACCACCATATATATAGCAAATAATACTGTAGCAACTTCCCCAAAAGTTCCATGATCAAAAGAAAGCGATAAAGTGGCAAACATAAATATTGGCAGAAATCTGTCAAAACTGAACAGCTGACAAAGGTCGAATTTTTGAGGGATTTTATGTTGCTCAAATCAAAAAGTGTTCAACTAACAAAAGTTTGGATATAACCTGGGTCATATGCACAAGAAATCGCAGGTCCAAAAGATAAACAGAGAATTTTCACGAATTTTTACGGTGCAGCACCGAAAACAGTTTCAGGACAGCAACATCCCCAAATCTTTACCTCACTCAAATTAGAGGCTTCTCTTGGCACAAAAACGAAATAAACAAGATAAGGAGCGGTCATTACAGTAGTAATGACTTCCAAGACTCAAATAAAAGAAAAAGTACTGAAAAGAAAACATTGGGTTATCTCCCAAGAGTGCTTTTCTTTAACGCCTTTGAGCTAGGCTCAGTAATTTGAGAAGATGCTCACATAAGAAATATGAATTGAAGCAAAAGAGAGCATCAAGGAGCAAATATAAAACACATTTAAGTCTAACCCACTTCCTATGCATAGGAATCTTGTATGAAAATAAATCAAAGAAGCACATAGTAACAAGCATGGGTAGATAAAACAAGCGCAACTTCGGAACTTTCAATATAAAGAGAGGTGTTTTAGTAACATGAGAATTCCAACAACCATATTTTCCTCTCTCATAGTAATTTTCAGTAGCATCATGAACAAACTCAACAATATAAGTATCACACTCATCCTCTTTTTTTAAGCATGGAGGGCTATCAAATAAGGTATTAGTTAAAGAGTTACTCTTATTGGGAGGTAGACATGGGTAGCTCCATTCTTCCTCCTCTTGATTATCACTCTCCTCCTCTTTTTCATCCAATGAGATTCCAATTTCTACTTCCATAGGCTCCTTCAAGGCATTAGTCTCTTCCGTTGGAGAGCATCTATTAAGATATTTAAGAATATAGCCATTTTCTTTCTTGTAATTATCAAAGCAAAAAGTGAGTATATCATAAACCTCATATTTATAAGGTGCATCATCAATATTATCAAGCAAATAAGCAAGTTCGAAAGCACCCTTCCAAGCAATAAATTCTTCAATTTGTTCCACATCATAAAAGTCATAATTACCATTAATATAAGAAGATATGGTAACATCATCATTATACTCACATTGAAAAGGGAGGTGTTTATACCTCCTACAGCAGCAAGATCTATGAAAGCAATAAGTAACATTATAAGTAGAGCACACGTTTCTAGCAATGATATACAATCTATTGATTTGTTCCCATAAGTGTTTCCCTTTTTGTGACAAGCGGTGTTCCTCATAATAATTTTGTTGCTCTTCCGTGAACCCACCTTGCCAAAAAGATTTAGTTTCAAAGAAACCAACCATTGATAGAAAGCATGATAAAGCAAAACAATAACAGACCAACAAAAATAACAACTACAAAGGATTCTAATTTTTTTTTTGGGTTTTTGATATAAAGCAATGCAGGTAAAATAAATAAAGTAAAGCAAAACAATAAACAAAGTAAAGAATGTGTGTGCGAAAAACTCCCCTCACAGAAGTCTTCTCTTCCTCCCCGGCAACGGCGCCAGAAAATTAGCTTGATGCGTGGTGAATGACCAGCCCGTTGGGAACCCCAAGAGGAAGGTGTGATGAGTATAGCAGCTAGTTTTCCCTCAGTTAAGAAACCAAGGTTTAATATCGTTCAGGAGAGGAGAGACAATGACGACTGAAGGTGATGCTTGCTAGCTTGCGACAGCAGCGGACAATTTATATATGGCGCCTCGTCCAAGCTTTGCTTGCTAGCTGCAACGTGGAACCTGCACACACACAAACAAATACTTTGCTCCCAACTTACGATGAGGTTGTCAATCTCACCGGTTTGCTTGAAACAAAGGTTATGAGTGTATCGAGTGGAAAACAGTAATAATATGCGAGTAAAGTAAACAGTACGAGAAAGTAAATAGGTGATAGCAATATGATGGAAATAGGACCGGGGTCCACAGTTCACTAGTGGTGTCTCTCCATAGATAAAATAACACATGCTGGGTAAACAAATTACAGTTGGGCAATTGATAGAATAAAGATAAACGTGATATGTCAAGAAGATCACTATGAGATTTACTCTGGGCATTACAACAAAATACATAGACCGCCATCCAACTGCATCTATGACTAATAATCCACTCCCGGGGATATCAATCCGAACACCCCAAAAGTATTAAGTTGCGAACAACAGATAATTGCATTAAGCAAAGTGTGTAATGTAAACAAAGCATATGCCCTTGAGCATATGAATGTTGTTTTCTCCCTAGTAGCAACAACACATCTACCACCTTAGAGGTTCCTGTCACTCCCCCAGGTGAAATAGAGGCATGAACCCACTATCGAGCATAAATACCCCCTCTTGGAGTCACTAGCAACTACTCGGCCAAGATAGCTACTAACAACGGAGAGCATGCAAGATCATAAACAACATAGAGATAACAAAAGATAATATTCAGTACAGCAACTTAATCATAAACACCAATATTCATCGGATCCCAACAAACCAAACATGTAGAATTACATAACGGTGATCTCAATCATGTAGGGCAGCTCATGAGATCTAAACATGAAGCACATGGTGGAGGAGACAACCATCTAGCTACTGCTATGGACCCATAGTCCAAGGTAGACTACTCACTCATCGCTCCGGAGGCAAGCATGGCGATGAAGAAGACCTCCGGTGGCGATTCCCCTCTCCGGCAGGGTGCCGGGAAGAGCTTCTGGACCCTCCCGATCTTCGGGTCGACGGCGGATCGCGATGTGTTCTGGAAAATTGATCGGGTACTTAGGTTTTTTCCGTCGGGGGGTCTTTATAGGCGAAGGGGCGATGTCAGAGGTGGGGCCAGGTGGCCTCACGCGGTGATGGCGCGGGCCAGGGGCTGGCCGCGCCACCCCTGTGTGTGGGCCCCTGGTCCCTAGCCTCCTACTCTCCTTCGGATCTCTGGAAGCTTCCGGGTAAAATAAGACTTCAGGAACTTGTTTCGTCCAATTCCGAGAATATTTCCTGTGTATCACTTCTGAAACACAAAAACAGCAGAAAATAGGAAACTGGCACTGTGCCACTTGTTAATAGGTTAGTTCCGGAAAATGCATAAAAGTGCCACTAAGTGTAACGAAACAATAGGCAAATGGTGTAAAAACAAGCATGGAGCATCAAAAATTATAGATACGTTTGAGACGTATCAGCCGCCAATCTAAGCCATGCATAATTCATGGTGGAAATTTGCAGCATACCCATGGTGGACATTCGACGACGCATCTCACAATAAAAAGCTAAAAAAATGGCAAATAAAAGAGATGTCGAGGTGTTCATTGTCTGCTTGTCCTGTCATTTTGATGTGGGCTTGTTCCATGTCATCGGGCACGGAGGTACCCCGTTGGCGGTTCTCGATGATACATATATACTTACAATGACAAGAGCCTTGCTTGGGACTCTAAGTTGAGTAGCATGAGGTTTGGGTACTCATATTCATGGGACACGAGGTTTTCGACTTATGATTTGTCAAGCATATGCATCATAATTGTTCTCGCATTAACTCTAACCATTCAAGATGCTTATGATGGGGGCAATGAGAGCTCAAAGCCGGTTAGTACCATAATTTTTGAAGGTTATAAAACTTGCAATCATTGCTTCCCTCCGCGAAGGGTCTTTCTTTTACTTTTATGTTGAGTCACCACCTTCTATCTTTATGCACCATTAAGAGAGCAAAGTTGTCATTCTTAGTATAATGTGCATTGTCCCAAAGTTTTCATTGATTGATTCATATTGTTGGTTTCACTTGTTCTCAAATTATTTGTATCTAGTCGCCCTCTTAAACTTGAAGGTGTCCTATGCATTTATGTTTTGCTCTCCATGAAGGACAAGCTGAAAACCATTTGTATGTTTTTCCTTATGACTTGAACACACGTTTGACTTTCATTGTTTCATTTTCATGATCTTTTGTTTGTGTTCATTTGCATGTTTATAACATGGTTGCTAAGTTCTTTATTGTCAAGATTATATCTTCATGTCCATGTTTTAAGTTCTTATGATCCCAGCTCACAAATGCTTACATATATGATCAAGATTGTGTAGGTGCATGTCACCTCAAAAATTATTCTTTTGTTATCACTTACCTACTCGAGGACGAGCAGGAGTTAAGCTTGGGGATGCTTGATACGTCTCCAACATATCTATAATTTTTTATGCTCCATGCTTGTTTTTATACCATTTGCCTACTGTTTCATTACACTTCGTGGCACTTTTATGCATTTTCTGGGACTAACCTATTAACAAGTCGCCACAGTGCCAGTTCCCTGTTTTCTGCTGTTTTTGTGTTTCAGAAGTGATACACAGGAAATATTCTCGGAATTGGACGAAACAAGTTCCTGAAGTCTTATTTTTCCCGGAAGCTTCCAGAGATCTGAAGAGGAGATAGAGTGGGGCCACGAGGTGGCCACACACCAGGGCGGCGCGGCCCAGGCCCTGGCCGCGCCCCCTATGTGTGAGAGCGCCTCGGTCCACCTCTGACGATGCCCCTTCGCCTATAAAGACCCCCCGACGGAAAAAACCTAAGTACCCGATCAATTTTCCAGAACACATCGCGATCTGCCGCCGCCGTCGACCCGAAGATCGGGAGGGTCCAGAAGCTCTTCCCGGCACCCTGCCGGAAAGGGGAATCGCCACCGGAGGTCTTCTTCATCGCCATGCTTGCCTCCGGAGCGATGAGTGAGTAGTCTACCTTGGACTATGGGTCCATAGCAGTAGCTAGATGGTTGTCTTCTCCACCATGTGCTTCATGTTTAGATCTCATGAGCTGCCCTACATGATTGAGATCACCGTTATGTAATTCTACATGTTTGGTTTGTTGGGATCCGATGAATATTGGTGTTATGATTGAGTTGCTATACTAAAATATATCTTATGTTATCTCTATGTTGTTTATGATCTTGCATGCTCTCCGTTGTTAGTAGCTATCTTGGCCGAGTAGTTGCTAGTGACTCCAAGAGGGGGTATTTATGCTCGATAGTGGGTTCATGCCTCTATTTAATCTGGGGGAGTGACAGAAACCTCTAAGGTTGTAGATGTGCTGTTGCTACTAGGGAGAAAACAACATTCATATGCTCAAGGGCATATGCTTTGTTTACATTACACACTTTGCTTAATGCAATTATCTGTTGTTCGCAACTTAATATTTGTGGAGTTCTCAGATTGATTCGCTACAAGTGGATTATTAGTCATAGATGAAGTTGGATGGCGGTCTATGTATTTTGTTGTAATGCCCAGAGTAAATCTCATAGTGATCTTCTTGACATATCACGTTTATCTTTATTCTATCAATTGCCCAACTGTAATTTGTTTACCCAGCATGTGTTATTTATCTTATGGAGAGACACCACTAGTGAACTGTGGACCCCGGTCCTATTTCCATCATATTGCTGTCACCTATTTACTTTACTCGCACTGTTTACTTTACTCGCATACTTCTATTGTTTTCCACTCGATACGCTCATAACCTTTGTTTCAAGCAAACCGGTGAGATTGACAACCTCATCGCAAGTTGGGAACAAAGTACTTGGTTGTATTGTGTGCAGGTTCCACGTTGCTGCTAGCAAAGCAAAGCTTGGACAAGGCGCTATATATAAATTGTCCGAAGCTGTCGCGAAGCTTGCAAGCATCACCTTTAGTCGCATTGTCTGCTCTTCTCCTGATCGACATAACCTTGGTTTCTTAACTGAGGGAAAATCTTGCTACTATATTCATCACACCTTCCTCTTGGGGTTCCCAACGGGCTGGTCATCAACCACGCATCAGAGCCCATCATTGATATGAATGTTAATGATTTTGATTGTCATGCTTTATGTGATCTTGGTGCAAGCATTTCTATTATGCCTAGAAAGATTTATGATATGCTTGGTTTACCACCACTTGAAAATTGTTATTTCGATGTTCCTCTTACTGATGTTGCTAAGAAGAAACCTTTGGGAAGGATTAATGATTTTCTTATTATGGTTAACAATAACCTTGTTCCCGTTGATTTTCTTGTTTTGGATGTGGAATGCAATGCTTCATGTCCTATTATTTTGGGAAGACCTTTTCTTAGAACTGTTGGTGCCATCATTGATATGAAGGAAGGCACCATTAAATATCAATTCCCACTCAAGGAAGGTATGGAACACTTCCCTAGAAAGAGAAAAAAATTACTTTTTCACTCTATTCTTAGAGCAAATTATGAACTTGATGCTTCATCGCTTGATATTACTTGATTTCCACTTTCTGCGCCTAGCTCAAAGGCGTTAAAGAAAAGCACTCTTGGGATATAACCCAATGTTTTATTTTCAGTACTTTTTCTTTTTGTTGAGTCTTGGAAGTTATTACTACTGTAATGACCTCTCCTTATCATTTTTATTTCGTTTTGTGCCAATAATAACCTCTAATGGGAGGAAGGTAAGATTTGGGGAAGTTGCTGTCCTGAAATAGATTTCTGCGCTGCACCGTAAACATTTGTGAAAATTCTCAGAATATCTTTTTGATCTGCAATTTCTTGTACGCATGCCCCAGGTTATTTCCAAACTTTCATTAGTTTTGCACTTTTCGATTTGAGCAACAGAAGGTCCTCGAAAAAATCGATCTTTGTTAGCTGTTCTGTTTTGACAGATTCTGCCACTATTTGTGTTTGCCTCTTGATCGCTTTCTTTTTGAGTTCTTTTGATCACGGGACTTTTGAGAAAGTTGCTACAGTAGCTTATGCTTTAATGGATGGTATATTTGAGTTTGAAACTGAACAAAAAGGGTAGATTTACTATCATGCTTATACTAATGTTGCTAATAGAATTGTGTGAAGTTTTGTATGAAGGAAGATTTCAAGTGTAGGGAAAGGAGAGTGATGAGATGAGATGAAGTATGGACAAAAGCTCAAGCTTGGGGATGCCCATGTCACCCCAAGAAATATCCAAGAGGTACAAGCGTCAAAGCTTGGGGATGCCCCCGAGGCACCCCTTCTTCATCGGCAAAAATCAGGTCACCTTTCAAGACACTATATTTTTATTGCTTCATGTACTATGCGTTTTTCTTAGAGCGTCTTTACTTTCGCTTTCAGTTTTCTTTTGTTTTATTTGCTGCAATAAATAGTTGGACCCCAACAAATTTCTTTTGGAGAAGACACACTCCGTTTTTCATTGCCAAGAACACTCTAGTTTTCACTCTTATCGTTCAACGAGTGTTCTCTTTTTCTAGAACTGCGTTTAGCTTTCATTTTTCGCCTTGAGTTTTGTTCAGATCTTGATATATATTTGCATCAAGGTGATTTTAGACCACTGGTCTATGTTGGTTTTCATCTCAAAGAGTGGTTTCAAAAAGGTTGAATGGTGTTGGAAAAGAGAAAAACATTTCATGCCTATAGTGGTACAAATGAGAGCTTGTTTAGACTGTGGCTTATACGTTTGCATGTCATGCTTGATGTTATTTTGATAGTATGCTTAGTAGTTTTTGTTGTAGTATGACTTGTCTCAAATGACTGAGATTGCTTTATGTGCCTTTGAAAGAATCATGCGTTGTTTTTTATTATATGAGATCATATTATTGTGGTTTTCTCCTTTGATGCTTTATTTGGGTTGACTTGGCGCATGCTTACAACATGTTTGACTCTAACAAGTCGCCATAAGCCTCTATGATCATTTGGTTTTTGACTTGTGATACCACTTTATGCTTCGGTTAATGATGTTTTGTCGCTATGCATGATTATGGCCGTTATTGCTCTCTTAGTTGGTTGCTCCCAGTCTTTTGCTAGCCTTCATTTTGTACTGAGAGGGAATACTTCTCGTGCATCCAACTCCCAAAAACCAAGTTTTCCAATGTATCCACCATATCTACCTATTAGCAATTTGCTATTCCAAGCACATTCATCTTGCTTTTATCTATCCTTCAAATTAAACCTTTTGTGTTATGTGAAAATTAGTCAGTAAAGCTCCCACGAACCTGACGGTACACTTTACTTTTCTTGCTTTTAATAAATTTGACACTGTGGCTCTCTTATGTTGACGTTATGCTTGCAAGTTGTAAGTTGGAGGTTAGCCCAGCCATGCCGTCATGGGGTAAGCTTTCAACATTGCACTTTTTCTCATTTAGTTAATATTGTGATCTTTTGTTTATGGATACCTGCGATGTGAAATAAGTTGGAAACTTGTGAGCTCATGGAGTTTGTATATGTGTTAGAGAAACGCCTGGGCCGCTAATCTAAGCCATGCAACATTCATGGTGGAAATTTACAGCATGCCCATAGTGGACATTTGACGACGCATCTCACAATAAAAAGCTATACCAACGGTAAATAAAAGAGATGCCGAGGTGTTCATTATCTGTTTGTCTTGTCATTTTGATGTGGGCTTGTTCCATGTCATTGGGTAAGAGGTACCCCGTTGGCGTTCTTGATGATACATGTATGCTTACAATGACAAGAACTTGCTTGGGACCTAAGTCGAGTAGCATGAGGTTTGGGTATTTGTACTTCACGGGACACGAGATTTTCAACTTATGATTTGTTAAGCATATGCTTCATAATTGTACTCGCATTAACCTTAACCATTCAAGATGCCTATGATGGGGGCAATGAGAGCTCAAAGCTAGTAAGTATCATAATTTTTTGAGGTTTATAAAACTGCCAATCACTGCTTCCCTCTGCGAAGGGCCTTTCTTTTACTTTTATGTTGAGTCTCCACCTTCTACCTTTATGCACCATCTAAGAGAGCATAGTTGTCATTCTGAGTTTAATGTGCATAGTCCCAAAATTTATTATTGATTGATTCATGATTATGGTTTTGCTTGTTCTTAAATTATTTATATCTAGTCGTCCTCTTAAACTTAAAGGTGTCATATGCATTTATGTTTTGCTATTCCATGAGGGACAAGCTGAAAACCACTTTGCTATGTTTTTCTATATGGTTGAAACACACAATTGACTATCAATGTTTCATTACTCATGATCTTTTGTTTGTGTTACTTTTCATGTTATAACATGGTTGCTAAGTTTTATTGTCAAGATTATGTCTTTTATGCCCATGTTTAGAGTACTTTGATCTCAGCACTCAATGTTTTACATCGTTGATCAAGATTGTGATGGTGCATGTCACCTAAAAAATTATTGTTTTGTTATCACTTACCTACTCGAG
Organism: Dactylis glomerata; assembly: GCA_007115705.1. Taxonomy (NCBI): domain Eukaryota; kingdom Viridiplantae; phylum Streptophyta; class Magnoliopsida; order Poales; family Poaceae; genus Dactylis; species Dactylis glomerata. The sequence continues at coordinate 2,895,919 of QXEO01000531.1, read as the reverse complement.
GACGAGCAGGAGTTAAGCTTGGTGATGCTTGATACATCTCAAGCGTATCTATAATTATTGATGCTCCATGCTTGTTTATACACCATTTGTTTTGTGTTTTGTTACACTTCGTGGCATTTTTATGCATTTTCTAGAACTAACCTATTAACGAGATGCCACAGTGCCAGTTCCCTGTTTTCTGCTGTTTTTGTGTTTCAAAAAAGCTACACAGGAAATATTCTCGGAATTGGACGAAACAAAAGCCAGAGTTCCTATTTTTTCTGACACGAGACAAAGTCCAAAGATGAGACGGAGGGGGACCAGGGGCCAGGCGCACCATAGGGTGGCGCGGCCTAGCCCCTGGCCGTGCCACCAGGTGGTGTGCCCCCCTGGCCCACCTTCTAAGGCTGCCCTTCCGCATATATATTCCCCTCGACGGGAGAACCTAAGGCACCCGATCAATTTTCCACGAAACCTACTGTAAGCCGCCGTCATCGACGCGAGATCGGAAGGGTCTAGAAGCTCTTCCCGGCACCCTGCCATAGAGGGAAATCACCGCCGAAGGCCTTCTTCATCACCATGGTCGCCTCCGGAGTGATGTGTGAGTAGTCTACCTTGGACTATGGGTCCATAGCAGTAGCTAGATGGTTGTCATCTCCACCTTGTGCTTCATGTTTAGATCTTGTGAGCTGCCTATCATGATCAAGATCATTGTTGTGTAATTCTGCATGTTGTGTTTGTTGAGATCCGATAAATATTGGTACTATGTCAAGTTGAATTGTTGATTTATCATCTTTATGTTATCTCTATGTTGTTTATGATCTTGCATGCTCTCCGTTGCTAGTAGATATCTTGGCCGAGTAGATTCTAGTGACTCCAAGAGGGGGTATTTATGCTCGATAGTGGGTTCATGTCTCTGGTAATCTGGGGGAGTGACAGAAACCTCTAAGGTTGTAGATGTGTTGTTGCTACTAGGGAGTAAAAAACAATCTTGTGTTCAAGGACATTTGTATTGTTTACATTACACACTTTGCTTAAGGCGATAATCTGTTGCTTGCAACTTAATACCCAATGGTTGCTCGGATGACATCCGGAGGATGGATTATTAGTCATAGATGCTGTTGGATTACGGTCTATGTATTATGTTGTAATGCCCAAGTGAATCTCATAGTGATCCTCATGACATTTATATGCTTGCTTTATTCTATCAATTGCCTAACTGTGATTTGTTTACCCAGCATGTTGTTATTTATCTAATGGAGAGACACCACTAGTAAACTGTGGACACCGGTCCATTCTTTTACATTGTTATTACCATTTACTATTTACTTGTTTTATTTACATTCTTGCAAACTATTATCTTTTATAACTCGATACGCTTAATCCTTTGTTTACAGCAAACCGATGAGATTGACAACCTCACTGTAAGTTGGGACAAAGTGCTTGGTTGTGTTGTGTGCAGGTTCCACGTTGCTGCTGGTGCAAAGCTACGCCCTGGACGAGGCGCCATACAAATTGTACGGAGCTGACGCGAAGCTAGCGTGCATCAACCTTCTGAAGTTTGGTTCTTTCTCCTACTGGTCGATAAACCTTGGTTTCATACTGAGGGAAGACTTACTGCTGCGCTCATCACACCTTCTCTTGGGGTTTCCAACTGGGCGGTCATCTATAAAACTCCTACATCAACACCGCACCACCAAAGCTCAACTTTCTTCTTGTCAGATCAGCACCACGACTGACGTGCCACTCATTGTTTGTGAGTCACTGGAATATCGCCGCCTAGAGCCGCTCATCAGATCAAGTAATAACACCGACAGAACAAATTTTATCCAGGTATCACTTCCAAATGCTATACATGACTGACCATCGGCGATACACATTACCAGTGGCTGCAAATCAGCGACGGACGCCTCGATCGTCAGTGTATGGGAAAACACGCCCGTCACTACTAAGCCTTTTTGGCATAGTGTATGCCCAATGCTAATGCCCTTTTTCTAATGGCTTGCAGTGGTTGTGTGTCTGAGGTGCATGTCCATCTTGGACATGTGCCCAACACAACTCTGCTTTGTGTTGGTTGATACATGAGATTTGGCTAGCTTGCCAATGAAGCATAAGGTGAGGCTAGATTTTATTAGTTCTGGTGTCTATCTTATTTAACATGCCAGTGATGATTTTGTAAGGCATCTCCTTGCAAGTCTGAGGGAAATAATCCTATGATCCACCCATTGATGCAAATATGAAACAAAGCAAGCATTTGCTTGTAATCTTTGCAAAGATATCAACCTGTGGGTTGAAGAATGAGTGGTGTGGTGTTGAGGATGATTTGCGGCTGCTGCTGCTTGTTGGTGAAGTGTGGCTGCTGCTGCTGCTTGTTGGTGAAGTGTGGCTGGTGCTGCTTGTTGATGAAGTGTGGCTTCTCCTGGTTGCCTACCCTTCTCTCCTGATTCAGCTCCTGGTTTGCCTGCCCTTCTCCTCCTTGGTCAGTCCTTCTCCACCTCGCTGCCTTCTTCAGCTTCAGGTGACCATCTCCATGGTTGGCTGGCTCGGTGGGGAATTTGTGTTGTAGTGTGGTGAAGCTTGGTGTTTTGGATGAACTGATGCGGCTGGTGCTATGAGCCGTAGAGGCTATGCCCTCCCTGCCTTGGCTGTGTTGCTGGCTATGTCGGCAGCACACATGCATACAGTGAGTAAGCTGTTGTCCAGTGGGTCCCTCTGGTTCATCTTCCCACTAAGTGGAAGCTTGCTTGCATGGATGATCTTCGGTTGTTTGATGTTATCTGCTGAATTCTCAATCTTTTCACTCAACAAAGTGAAATACTTATTTAGAAGTAATTTCTGGCTGCTATATCTATATTTTTTCTAGTTGATGATTTGGTACTAATATGGATGCCAGGCAACTCAATGATGAGTTGGCAAGTTGGTTTGCCATGATCTGAGAGTAACCACCCCCTCCATCCATCTCTTCTTTTAATTTGTTTCAGATTATTTGCAGGTTAACACTTCAGAAGAACTTGGACAGTGAAGATACTACACGACCTAGTTTTAGGAATAGTTTCCTAGTTTCTTATTCTTTTGTAATTTTATTTCTTTCATTTCTGAATAATGTAAAGACAGTGTAATATTGTATTATACTAATAAGTTGTAATTTTTGTTTTCCCTTAATTGGGATTTCCATTTCTATTACTTAACTTAATTGAATTTATTTATTTATTAGTTATTTTAAATCAATTATTTTAAAACATTTGTTTTAAATCCCAAATACCTTCAACTCGAAAATACTCAAAGATCATATCAAAGCTTATATTAATCACTAATAACATCTACTCCTAATGTTATAATGAAGGAAGCTCTGATCACTCCAGAGTTTAAATTTGCGAAAAAATTATCCAGATTTTACGATCCATGAATGCAAATGCACAAAGCCCTAATTCTACCCTTCGTTTGTTCCTAAATGCTGGGGCATTACACGAGACCTTTAAGGGGTGGATGGCCAACATGAAGGAGGCCATTTCCAAGAGAGAGGAGAAGAAACGTCTGAAGAAAGAGGCCACATGCAATCAATTCTTTGACCTCACAAAGAAGGCAATTGAGGTTGAAGAGAGCATGACAAAGGCAAAACCAATTGAGGCCGAGGCCAAGCTGATGACCGAGGAGAGGGAGATCATGTTAGTTGGCACCTCCAACATGACTGAAGGTGGAGAAACGATTGTGCCATCATCCAACAACGCGACTCGTGATCGCGCATGATTTGCACAAATTACATGTTACTTGTGTGCTTTTGCATAAAATTTATGTCCTTTTGTCTATATTTGATACTTGTAGTGCACCGTGCGAATTGTTATGAGATTCTCTAATTTAGTAGCCATTTTAGTATTGTTTTTATGCAATTGTGTGCTCTTCTTTCCATAGTTTGAAGGTAATTCTATATACGTCCTTCTATATAATGTTAAAAACAAAAGAAAATAGCTCGAGCGGCCAAAATGCGTCGGACCGCTCGGAGAGTGTCCAGCCTAAACAGTTAAGAAGAAAACTTATTTGTGACCCAACACAAACTAACCAAAATAGATACGATTTAAGATAAAAATGGGTCGGACTGTTTTTTTTTGACACTGTAATCCGCTCTTTATTCATAAGATAAAAACAAGTTACAAGTTACGAACGAACAGACCTTACAGAACTGAAAAGATAGGATAAACCTATGCAAAAAATCAGCGTCTATCCTCCTCCTTCGACACCACCAAAGCGAACGCCAAAGAGACGGAAGACAAATCACCACAACACCCGAGCTCGACACGGCTCCATCGCTGATCAGCAGCTTTTCGGACCTCCAAAGTAGTTTGTCGGAGGCAAAACCATTGTCGTTGAAAGAATCAGACCGAGGCAACATGTCCTCGGACACGCGATCGAACTCCAGAACTGATACCCCCCACGACTACAGCGTCGGGGGAGGAAATCAGAATTGCCGGCCTCCATCCACAAACCCAGCATATGATACACCATCTTCCGTCTGTCACATACACAGACAAACGTCTACACGTACTCCTGGACAACACATCCTCCCTGCTACACCATGACGTCGGAGGTAACGCCATAGTAACGAAAACAGAGCAGGAGGATGAACACACCTGATGGGATCATCGCCTCCGCCTCGACTGTTGGACAAGTCCAGCCGCGTGATAGTACACCGTATTTTCAGCCTCCGAGACCGAGAGTTTCAAGGTCCTTTTCGGAAAGGAAAAAAATCAACCTCGTGCTACCAAACACCCCTATGGCAAAGCGGGTAAGGATGATGTGCCGGCGCTAGCACATATTGTCTTTTTTCGGTCAACGGCGGTAGATAGATAGAAGAGGCAGAGGGGGGATGTGGCGATCGATCGATCAGCCGAGCGTGTAGGCAGGACACCGAAAATGGAGGCCGCTCTTTTGAGCGGCACCATCAAAGTTATGCTGCCGAAGCTCTTCTCGCTGGTTGAGAAGAGTTGGAATCTGCACAAGGACATCAAGAGGGACATCGAATTCCTCGACAAGGAGCTCGGCATGATTGTCCGTTCCATGGATGTTGAGCTCAGCTTGTCGATCGGGGATTTGCGCGAACTTGCCCACGGGATAGAGGACTGCATCGACAGCCTCATGTTTAGCGCGAGTCACAAGAAGCAGGCTTCATTGTTCCGCCGGCGCGTTCAGTCCCCCAAGGCGCTCCTGAACGGGCTGCAGTTTGCCCAGAAGCTGCAGAGGATGAAGCAGATGGTGGAGGAAGCGCCCAAGCGGAGGCAGAGGTACCCTATCCTCAGCCAGCCCCCCTCGGCTGCACAGGTGGACGAATCGTCTTCTTCTGCTTTTGACCCGCGCCTCATCGAGGCGGATCTGGTCGGAATCGACGAGCCCCGGGCGAAGATCCTGGAGCAGCTGGCGGAGGCGGCCGGGGAGCAGCTGAAGGTGATCTCCATCGTTGGGTGTTGGGGCTTGGGGAAGACTGCGCTGGCCGCCGATGTATACAAGATGGAAGCTGGCAGTAAGAGATTCGACAAGCAAGCGTGGGTCTGTGCCGCGCACAAGAGTCCAGGAGAGGTGCTAGCGGACATGCTCGGAGAATTTAGCTCGGACGTCCCTTCTTGCACGAGAAGTGTGCTGAATTCCTCCAGTGTCGGGCAGCTCTGTGTTCAAGTCAGAGACCAGTTGGTGAACAAGAGGTAAATAATTTAGTTGATTCACTCATTTAGCCTTACCTTTGTAGTTCCAGAGAACGTCTTGAGCACAAAAGTACCAATTTGGTATTGTTAGTATTCTTTTCCAGGAAATCTTAGGGGGGAGATTGATCTTGGACGAAGTACTAATGAGTTGCGGAATATACTTTGTGATTCCGTGCTGGATATAACGGGATTTTCTTTAACAATTCTAATCCAACAGCACTATAGTTGTATTTGATTTACAAGGGCAAAAACATATTTTTCTGTCCATCGTTACTAATATTGTTTATCTTCTATACTGCAATGACATCAGAATTTCCCTATTTAGTTACTCTATACTGTTGAGGCAATTTCTGTGGTTTCTCTTTCGGAGATCTATTGATTCCAAAAATGAAAGACGCACTAACGAAAAAGTTGAACCCAACAATTTGTCTGTATTTACATAGACATGGATGCACTCCAGTGAATTACTAAAAGCCCGAATAGTTTTCCTAGGTGCAAAATTGACATATTGGTTGAAAAAAAAAGACCTCTTTCCAATAGTACATAAAAGGTGCAGGAAATTGCAGTTCTGTGAGCACAGATGCAATGCGTAGTCAACTAATGATTATACTATATCGTTGTCTTCACAAAGGATGCACACTAACAGTTTTCTCTTCTTGATTTTTCTTTCAGATTTTTCATTGTTATTGATGACATTCAGACACAAGATCAGTGGAAAATCATCAAAACAGCTTTCCCGGATGTCAACGATGGTAGCAGCAGAGTTATGGTGACGACGACTATTCAGTCAGTGGCTAATGCATGCAGCTCTGCTAACGGCTATGTTCACAAAATGAGGAGACTTGATGAAAAATGCTCGAAGCGATTATTCACCGAGAAAGCTTGCCCAGAGAAATATTCACATTACAAGCAGCCTGATCCGACAGCAATTCTGAAAAAATGTGACGGCCAACCCCTTGCTCTTGTTACAATAGGCGAGTTTTTGCAATCAAGTGGTTGGCCTAGAGGACCTGCCTGTGAAGATGTATGCAATGATATACGCTATCATCTGGAGACTGAAGAGACCTTTGAAAAAATGCGACGGGTGCTGATGCGTAATTATGCCAGTCTGCCTGGCCATGCACTCAAAGCCTGCTTGCTATATTTTGGTATATTCCCGAGTAATCATCCTGTCAGAAGGAAAACTTTGTTGAGACGATGGTTAGCTGAGGGAATCATAGAAACACAAGATTCATGTGCTGCCTTGACACTAGCAGCTAAAAATTTCAACAAACTCATGGACCGGAACCTCATTGAAGCCATTGATGTGAGCAACAATGATAACGTGAAGTCTTGCCAAACTTATGGCATGATGCGTGAGTTCATTTTGCAGCTGTCCATCTCTCAGAACTTTGTTACTTTGTTTTGTGATGACAAGAAAGAGGGTAAATATGTCCGCCGGCTTTCTCTCCATAAAAATGCTAAAGATGGTGACAGTTTCAAGAATATTGATTTATCATTTGTCCGATCTCTGACTATCTTTGGGAAGGCATGTGAAACTATACTGGATTTCAGCAAGTATGAACTGCTGCGAGTCCTTGATCTTGAAAGATGTGATGACTTAAAGGATGATCATGTCAAAGGCATATGCAACCTGCTGTTGCTGAAGTATCTGAGCCTTGGAGGCAGTGTTACCGAACTTCCAGAGGATATTGCAAAACTGGAGCATTTGGAGGCACTTGATATAAGAAGAACAAAGGTAAATATATTGCCGGTGGAAGTTTTTTTGTTGCCTCGTTTAATGCACATATTGGGAGAGTTTAGGCTTTCTGGCAAAGTCTATAAAAAGAGTATTTTCCTCAAAAAGAAGACAGGGAATGAAGTACAGAAGTTTCTCTCAGAGCGAAAAAGTAAGATCGAAACTCTAGCAGGATTTGTCACCGATGGAAGTGAAGGGTTTCTTCATCTCATCGGTCATATGAATAGATTGAGAAAGGTGAAGATTTGGTGTAAGCCATCTGCAAGTAGCACTGAGTGGACCGATCTTACCAGGGCCATTCAACAATTCATTCAGGACAAAAAGGATGAAAATAATGATACTACACGTTCTTTATCTCTTCATTTCGATGAATGCTCTGAAAAATTCCTAGATGCCATAAAAGGACCCTGCTACCTCAGCTCTCTGAAATTACATGGCAACTTAACTGCTTTGCCTCAGTTTGTTGTATCACTTCGGGGTCTCAGGGAGTTGTGCCTTTCGACTAGTAAACTTACAACTGGTGTTCTTGAAGCTTTGAGTAAATTGAGCTACCTGCAGTATTTAAAACTGATTGCTCGTGATATTGAGGACTTCAGCATTGAAGTTCAGGCACTGCCCAGGCTTCTACGCCTTTGTTTTGAGCTGCAACATCCAGCCTTCCTCAAAATCAAACAAGGAGCTATGCGCTTTCTCGTCACACTTCAGCTTCTTTGTAAAGATATAAATGGCCTTTCTGGCGTCAATATTGAATGTTTTGAACATCTTGAGGAGGTCATCCTCCATCCTAGAGTCAGTCAAGAAACCCGGAAACAATGGGAGAAGGCTGCTGAGGAACACCCAAATGGGCCAAAAGTTTTGTTGCTCAAATCTGATGATGAAGCAGAAAATTCAAACGAGCAACTGAATCCAGCATTCAGTAATATGGATATTTCAGAGGTTTGTTCTCCTTTAAATGAGTCGTTGAGCGGCATTGCGGTGCCTTAACAAGGATCTTGATCCTTGATTCAGCTTCCTGGTCAGTTTTTTCTTTCCGATTTACTTCTCTGTTGTTTACTTCATGTATCAGTCATTTGTCCTTCCACAAGCACCTTAATGTCCAACCTTTCGCACTATATATTACCCTGCCCTTCATAAATCAGGAATTCATGCTATAGTGAGATGTTAAATAGCAATTATTAGACATTCCCCTTATTATAATTGATTGTTTGCTCACCAAAAATAGATAGCAATAATCTACCTCTACATATGTAAGTAACTGAACTGTACAGGTAAACCTTAGCTAGTTCTTAGTTAAACACTGCTAGATTAAGGTTAGCTATCGACACGTAACTCCTGATTGGGCTATAGGGAGAACGACAGTTTTGCATGATGCTGTTTCCAAGGCCTTGACCAGTGGAAACACGATCCATCTTGTTGATTCAAGTTTGCTTTGCATGATGTTTGTTCTCGACGGTGAATTAGTATATCTAGTTTTCCTCACACGGTAGCAATTTCATTTCATCATCACTTTGATGGAAACACCATCCATGCTGATTCAAGCTTGCTTAAATAAATGTTAGATTTTCTTGCTCAATATTAGCAGTGTCTCGTGGCACGTCTATGTAAAACCTGTGACATGATGTTCATTTTGATCGTGCAGCGTATGACATTGTTGGAGTTCACAATAGAGCAATGGGTGCCTGTGGTAATAAGCTTCACCGTTTTGCAGTTTCAGAATTACTCCAGCCGAGCGTAAAGATGGTCAAGTTTAATTTCTACCGTGCCAGGGGAAAAGTTTAATTGCTACTCAATGTTGTTGTTGATTCAGTCATTGTTTTTCCAGGATTGGCTGTTGCATATGCGACAGTATTATTGTTGCATAATCTTCTGCAACATGAATAACAGAGTATAGAGACTAGTCATGAATAACATACAGGCTAGCATGTCTGTAATTTTGCGTGAACTGTACTTCGCTGGTCCGAGCAGCGTGTAATAATAGCACGCCATTCTGAACGTTGGGTGTCGCCGCCGCCGGGTTGTCGTCCAATAGTTCCGAAGTCGTGACTCTGTGGTCGAGAGCTGTTATCCGGATTGGTGCGGGAGTGTCCTTAAGTATCTTCGTTTATGTTGGTTGTTTAACAAAAATGAATATGTTATGTAGGTTGTGTACTCATGTGTCATACGAATAAGGGAAGGAACTCTGTACAGTCTCATGCAAGCAGATCAAGTATTTACTGTCAAATATCGTTTAAAAGAGAAATGCATGCGTGAGCCGACCTAGCTCAGTGGTAGAGCGCGTGGCTTTTAACCACGTGGCCGTGGGTTCGATCCCCACGGTCGGCGTTGTTTCTTGTTTTTTGCCGGGGTCACGTTGTGTTTGTTATTTTGGGCCTAATTTTCTTCTAAATCGGGCTAACCTATTTTTCTCAGTAAAATTGCAGGAGCACTCTATCCTTTTGTCAAGGAAGTTAAGCCATAAAAAATATTTATGACAATTGTGATTATCAAGTACTCCAAATAAGTGTTACTAAGTTAATATAAAATCATGGTTAATTATTTCCGATCAGAGAGAGTAGTTGAAAACTAAAAATGAATTAAATTTCTCACAATATATGAAATTATGCTAGAAGCCTTTTTCTGATTTGAATATTGCAATAGCATTTAATGATGACAAAACATCAAGTATTGGTGAAAGGGTATTCTTCTGAATTATCTTTTGGGTACAATATTTCTTGTGACCTAGTTGTTGTGTGCCATTTTCTCCTAGTTCCGACATGGGGATAACTCCATTTTTTCCACTCCAACTTGAGCTCTAAGGCTTTGACATGAGGTCCTCCATTGAGGTGAGCTCTACAAATATGAGGGGCAGAGGAGGACCTCCTGAGAAGGAGAAATTGTTGTAGGGAAGCAAAAAATGTTGATGAGACACCATGCGAGAGTAGATTTTTAGGGTCACACTTTGCTTGGGGCACTTTTTAGAAGTCTCATTTTTGTTGATGATTTTTTCATGTTCAATGTGGATGATTGATGCAATTGATATAGAACGCTTATTTCCTCCATTTTTGGAGATGATTGTTTGAATATGGCAGATGCTGATATTGTTGCATCTTTGTTAGTCCAGTACTCATGTTGTGTTCGTAGACTGTCCCGCATCGAATAGAACTAAAAAGAACTAGGAGGGACGTGATTGACTCCGGTGTTCATATGAAACTAGACATGGCATGTTGTGCTTAACTGAGCCGCATCACATATTGGTGTTTGAGAGATAGCATATTGTGCTTAATATTGTATTATACAGTCTAGTATTGACATAATGGCGTAGGGATTAACCGTTCTTATTCCCAATATGGTTATGTCATATTTAGATAGTCTAGCTACTACCCAGTAGGGCTCTATATGTGCTACCATTTCCTTCTACTATCATTCACTTAGATGTTTAAGACTTTAAGTACTCGTTCCACATGTTCAAAGGGTTAGGGATGCAATGAAAAAAATTCATATATGAGGAACTAGTCGGTAGTTGTACATTCTCAAGCAATTGTGAGATAGTGAAATGAAGAAAACGATGTATAGTCTTCAGTTCCAATGTATTGCTATAGTGATAGAGAATACTATTTTTAGGGATCCTTTTTAAAGTGCTGCAAATTGTTGTTACAGGTATTTTACCAAGTGCGATGGAAACTACTATTTTTATGGACACGTTTCCAAAGTGCGGCAAAAAATAACTATTTTTGGTGACATTTTTTCAAAGTGCGACAAACATTTTTAGCTGGACATTTTTCAAGCGCCTCTAGAAATAATTCGTGGAATCCAGAAGTCAAGATATTCACGGTCCACAGCATGTTAGGCAGATATGCTATCATTGCCTGTTGGCGGCTTCAGGCCTCTGCCAATCAGACAAGTCTAACTCGTTTGCTTGTCTGCCAGAGCAAACATAGGCCACAAAAAGACCCTTACGAAAAACTTTCATATAAAATTAAGAAAACAAAACAGAATTCGAACAAAAAAAAGAGAGAACAAATAAAATTCGGGATCAGATGGTAAATCACCGGGGTGCCCCATTGTCGTAACAGGCTTAGTTGGGGCGGACACCCCTCTCGCAGTGAAATTAGCGAGCTGTTACCGCTCATCACATCCCTTTGCTGCCTGAAGGATCATGCCTTCTCCCGTCCACCCACCTCCCCTTTTATAGCTCCCGGAAGATCGCCCTCCGCTTCAGTCAGCGATGTGGGACTAAACATCAGCTACCTGCTCAGCATACAGCACTGGCTCTCGCGGCCCTCATTTCTCGTCGCCCATGTCATGCGCGATTGGGCTGAAAGTGACAGTGACTCAGTGAGTAAGCCTCGTGCGCTTCATCCCACCAGGCCCATGGACTTGCAAAACCTGGCCGATCACCTTTCAAATCTTCCTTCCTCCGTTGATGCATAGCAGGTTGAGGCAAAAAAAAGTCCACATGTGTATTCTTTCGCAAAAAAAAAGTCCACATGTGTATTACAGTATATTTTTAAAATTATCGAGTGCAACCTGCAACGTAGGATCACAAGATCTTATTTAAGAAATTACTAAAACTACACTAGATAAAAAGTATTTGTCCTCGTTCTTCTTCTTCTGGCTTACCGAGGATGCGAGGGGAAGAAGGAGAGCTTGAGGTGGCAGTGCTGCTTCCGCTCTTGTCAACCCGGCCGGCGCGCGGCGACGAGGAGGTTGACAGGAGAGGATCGACGGCACTTGCTCCTATGTTGTGCCTCCGAGAAATTCTTGAGATTTCTCTTCCTATGGCATTTCCCAAGCAATGGCCCGACTTTGTCACCACCATCCATGGCCAGATGGGTGGACACGCCATGCTCGGCGCCGATAGTTTTGCGAGCTTCTTCTTCCTCCAAGTGAGGATCTTCTATAGTTTCGATCCGGCACTTAAGCCCTCCGTGCAACCAAGTGATTTCGTCCTCGGTTGGAGCTAGGGTGGCGCCGCCTCTTCGCTGCTCACCGCCGATGGGTTTAAAGCATAGTTTTAAAAACCGGACCGGTGAGTGAACCGGTGAGGTGACTGGCTCACTGGTTCACTGGTCCAATCAGTGGTTCGGTTGGTTCAATAGCGACAAAAAATCATCAAATTTAATAAATAATTAAGTTAATTTTAGAATAATTTAGCTTTGAATCATATATTTTGTGTTTGCTTTCATAGTAGATCACAAACTAAGTGTAATAAAGGTGGTATTAGGCCTTATGCGGGGTATTTGGAGCAAGGTTCTAGGTTTTAGGATCATATTCTCACAAAAACATATTATTTTTATGCAGTTTTTCTGGTTTTTTATTAGTTGGACCAGTGACTCTTAAAAAACCAGTGAGGGCTTCAGTTTAGGTTTTTTCTGGTCGAACCACCGAACCGGTTTGGTTTTTAAAACTATGGTTTAAAGGACTTGATTCTTTCTTCACAATCTTTAGTAGGGTGTTCTTCATAAATTTCAGGAGCCTTGCTGTAATTTCTATTTTATATTGGTGCCTCCTTGTAATTTTACACCCACAGCTGGAATAAAATCTCGTGGTCCTTTGAGGCCTTATCCGTTAAAAAAATGAGATGGGTGGAATAGAAAAATGCGTGTGAACAAACAAAGACGCCCTAGCTTGCAATCTTGACTTTCTGACTACATATCATTTTCTAAAAATAAATTACAAACAATTTTATTTGATTGAATATTTGTTTCTGTATAAAAAATTAAACAAGTATACATGAAAATAAAAAATTAGGAAACGGGCCGCACGGAAGCGCAGCAGGACACTCTGCTCCGGTGTTCCCTCGCCAGGGGCGCTCACTCGAAGCGGTGGTACAGCTACAAAACGGCGGCCTCCAAAATGCCGCCGCCCACCGCCGGCCGTCTCTCCGGCCTCCTTCGGCGCTGCGCCGCCGCAAAGGCGCTCCCCGCCGGCGCGCAGCTCCACGCACAGGCTCTCGTTGGTGGCCACCTCCCCCAGGCCACCCTCGAGACTGACCTGGTCCTGCTGTATTGTCTCTGCGCTGCGCTCCCGTGTGCCCGCAAGGTGTTCGACGCGATGCCTTCTCCGTCCATGCACGCCTACAACATCCTCCTTGCCGCCTCCCCACCCCGGTTAGCTCTTGAACTGTTCTCTGGCCTCCTCGGCGCCGGGTTCCGCCCTGACTGCTATGCTGTCCCTGCGGCGCTCCGGGCGTGCTCCGAGCTCCAGTACCAGCATCTCGGTGCCGCGCTCCACGGATTTGCTGTGCAGCTAGGATTTCTTGCCAATGTTGTTGTCTCCAGTGCACTTCTGGACATGTATGCTAAGGCTGGTCTCCTGGTCAATGCGGCAAGGGTGTTCGACGAGATGCCGGACAGGGACTCTGTTGTGTGGAATTGCATGGTTACAGCTTATGCAAGGGCCGGGATGGCAGCAGAAACCCTGGAGCTCTTCAGGAGAGCTCAGGTGGAGGCGGTGAACATGGTGAGAGATCAGCGGGCGGTGCCAAGCGTGCTGAGTATCTGTGGGAAGGAAGGGGAGCTGATGAAGGGGAGAGAAGTTCATGGTAGGATGGTCCGATGCCTTGCATTCGATTCAGATGTCCCAATTGGAAACGCGTTGATCGACATGTATGCAAAGTGTGGGAACGTGGATGCGTCGCGAGCGGTGTTTGCAGGCATGCAGGAGAGGAATGTGGTGAGCTGGTCAACACTGATATCTTCCTATGGTGTCCATGGCAAGGGAAAAGAGGCATTGCGAGTCTACAAGAAGATGGTTTCTGAAAGAGTGAAGCCAAACTGCATCACCTTCACGTCGGTTCTTTCGAGTTGCAGCCACTCAGGGCTCGTGACTGATGGCCGGATGATCTTTGAGTCAATGAGTAGGTTTCATGGTGTAGAGCCAACTGCTGAGCACTATGCATGTATGGTTGATCTCTTGGGGCGTGCTGGAGCCATTGAAGAAGCTATCAGGTTTATAAGAAAGATGCCTATGGAACCTTGTGCTAGTGTATGGGGAGCTCTACTTTCCGCTTGCGCCATGCATAATAATGTCGATGTTGGAGAAATTGCAGCCTATAGGCTGTTCGAGTTAGAAGAAGGCAATACTAGTAACTATATCACTCTCTGTGGAATTTATGATGCAGTCGGTCAGCCTAATGGCGTTGCAGAATTAAGAGCAAGGATGAAGCAACTTGGCATGGTGAAGACGCCTGGGTGCAGCTGGGTTGATGTGAAGGGAAGAGCTCATGCCTTTTACCAAGGGAGCATCCCGCGTTATTTGAGGAGACAAATGCTTTGGATTTTAGATCAGTTACTCAATGATATGGGTAATTCAGAATCTGAATATGAGCACGTGTACCAATATTATGAGCCAAGTTAAAGCACTGAAGTTTTCTTGAAAAAAAAAGTCGGTGCACAGAAAGGTCCTGTAGCGCCGCAATCAAATTTTCTTGAGGACAATCATGGTTCACATGAGAAAATTCCTTTTTATCACATCAAGTAAGGAATTCTGGTCAATGTGGAGATTCGTGGCCTTGAATATTTTTGTGACCAATATGCTGCAAAAATGAAGCGGCACTTGGGTGAGAATGACACTGGTTCTTCAGTTTGAGGTTCTGATCTGAAGTGCTTTCAACAATTGTACTGCACACGTTTGATCACATCTTATTGTTCAACGAATGAATCACATCAAGTGTTTTTGAAATATGCAGTAAGAGCAGAGGCATTAGAAATTCGTTAATATCTCCCTAAAAGGTAATTCTCAGTCATATCTTTTGGTCCATAGTGTAAAGGATGACCTGGGATGCAAGAAAAATTGCAATTGGAAAGGATGAGCATTGTTTATTTGGTTCATCTACCCTGAAGCTAAAAAGGCATCTAAAACTGAAGGTAAAATGGTGACAGAATATAGTCTGCACTGAATCCAGTGCCACCAAATATATGGACATCACAAACAGGAGCCAGGAGGTATTTTATGGTACATAATAAAGCAGGTAAATGGCAGTCCGAAGCGAAGCAGCTCATGTCGACCAAAAAAAGAACTGCCAAATACTATAGGAGACAGCAAACAGAATTAGCCCCGTAGGGAGTAGCAGGGAAGAATTTTAGTTGGATGCAACTTGATGAAAGCAGTGACCAGCTGACAATTTTAATCAAGCTTCAAATTGGTAGAGCCACCATGAGAAGATGTCTGAGTGTTCTTTTCTCCATTCTTACAAATGAGTTTCTGTTATGACCGGTTTAGTGTATAACCGGAGGAGGCCCCATGGGCCGGCTTAGTTAGGGGCTTAGCCCAATTATCTTATTTCCATTATATATAGGAGTTGTAATCGAACAGGAAAAGACAAGCAATAAACATAATCTTTATTGCCGACTCCCAAAGGAGTCGGTCTCTCAACCCTAGCCGCCGCCCCCTCCTCTAGCCGCCGCCTCTTCCTGCTCTCGCGACGGCGCCGACTCGCCGGCGCCCTCGCCTCCGCTCTCACGCAGCTCCCTCCTTCCCCTACAACCTCTGCCCTAGGCCTGGTAGAGTAGTTGATTCTACCAATTTGGTATCAGCTTGCTCTCGTTTGATCATGTCGTCTTCACCGCCCTCCACCACCGTCGCCCCCGTGCCCGGGACCTCCGTGCCACCGTCGATGACAACTTCGGGGGCGCTCATGCCGCTGCCCCCCGGACCGCTCCTCCCCACCACGACATCCGCCCCCGCGTCGACCGCCGTCGTCTACACGCCCGAGCAGATGAGCGGGGTCATCAACGACCTCGTCACCGCCGTCCAAGGGATCAGGCTGTTCTTGATCGGATCCCAGGGGCCGCCTACACCGCCGCAGCCGGCCGCCGTCACCGGTCTGCCATGGATCCCGGCGTTCCCGATCGCGCCGCTACAGCCTCAACCGCCTGCGCCCCTGCCGTGGCTGCAGTGGCAGCCGCCGATCACCACTAGCCCGGCGCCCGCCGCCTCGAGCGGTGTCCCGATCCAACACGTCCGCTTCCGCTCGTCGCCGTCACCACTCTCGGCGTGGCTCACCGAGTCGTCGCCTCCACCGGTCTATACGACGGCCGGGGATCAGCATCGGCCTCCCCACTCGGACGCCACCTCCTCAGGCTTCGCGCCCCCCCTCCCCCACGGCCTGCGCGGAGCCTTACGTCCATGGCGGCGCCGCCCCGACGCCTCCACGCTACGCCAAGCTCGAGTTCGCCACCTACGACGGCTCGGAGGACCCCCTCAACTGGCTCAACCAGTGCGAGCAGTTCTTCCGTGGGCAGCGTATGTAACAGCCCATGTTTTTAAATAAGAGCATTTGCATCATTAGCATCATGTAAAACTGACTAAGAAATTTTTTCATTTAAATTAAAGTGGAAACCCTAACAAATGCCAAATTCTTCCTCTATTTTGAAATGTCCTTAAAACATTCAAAACTCAAAATCAATTAAGTGGACCTTTCAATACTTGTTAGGAAAGGCCACTGATTATTTTCCACTTCTTTAAATAATTTGAAACTTCCAAAAGATTGCAAAACAACAAAAGGAGTTGAAAAGGGTGCTGTTTTTAAAGTTCCAGAAAAACCCAGAAGAAAACCGAGGGCCTTTTTGCAAAATTACTTTGTCTTCTTCGCTGAGACACGAGCTGCTGCGTGTCTGCACCTCCGAGCTCGCCGTTGCCACCTCCTGCTACCGCCCTCGACCGGATGAGGACGCCCCCGAAGCCCTCTTTCCCCAGTCTCTCTTCTCCCTCTCCGTCTTGCTCTTTTCCCCCTCTGTTTCCGCTCCGGCAAGCCACCGTCTCGGCCACCGCTCGTCCGAACCAGCGAAGCGCCCCGCTTCTCGTTTGCGTCCTCCCGCGCCCGCGCGTGCCCCGCCGTCGTCGCCGGTGAGCCGTCCGGCGTCCAGGCCGCCGTGCCAAGGTGGCACTGGCTAGCCCGCTGACCAGGTTTGACCTGGTCCAGCGTGGCCTGCCTGCGTGGCCACGGGCCCCAGCCGTCAGTGGCTCGGGGTCAAACCAACCCCAGTGCAAACGGCCCTGCGACCTATTTTAATTTCAGAAAAATATCAAAACCTTGCAAAAATCATATCTAATTATCTGTTTATCAGAACAAGGTGTATAATATATGAAAATGTTCAGAAAAATATAATCTACCTTTTAGTATCAAAATCATGCATATTTGTGCAACTTTGAATCTTGTTTATAATAGAAGCACAAATTGAACCCTTTATTCCGCTATGGAGATAATTCAAATGCTATTATGCTTATGGATTTGAACTCCATCTAAGATGATATCCATGTTTAGGGTAATTTCAATACCTTTAATATTGTCATACCATCATCATGCATGTTTGCAACAATTCAAATGGTGCTATTAGTGAAACACAAATAAACCCCTTTTATTTAACTATGAGAGTATCTGAATTGCAAATATTAGCATTCATTTCGATCCCATCTAAATTGACTATTGCAAAAGGGTTTATTTTGAATATCTTAAACATGTCATATCATCATTTTGTATGCGCATTGCATTATGCCATGTATTGAATGCTATTCTTTTTTCGGGGTGTTTCTGCTTCTCCCCGGTAGGATCCGGAGTTGATGTGAGCAACGAGTCCGATATCAAGTTCGACAACATCGAAGGACCAATACTTGTCCATCAATGAACAAGTCAAGAAGAAGAACACTGGATATCTATTCTATTCTGGTTATCAGCAACAAGGCAAGCAGCCCCCCCTCTGAACCTATGTTTCAAAGTATTTCAAAACTTACTATTTTGCACCCTCCGGTTCAACTGTCTTTTATCGATAGATAGAGTTAACCTATCTAAAGCATGTTCCATTCTTGTCGACTAAAATACCCTGATCCACTGCTCCTAGCAGGACTAGGTTTTTGCTTGTGCGTCGCTAGAGCTTTATATCTGAAATGCTTAGCCATGCTTAGTTGTTTACTCTGGTACATATGGTTAATGAATCAGAGCTGTAAATGAATCTAGTATGATAGAATGACGTGGTATGATGAGAATTGTGTGTTTAAACATGCTAAAAGGCTTGGATGAGCCGCCACATTGGGATGTGGTTGTTTGACTCATTCTTGTCGCCTTAGGACCCGAGTTCTTGTCTCTTGATCCAAGACTGAGCGTACGACCACACGTGGAGGTATGGGACTCTCGTCGACTGACTAACTTGCTTAGACTTATCCATGAGCTACCTAGTTCGGGATTTCCATTTGGCATACGCATTGAAAATGTTTTGGAAAGAGATGGAAAAGAGAAGAGGTGCATCATACAGGAATGCAGCCGAGGTTGATTGAGGCGGATTCCTCTGGTAAACCAACCTTGCCGTGCAACAAACGGTTCCGCGTCCGAGAACGGCCGATCTCGCGATGGCGGCTAGAACCTTTTGGCGTGGCTCATGGAATAGGTCGACGTGAGGTAAAGGTTGTAGGCGACCATCACTCCGCTAAGATCCTTCCGGAGGGTCCAGGGGACGGTCGTCACGTGTGGGTGAAGTTGTACACCCCTGCAGGGTTAAATCTTTTCGAAAAGCCGTGTCCACGGTTATGGACGACTTGGAGACAGATGCTTGATCATAGAGAACTTTATCCTCGTCATAAAACTTGAAAAGCAAAGTGTGAATAGGATTGCTTTCCTCTGGGGTTTCGAGGATGTAATCCTAGTGAATAGGTTCAGCTGATGATGATTCGGTGGAGGTCTCATTGATTAAAGATATCGCTTCCCTACTCTTTTTAAACATTCTGAGTAGTCAAGCTTCTACTCTTACTTGTTTTATGCAGATAAAGATGGCTTTATGCAAACAACTCCACAGAAAGCCTTTCTTAACCAAGTTTAGCTAATAGGATACGTAAGTCTTGCTGAGTACCTTATGTACTCACCCCTGCTTTGTTGATATTTTTGCTGCAGAGTAAGTTCCACAACGAAAATGAGTTCTGTACGAAGATCGACACCGACGAGTAGCTTGGGGTTCCCAGACAGCAGCTTGGGGCTGCGGAATGGGTTGTCGATGTGATGCTTCTGGCCTCTTAGGCCATGTTATCTTTGCTATGTCTAATAGCATAACCTTCCTTCCGTTGTTTGATGAAATGTTGGTCAGTGACCTCTGTTTGTAATTCTTTGGTTCTTTGCTCAGGTAAGAGCTTTGCAATATTACCTTTGAGTCGTAGAGTCACTGTTGTGTACCAACTTTGGTTATCCATCTCGTGCATGATGCGTGTATGGATATAAAGTGCACGAGAGGGGTTTAAGATTCTTGAGCTCTCTGTTATGCAGTCTTGGTTATGATTAGTTTCACGGCGCTTCGAGATGTGTAGAGCCGATGTTTAATTCCGGCCTGCCTGCCGATGGTGTTCCGGCCTGGGATTGGTAACCCCAGTATCACTCGTTGCTAGCGTGACTAATACACATAACATCTCTGTATGACTCAGAACCCGGGGTCCCCACAGGTTTTGGTATCAGAGCAGGACTGTCTGTAGGAAACCCTTGCTATTGGTCATTATTGAGTCTAGTGCTTATGAAAACTATTTGAAAGCTAAAAAAATGAGTTGCAAAATGTAGGTAAGGTTTCTTTTTATTCCTTATCTATATCGATCTTAGTTCTGAGCTTCGTATCCTTTCCTATTGATTTGGAAAAAGTTTTTCTATCTCTTCTAGTCATTCAAAACTTAGGTCCCTCGTGGGCATGTCGTTTCTAAGCCAGTTGACCTACTGTTGTGCTCTCTGGAGTTCTCTGCATACTACCAGCTAATACAAGAAGATGCAACCAGAAGATTTCTTTCTGTCATGATCTCTCTGTTTTGAGGATTCCACATCGTTCTGTTCTAGGCTTCAAGGTTTCCTTTCGCCTTGTATGCCTCCTTTTATTTGGTTGGATACTTCAAAAATCCATACCTTGTTCTGAAAGCTACCTCGTGATTACTACCGTGGCATCCTCTGAGTTGCTCAGCTAGTAGTTATTCCTTTCTCTATCTTTTAACCCTGGACTTGAACCGAAGGTCCCCGATTGTGCTGGATTCCAGTACATGAAGCTAGCCTTTAATCCAAGATCCATTCTGTTGAACCCTTGTGTTAATGATTTATCATTAGCTCAATATGTTTTTCCTTTCAAGCTTGTGGTTGTAGTCGTGAATGAATTGCGGCAACATAATTTCCTGTACCGCTCGCTTTGGCAGATGTTCTCTCATGGAACCAAATGGATCACGATAAGAGTTCTCTGTGTGAGTCTCATCTCTAAGTCCGTGACTCTGCCACACCCTCCATTTCTGTCGTCGTGGTGAAACAACATATGCCATAGGATGGCTTAAATGGGGGCCGAACTAGATGCTGGAGGATTCGGGAGAGGGGAACGAGCTAAAAAGCACGACAGAAAGGAACACAGATCTACCCAGGTTCGGGGCTCTCGTAAGAAGATAACACCCCTACTCCTTCTCTACTGGTTTTATATTTGGATCGATGGAGTACACAACAATGGTGCTTCCAAGCTCTCAGCTAGAGGAGGAAGATGAACTGCCTAGTGTAGGAACACAGAGTGACCAACCCCTTACTAGGGCTCCCTGTGCCACCTTATATAGTGGTGGCCAGGGTTACAACGGTCACCAGAGACCAGAAGACACGAACTACACTCCAAATAGGAC